>SMMW01000619.1:2650000-3150000 GCA_004794655.1 Marisa cornuarietis | reverse complement strand
AGAGATGCAGCCAGTGGAGCAAGTTTACATGTTATATCATCCTAGAGATGAAGCCAGTGGACCAAGTTTACATGTTATATCATCCTAGACATGAAGCCAGTGGACCAAGTTTACATGTTATATCATCCTAGAGATGAAGCCAGTGGACCAAGTTTACATGTTATATCATCCTAGAGATGCAGCCAGTGGAGCAAGTTTACATGTTATATCATCCTAGAGATGAAGCCAGTGGACCAAGGTTGCATGTTATGTCCTCCTGGACAGGAAGCCAATGGAGAATATGAAGAAACGGTTTTGCATGACCTCTTTTGAGTGCTTGAAGTACAACCCGGAGGTTGCAGTTGTGGGATTTTGTCGAGAAGATACAAAGAGGAGAAGGACCAGAGTTACTTACTTCAGTTTTGATAAAACATTAGGCACATACAAAAACTTGTTTAATTCTGACCTCCCACATGTACGAGTTATCGTCGTGTGTTTTGATTTCGCTGGTGTGGATTATCCGCCCCTTGAAAGGTCCAAACCTCGCTCCCCTGGCGATGACAGTCTTGGTGCAGAAGACCCCGTGGTGCACGATGCCAGCAAAGCTTGTCTGAATGATAGCAATGCCTGTAGAGAGACAGCATCTCAGCTCCATATCAACTTTCAACTCAAGCCTAACGCCTGCAAAAATCAGTTCTTTGCAAGAGAAGATAATTTTACTACGGTTTCGTATCACAATTTTATTCTTGACATTTAATTAATTGTTAATTAAATATATGGTTTGTATGAAGGGTCAACAGTACACAAATATGATCAATATTTTCATGAATGTGGCAAAAAGTAAAAACTCACCCATGTTTTAAGAGAGACAAAATATAGGGCTAACAGCGAGTTAGTAAGAAACAGACAGACAGACGGACAGGCAAGTGAGCAGGTATATAAACAGACGGACAGAGATATGCAAGCAGGCTGACATACAGACAGGCAGGATAGCAGATACGATTGTGTAAAACACTTCCTTGCAGAAACAGACTTACATCTAAAACTGGAACATTAACAGACACGTTCATTTAATAATAATATAATATTAATATTGACAGCCAGTGAAGACATATAGCTGTAAAAATAAAAACCAGTTGTATAGTGCATGTGTCTCTTGAACAAATCAGCAAGACTAGAACCAAATGCCACAACACAGTTACAGACTACAACAACAGTTACAGACTACAACACCACATTACTACAGAATCACAGTTACAGACTAGAACAGAACAGTTACAGTATTTCACAGCACAGTTACAGACTACAACACCATATAACTACAACAACACAGTTACTACAACAGCACAGCTACACACTATAACAACAGTTACAGACTACAACAACAACAGTTACAGACTAAAACACCACATTACTACAGAATCACAGCTACTACAACAGCACAGCTACACACTACAACAACACAGTTACAGACTACAGCAACACATTACTACAACAGTACAGTTACTACAAAGCACAGTTACACACTACAACAACACAGCTACAGACTACAACAACACAGTTACAGACTACAACAGCACATTACTACAGAATCACAGTTACTACAACAGTTACAGACTAGAACAGAACAGTTACAGTATTTCACAGCACAGTTACAGACTGTCACAGCAGAGTTACAGACCACCACAGTTACAGACTACAACAGCACAGTTACAGACTGTCACAGCAGAGTTACAGACCACCACAGTTACAGACTACAACAGCACAGTTACAGACTGTCACAGCAGAGTTACAGACCACCACAGTTACAGACTACAACAGCACAGTTACAGACTGTCACAGCAGAGTTACAGACCACCACAGTTACAGACTACAACAGCACAGTTACAGACTGTCACAGCAGAGTTACAGACCACCACAGTTACAGACTACAACAGCACAGTTACAGACTGTCACAGCAGAGTTACAGACCACCACAGTTACAGACTACAACAGCACAGTTACAGACTGTCACAGCAGAGTTACAGACCACCACAGTTACAGACTACAACAGCACAGTTACAGACTGTCACAGCAGAGTTACAGACCACCACAGTTACAGACTACAACAGCACAGTTACAGACTGTCACAGCAGAGTTACAGACCACCACAGTTACAGACTACAACAGCACAGTTACAGACTGTCACAGCAGAGTTACAGACCACCACAGTTACAGACTACAGACTACAAACTACATACTACCACAACACAGTTACACACTTCAATGCGAGGAGAGGGAGGCAGAAATGGTGATGACAGGAGGCAGCCTGCTACTGGAAGTATTCCAACCAACTACTGGAAGTATTTACATCAGCTGCTGGAAGTATTTCCTGGACACAAGTGCCAGTCTCGCTGGTCAAGTGCCAGTAGACCAGGTGGCAGGTGACTCACCTTCCGGCAGTTCCAGTGCAGCAGCGTCTAAAGACGGAGGAGACGACTTGGAGTCGCGGCCGCTGCAGCCGCTGCTGGGGGAAGTTTGGTTCGAGGACAGAATTTTATCAATCCCTGAAAATTGAAGACAATGATTTGAAGTCACGTGATTTTCTCTTTGGTGAAGATACTCGTACTGATTGGGTCGTGAAACACACAACTTACAGACTTTCTCTGCGCTGTTAATCTTGTACCTAATGACTATTATTGGTAGGTCGGTCAAAGACTTCAGTAAAGGTGTGTCTCCATGGAGATGTGAGAGGAACACTGAGATGGACTGTAGCATCTTTATTCCAGGCTAGTAGAATAAGCAAACGAGAGAGAGAGAGAGAAAGTGTGTGTGTGTGTGTGTGTGTGTGTGTGTGTGTGTGTGTGTGTGTGTGTGTGTGTGTGTGTGTGTGTGTGTGTGCGAAGTATTTACTAATCTACAAGACTACTACAATAACAAATTAAAGTAATGAAGAAATGGGGAAAATGTTCGTTGTCTCTTTACTCTCACATTTACAAGATGCTTTTGTTATATATATATATATATTTTTTTTACTGACTGATTTTATGTTATTTCTTATGCAAGTTCCACTCAGGTTCTTTTGCGAGGCTCGCCAAGTCAGTTTGGTGGGACAGCAAGTGATTATAGGTTTGAGTCTTCTTGCTTCAAGATGTATAAACTTAAATTGATTTCGGTTACTAAGGTAAAGATGTACATTCCCTAAGTATTCCAAGGTTTGCGAAATAAATTCGAGAGAGATAGAGCGAGAGAGACAGAGCAATAAATAGGGAAAATGAAAAGGAATAAAGACAGAAGAACATCATCAACACTTCTATCGGAACACACAAATTAATCAATTAGAATTCCAAAGTGCGCCAAAGCATTATTTTAAAAACACAAAAAATTCTAAAAATTCTACAGAAAGAAAGAGTTTTGTATGTCAAGAAAGATGCAGTTCACGGACATGCGCAATGAATGCGTAGCTAAAAACAGAGAACTGATCGGATTTCTTGGCATTTTCATTTTTCTCTTGTTATCTCAGTGAACTCCTTAGAATACCTTCTCTTCCTTCAGCTCTGGCTAAAGTTTTTGTCTCATTGCTAATTATTTCTGGGTTTCATATTTTTTTAAATATTCTGTTCATATTGTGAGAGCACGTGACCTCCAAACTTCTATGATCTCTCTATTTTATACTTTCTCTTTTTCTCCTTCCTTCAAGTTCAAAGTTCAGAAGCTAAGATCTCGCGATCAAAGGTGGCTGAGGATAGGTCACCACATGACGAAGTTAGAGAAACATGATTGTACAAGCTTTTCTGTTACACCTCGTTCTTTTCAGACGGGCCACCCGGTTCGCTGAAAGCCCACGAGCAGCCTATTCGCTACACTCTTTTTTCCTTCTGTAAGCTGTCTTGAGAAAGGTGGTCACCTGTACAAGTATTTGGTCACATAATTTTTCCTTTCGGCCCCGCGCTCAGCAAAGCTTGCCTAATACCCCTCGCGTTTAAACATTTAACTTGCACCCGCGATTGAAACGGACAGCTGAGGCGTCGGCACGCACCGGGAACGCACTGGATAGCGTTTTTCGGGGTACGGGACCACCCGGACATCAGCCACCCCAACGATATTGCTGGGCGGAAAAGTTTGGCAAACGTAACCTTAACATCGGAGGTCAGATGAACAACGGCGAAGGATGAAAGAAGCGTAAACGCCGGGGATTCTCGTCCTTTCTCGTGCGCTCGCGTGTGACGTCTCTAAACCTAACACTGCGCATGCGCTGAGATGTACGGTCTGTTCTTCGTTAGGATAGAGAGATGGTTGGGATGGGACGACTACTCTGACAAGGTCCCTCCCCAGGATCGCATTGCTGTCAATCAATCGAGAAATCAAAGCGTACCTCAGCTAATTAGTCAGCTGATCGGCTAATCAATTAATTATTCATATCCAAACGATTTCGAACTAGAATAGATGACGCGTGTCAATGTCCAAACTATTCTTTCTATAAAATGCTCAGGCACTTGCATATACGGGTATGTTTGCGTGTCCGTGCATGTACCTGTTTATGCGTGCGTCTATGTATGTCTGTGTGTATGTGTCCTTTTTAAAAGCCTCTCTTAGTTTTATCCCCAACACATCATTGCAGTTTGTCAGCGTCCATGTCTCAATTTTCCTGTCTAACCGAAGCGCTAGAGGAGAGGAGCGTCTGGTGTATTGACACAGCTCTCTACTGTAGTTTCCTCGTGTACATATCTACCCCGCAATAACCAGCTTTACCTGTCATTAAACAGCGCGACTGGGTATTTCGTTTCCGCATACTGAACAGTCGCTTTCTTTAAATCTTGAGATTTCTTTCTATAAAACTGTTTTACATCACACCACCCAGATTTATCTACATCAAGCTTTCATCACTCTCCTTCGCCGCAGTCACAAAGTCGCTGGGTACTCGCTGAAGAAAGTGTCAATCAGTCTCGGTTTTTGGTCAATGCCACCCGCATATTGAGCAACTGACGCCCGGGAAGGAAGAATCGTCTGGAAGCAGAAATTAATTGTATTGTAGTCTGATCTGTCAAGACCCTCGCTGGACCTGTCTTAGCACCCACTTGCTAATAGCCGCGTGACGCTCCACCGACGAGGAGACGAACCCCTTCGTTTCACAGACTGTGGCTAAGCGCCGCCAACTGGCATGTCGGGGGCCAGACAGGGTGGAGCTATATATCCGAAACACAAAAACAAGCCTCACAACTTTGAAGAACAGAGCAATCTTCTCTTAGATCACCGAGCTTTCTTCTAAATGTGCGGTGTGCAAGTAAATAGTCGTCGCCGTTATGCTTGGAGAAGTGATCGAGAATTGACCCCCACGCCGGGCAAACATGTGAGCTTAACCCCGGCGTCTGCTTTAATAAGATCCACTGTTGACTCACACGCTCTTAGAGCCGATTAAGTTTTTCTGCCGTCGGGGGCTGGAGAAACGAGCGACGACTGCGACTCTCCACACGAGCTACAACCTTGGGAGCTCGCGCCATGACGTCAAAAAGAGGCCCTCGTTATGCTATCGTCTCAGTTCATGTAACATCACATATTATTATTATTATTATTATTATTATTATTCAGTGTGGCGTTGTTTTTTTTACACCGTTCAGTATGTGTTGTACAGAGTTCATCACGATGTCTTTCACGTGGTTTGGTATAACATCAGAATAATTCATCTTTCAAACGGTTCAGAATCAAGTGTGGCGTGCGGTTCGGCAAGACGTCAAATTACTCAGTATGTCGTCATTCACACTGCTCACGTCTTTCATATGGTACAGCGTGACGTCTTCACGTGGTTCTGTGTGACGTCTTCGCGTGATTCTAGAGACGTCTTAGCGTGGTTCTAGTCACGTCTTCACGTGGTTCTGTGTGACGTCTCAACGTGGTTCTAGTGACGTCTTCGCGTGATTCTAGAGACGTCTTCACGTGGTTCTGTGTGTGACGTCTTACCGTGGTTCTAGTGACGTCTTAACAGTCTATTATGCAGATAAAATATCATTTTCAATTATTTCATAGTTTTATTGAGCATATCGTTTACTTGCACACATATATCAACATATTTACAAACGAGGAATTTTTACTTTTGTTTTTTGTTGCGTGGCGACGTGAATGTGGTGTGTGATATTCTGCACTGGGTGATAAGCCTCACTTCAATGACTACTACTTCTTGAGAGGAGAACATAGTGTAAATGTAATTATCATGTCATATGTTTGCTTGTCTACTTCTGATGTAATTCACACACACTAACGGTGCAGTATCTGCAACAGTGTTACAGTTCAACATCTGTCATCATCGTATCTTTCCGAGTAACCCCCGGAAAGTCTTTCTCTCTCTCTCTCTCTCTCACACACACACACAGAGCGAGCGAGCGGAAGGAAGGAAGGAAGGAAGGTACATTTGCTTCATGATTACAGTCTGAATTGGGTGACAGATTTATTACGAAAAGTAAGAGACTTCCGTCACCAGGTTATGGGACCATTTACCTTAACCCTTTCTATTCTAACCTTACTAGATCGCCATTACAAAACAGAAAAGAAGAAAAACTTGTAACTGCTAAAGTCTCAATCAATGCCCGTTAACATATCATTCTAGGGTACGTGCAGCCACCCGTATCGTACTCACCGAAGGTAACGGATTCTGGGGCCGACAGTGATGGATCCCCGACTCCGGCAGCGAGCGTGTGACCGATGTTGAGGCCGGACAGGGCGTGGCCGTGATAGTGATCCCCTCCCTTGCTCTTGGCGTAGCCGTACAGGACGGTGTCCAGCTCCTCCTGCGAAATGCACATCTGCTGCAGCACAGGTGGGTGTAGCACGTGCGCTGAGGGTGGGTGGCCGTGCGCGTGAGCAGGTTGCGGCGTGTGCGACAGTCCCCGTACGTGCAGCATGGCTTGCGGGGTCAAAGGGTGCGGAACTCCCGGGTGCGGCGGGTGAGGCGGGTGGTGGTGGGCGGCCATCGGGTGCATGCCGGGAAACATGGCCGCCGCTGGAAATTGGAACTGCGGGTGTCCCGGGAAACGGAGACGCTCCTGTGCGAGGCTGGAATGGCGAAAACATTTCGTTTGTAGACAGAGTGCATCACAAAAATTCAAACAATACATCGAAACATTGTGAAAGTCTACACCTTAGAATCCATTGTATGTATAATTAAACAACTGTTTTTTCCTTTTCACTCGCAGTCTTTGTGTTTATAGATGTTATTCGAGAGAGCATAATTTGTTATCACGAGGATCAGTTGCCGGCGAGATCTGAATATTCGTGTCTCGGCTTCAGTAAGTGTGAGAGTAGATACTTTCTAATTCGATTTTGAAGTAATGTTATAAAGTTTATCGTAAATATGAATTCTGGTACCTACCCAATGCTTATGTCGGTGTCTGATTATAACTTCAGTCAGTCCTAGCAAATGCCATTAGAGATGCCTCATAATTCAATGCTAAGGTATAGATAGCCCTCTAACCAGTTTCGAGAAAGCCATCTTTGTCATGCGCACTTAATAACTTTTAGTTTCCAAGCACTTCAAATGGGACCTACTTGGCATGCATTTTTCTTTTATTTTGCATCCGAGAAGGAAAAAAGAAACGCCAACCAAGAGGTCTCAGAACCATTGCACATTTCTTAACAAAGTTTTATACAGCGAAACTGTTTCAGTCTAAAATACAGCTCATCGTAAATAGGACTTCTCGCAAATCGAATGTTCGTATATCGGGACATGAGTTTTCGTTTTGTTTATTTGTGTTTTTTTGTTTTGTTTTGATTTTGTTTTAGTTTTTTTTTTGTTTTTGTTTTGCCAGGTGTTATTCGTAAAATATTTAGTATTGTGATATTTCAGAGTCAAAGAAAAAGGGTTAACATATAAAAAGCGGCCTCCATTCAGCTCTTTGTCGTCAATATTAGCTCAAGAAGAACATGGGTATGACGGGACATGGTTTATTGATATGTTGTCATATTAAGAATAAAACTATTAATTTACCATCATGACAAAAGGGTTAGAGTACATGCTGTGACTTGCATCCGATCCGCGCTAAACACGAAAACATGTTGACCAGTCAATTTAAATAGTGTCAGATGATGTTAGCATTTCAGCGGCACAGAACTTTCTTTTTGTTCTTTGATTCTTCCAGCAACAATCCCAGGATAAAGATTTCATTATTTGTAAAACACATCAAACTTCATTCAATTATAAGATTTTTAGTGTCTTATTTTGAACTTCCTGTAACGGATTTTCCTCTATCATACAAAACAAATTATGAATTAACTGTTAAAATCAGAACCTGATGGCAGTAACGAGTGAATTATCACAAGCTACTGCTATTGAAGTTTGTATCAATACAGCCTGGGACAATTCACTGCAGGTTTCGCTTTCTAGAGTTGTCTTTGCTGTTTAGCTACCAAACATGCCAATAATACAACCACTTCATGTCTCCGCCAAGCCTTTCACTCTTCTGCGCCTTGTTCTTTGGTTTGCATGAAGTTTAACATTCTACTGTAGCTTTTTTTTCCTCCCCGCCTTCAGGAGTTGGTTTCTCTGGCTGGTATTAAAACGATTTTGACACTTGGCATTGTTGTCCCACGAATTGCCTCTTTCTGAGGGTGGGTGGGAGGACCCACAAGAAATCCCTGGCTCATACCGCACCAGTTCGATATCGTTCATCGTTAAGAAAATAGGCTCAGGAGACCTGGCTTGTGTTTCCGATGATCATCGCAGCCCCGTTCCATGGGAGAGCACCATGTGCGTCAACACACAATTGATTAAGTCGAACGCCCGCAAGACGGCGCTGGTTTTGTAACAGTTCCAGAAAATCACGATTATAAACCCGGTTGCTGTTTGCTCGTCTCCGACCTAAGAGTGGCCCGGCGAGGACAGCCAGGCCGATGGAAGGTTACCGCTTCTAAGGGAGGCAAATCCCATGCTCGTGTATTTCCATCCGAGTTTCTCCGAACCTCACATGCTTTTAGGGGTGGGCTGGGGTGGTAAGGAGAGGGCTCGTTGTGGGGGTTGGGGTTGGAGAGAGAAGAGGAAGAGTTAGCGATCTATGGAGCTCTGTGTGAGCAGAGATTGCAGAAGACTAAAAAAAGTGGCTTCTAGGGTGGCCTGAGATATTTGTGTTATGTATTGTTGAACACCATACCTGACGTCCATGTTGTATAGTTTGTGATGACAGACCTGACATGTTTGTGATGTTTACTCTTTGACGACAGACCTGACATGTTTGTGTTGTGTGTTGTTATTGCTGTCTTTCCTCAGGATGCCCTATTGGCGACCATGTTTCCTCCCTCTTTCTTCCTTTCGTTCTTTCCTCATCTCCTTCATTGTGGTTTTCATTCTGTCATTTAATACTTTCCTTTTCTTCCTCCTCGTAATCTTTTCCCTCTTATTGGTAAATATTGCTTATTGTTGACAGGATTTATTTATTTGTTTATTTAGTTATAATTTACAATGACACACAATTCCTCATTCCAGTGTTTTTAAAAAACCCATTTAACTGTAGATGTAATCACCTCAAAACAAAGTTTTGACAAAGATAAATCATGAACGCAAGCTTCAACTACATTTTTACATTTACTTTACCCTGTGTAGTTGATTTAAATGCTAAAATTTCAGCTTTCATTCTCGTGAAAAAAAGTGTTTCCGATACATGGAGGTGGGTTTATACTCAAATTAGCTCTGTAATTAAAACATGATACTATATCTCAATACAACATTAACAGGTCATAAGTTCATTTTGTTAACTAATTCAGGTGAATCTTCAAGCATGTACGCTGCTCGTTTAAGTGTGAGATCTCTCCTGAACAAATAAGATAGACACACTCTGTGCACATAATATAAACACAATATGTACTGCAAGAAAGTTGACCTAACGTGTGCCATAGCCTTGGGAACTTTGAACTGTAAGTGGTTCTCTGTTTCTAAAGGGTCATTTTCCCTTTTACCTTTGCCTGTTATCCCTGATAAATTAGGTAACCATTGCTGCAGAACAGTACTGGGTGGTCAAGAGGAATTTTCTCCCCAACCCTCGAACCAGATACTTTGTGCTCCGTAGTCATTCGTTGTAACCACTAGGCTACACTTTGCACAGTGAAGTTTCTGTACAGCAATTATTGTTGGGTCGCTGTTCTTCATACTCAGAGCCACCAACAGATGGACAGACTTGTGACCAGATGGTGTTACTACAGACTAAGATGCGGTGAGACCACACGCTGGTCCGATACAAGGACGATAACAATCGTCTTCAGACAGGGACATTACTGGGGGGGGGGACAGCAGAAAGCTGCAGGTGGTGTCTGTTTTGGTGCAGGGTTAATTCACCCAGAAAATAACATGAAACCTTAATGAGAATAAAAAAGTTCGTAAGTCGATGCCAACTTTACGGTACTAATCACGAGAGGGGAGAGATACATAGGAGAAGGGGATGGGGTAGAAGAGTCGAGAAGTTAGAGAAAAGTTAGATGAGAAAGATGTTAGTGAGAGAGATGCACAAAGCAGGTCGGCAGTTGCAGATGACCAGTAGGTGGTTCACACAACGGAGCAAAGTACATCCATTCCTTCTGCTGACAATTTCCCTACCAGGCCATCGTTAAACAGAACATAATTTGTGAAAAGTTTGTTTAACAGTGTGCACTGATTTTTAATAAAGAAAAGGACATGCAGATTTCTACTAAATTTCTACTTCCGCCGATTTGTCAGTGAAGTATGGTGAGTATAGTGAGTTGATACCTCTGACATCAAGAAAGGCTGACGATTCGCTAATGAATATGGTGAGTATAGTCAACCGACCCTTGCGACCTCACAGGAAAGGAAGTCTTTTCAAACAACCGAAGAGAAATACAATTTGTAAAGGCTTGTATCTATTTTGTATCCTTTTTCACGCAAATTTTAAGAATATCTTTTAATGAACTAAACCCACTCATTCGAAAGTAAGTTTGCACTCAGGTTGGTATTTAAAGAGACAATAAACACTTGAAAAATCTAAGTAATCAATACTATTTCTCAGGTAGGCTGGTAAAGGTTTTCATTTTCTTCAGATGACTGTAGTCCAGTCAAGAACAGTCGACCAGTAGGATTATCTTTACTTTTATGCAGAAGACAGCTACTTTTGTAATACTACCAAACCATCAGAAATGAATGAAACACATAAAAAAATTATCTTATAAGGAAATAAATATTTCACCTGAATGGAAAAAATTCTGAAACGCATCTAAAAAAAAAAGTATGCGGCTACAGAAGCTTCTTGCTTTTAGTTTAGGGGCGAGTGTGTTTAACAAACTTGAATGGAGCTAAGCACCGAATCTTCTTAATTATTTTTTCATTTTTAACGGTACAGGTTCTAAAAGAGTGTGAAATAAGATAGCAATCAAACATATATTTGTAATCGCTTGTACTTCATCGGGTATTAAACAGACCGGCCACGAGAGAATCAGCTTCACACACACCGAACATTTGTAAACCGGGTGTTGTGTACCTGATGGCATCTGCTTCATTATAATCTTATTCTTCCTTTGCCTCATATTATTATTATTACTGTTGTAAAATAATTTTCTTTCCTGTCTAGTCATTTTTTTATCATCAAATTGTTTTATTTTATCTCTCTGTTGTGCTTTGTGCCACCATTTATTTGTTTTCTAATAATCTTGCTTTTTGTCTTAACATGAGCAATGATTTCAAACATGTTTTGACTTTGTTATTTTTGTTTTTGTTAGTATTGTTATTGTTACCGAGTGGTAGAGGTTGTTATGGTGTTGTTATAGCAACTTTCTCCAACACACTCGACCAGAGGCAGGAAATAGCCAGCACGGGTTTGAAGAATGGGGGCTGTCTCTTCTCAACTTCTCTGTCGTATGTCTCTTCTCTCTCTTCATCAGTGAGTCTCTCTTCACTCTAGACTTCCCCACTATTACCATGCCAGTCGAATCCCTTTCCCACTTTCTAATTCCCACAGTTTAGTTACGAGGGCCTGACTGGCAGTGACCTTGCTGGCCTTGCTAGGTGTGCACCCCAAACAACATCCCCAGCACACACCTGCCTGACAGATCGCCATCCGACAGTCCTGGAAGTCGTTCACCTACTACCCTCTACAAAAATAAATAATAACCCAGTATACCACCTGCCGCCCACCACCCTACAACATTATTATTATTATTATTATTATTATTCAAAATAATAATAATTACGTGCTTGTTTGTCTAATCAAGCCGTTTGTCGCGTCCCTGTTGTGCTGTTTGTTTAATCATATCTTTTGTTACTTTCCTGTAGTTTTGCTCGATGTGTGCACCAGAACTAACATAATGCTGATGACAATCTAAAGTTCAACAAGTGGAAAGTGGATTCCATCTTAGACTGACAAAGCGCACAAAAGCTCTTTCTTTTACTTTTGCGATTATTTTATTCTATTTCATTTATTTATTTATTCATTATTTATTTATTTATTTGAAGGATTTGGGCATATGCTAGCAGGGAACATTTAAAACATCTACCATGAATAGGTGTTGGCAAAATACACTCAAAATAAAGTAAAATTAACAGTTTACAGCAGTAACAGAGCAATCATAAAATAACAATTAAAAGAATAAAATTTTGCGCTGAATAATAAGAAAAAGCACCCATACTCTCACCGGACACACACACACATATATATATATATACACATGTACGTTACGCACACATACACGCACCTTGTTCCAGAAGAGGGAAACGAGATTTAGAAAAAAATATCCTCCTCATTTGGGACACAAGAAAACCACAAAAAGAAAAACAAGAAAGAGGAAAAATGCCTAAGACACATCTCTGTAACAAATGTCTAGCAGCAAAAAGAAAGTGAGTTTGTCCAAAATGCTGAGGGGGCCACAGGAGGTAAAAATGAAAAGAAAACGAACTAAATGGGAAAGAAAGAAAGAAATTAGATAGATAGACGACAACAAAGAAAAAAGAATAAAAGAAAAGACAAAACATACCCACGCACCCACACACACATAAAAAGAAAAGTACCTGGCTAGGTTAGGGTGCAAGTGTGCAGCATAGAAGGGGAAGACAGCAGGGCGTAGCTGGTCCATGTTGAAGTCTGTCGGTATGTTTGTCCTCTCACCCGTCTGTCAGTTGTCCACAATTGTATTCTTCACTAATCTCGGGGTCGTAGACAAGAAATCCTTGTTGCTCCCTCCCACTGCCGTGAATCACCCAGCGCGGGTTGTCATAATACGCAGCTACAATTACTGCATCCGTTTTGTGCGGGAGCCTGCACGAGCGGCTGTCTAACTCTTCAAGGACCTCTCACAAAAATACTCTCCACCCAACTTTTTCCACACCTCCTCTTTTTGACAAACCCCGAACCCCTCTCCACCCTCTTCCCCATCCCTTGTGACGCTGCGCAAGGGGAACATTTTTAATGAGCGCGAGCTTCGCGTCTGCGCATGCGCCACTACCGTCTGGCGCGCGCTGGGCGGCGGAGAGATTTGATTGGCTGAGGTGACGGGGGAAGGCCGGCCCCCAGCGCACGCCTGGGGGGAAATTAGGGGGGGGGGAGGGTGAACCGTTTATGGCGCGTGGGTATCGCCGGTCGCTCGCGCACTTTAGCGCCAATCAGCGGGCCATTACCGCGGCGCGGGGTGGATAGATACACGGCGGCCGCTTTCACGACAGCTCAGCGGGTGCTGCGACTGGAGCATGTGAGGTGGGCGAGTTCAAGCATCCGGGTCCCGAACGGACCGAATTTCGCGCGCGATGACCACAAAACAGTCTGTTTATATCATTATTTGTTTGTTTGTTTGTTTTCCCAGGCAGTGTTGGTCTGTGCCTCCTGTCAAGACAGTAGAAGACATCTCCTCACGATTTTTTTTTTTTAAGTGGGAATCTGGTTCCCGCCCTTGTCTGCTGCAAGATTTATATGTGTCAACTTCTTGACATTGGAACTTTGCAGTGTCACTTTATAAGCATCAGCATCGCTGGTCCATATTTACAGGTCCACGAGCCATGTTTGTTCCAATATCACTAATTAAGGAAACAATGCCAGGTTTCAAATGTCGCAAAGGAATCTAGTGCGCGGTGCGCGTGGTCTTCGGGAGGATTTTCGCGATAATGAAGAATACTGTAGATAATGTGTATTCAACTGATCGGTCTGTAGTTTGAGCTCATCGTAGTAATGACCGGGATTTCTTCAGTCTAAAACGAGTAATTTCTGTGGGGTGCTCGTCCATTTCCAAATTGAACTTCCTATTATTGAAGAATCTTTGAAAAGAGTTTATGCCAAATTTTCTTTTCACTTTTAAACATGTTGCACAATCATATTAAAATCACTTCTGCGCGCGCAAGGTACTGTTTCATTGCTGGGATGGAACGGCGTGTCTTGTGCCTTAGTTTAGTTCATTCAGAATTCTTTAGATGAGTCCAAAGAGCGACAAAAGGTTAGCAAGCGACAGAGAAGGGAATGACTCCGGAAGCCTCATCAAGATCTTCACTGACCTCTTCTACTTCCAGAGCTTTAGGTGCATCATGATGCTTCATTCCTCATAAAATTCCTTCCTCGGTCAGCATCCTTCTTTCACAAGACATATTCCAGCCTTCCTCCCATCCCAAACGGCTTTCGCCTTGCTGCCTTTTCTTCAATTTGTTCATTCTCTGTTACTTATTTTTTATTTCTTGCCCACCAGGAATAAATAAGTTACAAAATTTCTTATCTCTTCTATTATATTCCTCAAACCTGCTTCCTAATAAACTACAAACTATTTTATAATTAAATGCTGCAAAACGACTTTGATCGCGAACCTGTTAATTATATTTATGCAATTCACACTATTATCTACTACTGTAGATGTCCAAAGTTATTGGGCATAATTACATCTACAAGATTATTAGCAAAGTTATACAGTACAAAGATAATAGCTGTTCTCACTAAAATGAATGAAAAGATTTATTTAAAGGTGTTACCTATAATTATAACCTACACAATGTAAGCTTTAGTCACAATGAATAGTTAGCTATAATTATATTCTACATGCCATTAGCATCTTTTACTTCAAAGATCTTAACTTTAATCATGTGCATAAATGATTGAAAAAAAAATGAAGAAATGATTAGCTATAATTACACGCAACGAAAGCTGTCGACAAAGGAAAAAAAAAAAATCCACCCTGTATGGCCAACAGGACGTTTCCGCGGGTCTAGCAGGCTGGGGCGGAGGGTTGGAGGTACGGGGATAGGGATGGGGTGGTGGTGGTGGGGGTAGTCAGGAGGTGTTTTGGTGGTCGATTCGGGATCTTGAACCCCAGGGGAAGCTGGCCGTGACGTGCCTGAGCTGATGGCTGCAGAAAAACACGGGGGCTGCAGGTTCTGATCTCTCGCCTGCGCCTCGTCTCTGGCCGCAGTTCGCTTCGACCGCCGCCTCAACTGGGTGGCGTACTGATGAGTTCGCACACCACCCGCTACATTTCATGCTGCTGCCGTACCCGTGCTTCATTTCCACTACCTGCTTGTATCACACCCCTTGTCCCACCAAAGACCGACCTTACAGATTACTTTCCCGCATCTGCTTCATCAAACATCGTCTCCTTACGTTCCGGGAGTTGTGTCCACTTACATCCGAGAACCAGACAATCACACTTTTGAAGTTGCTTTAAATTCTACGCTGCTCTCATTGTTCTTCATCTTACTGAAATGTTATGAGCCTATTGTCACCATATTTTAAAAGTAATTTTCCAGGCTGGCTGCCATCTGACAAAATGCTTTCAGACAAATAAATGAATAAATTAAAGACACTGCATCAAGATGTGCAAACTCGTGTGAAACAAAGTGTACAAACGAACAAACCAGCAAACCAACGCATGCACGCTTAATAAACGAAACCAGTGAACTAACCAACCCACCGACAGATCGACCAGTTACGCAACAACCCAGCCAGCCAGCCAGCCAGCCAGCCAACTAGAAAATGCATTGCCAGTCAGCCAGAAAATCAACTAACGAATGCATTCCTGAACGAACGGATACCAGTCACACGGACACGTAAGTACGGATGGCGTGAGAAACAGGATCAGGCCACAGGAGCCAAGGTCGGTCGCCTTGGTTACTTGGTTCAGGCTCTGACGGGTAGCACTATAACATCTCGTTGTGAAAATCGTCTCAAGTGAGGAATAAATTGCCCAGGCATTGTCCCCAAAACCCTGATGTGGACGGCGCCCTCGGTATAAGAACTTCAGCCCCGTGCTGTAATGTCCGACTGGGCCACCCTGATTGATTCATGCCCGTTCTGTCCCGGTGATCGAAAATTAGAAGGATGGGGTGCGCGAGCGCGCGTGTGATCCTCCGGGCACGGCGAACATACAGATCCTGCCCTTCTCAGAGTCTTGCGTATGGATTTGACCCCCGAGGCGCTGGGACTGGGGGGCGCATTAGCACCCAAATTCGACATTTTGTGCTCCGGCCGCGCTACACAATCTGCCCTAATGTTCTCTCTTCATGGCTTGCCTCGCTTCAATGTCCAACTCTCATCCCTGCGAAAAATGCAAAACCTCACTTGTGATGGAATCAATCTCTGGACCAGCACGAAGACCATAGCACCGCCCGTGGCCACAAGCAGTGCGGTGCTGTTGTTATTATTATTTTTTTTTTTTTGCAGAATCTTTTGTTGTAGCTGTTATTGCTGTGTTGTGTGGCGATGACGCGTCCTTCGGGAGTTGTCACAAGGGAGAAAATGTCTTCCTTGCTGATCCTGAAGCTGCTTACATGGCAAATCCAGTTTAGCAGACGCCAAGTTCTCTCCCCTCCCCCCCTCTCTCTCTCTCTCTCTCTCTCTTGTTCATGTGCGCGGTAAGACAAGTCTCCTAAACTTAAAGACGGAGACGAACAAGAAATAATTCTGACGATTTTATTTCTCCCGAAATTCAGTCTGAACTCTCGATGCTCTATTCTGTCTAACAAATGCTATGCTGGAATATTTAAGAGCTTTATGAGGTTAAAGCTCGAGGTAGGAGTTAATAAAAACAAAATAGTATCCTTTTGGTTGCTGATTTTGAAACTTTTGAAGCGAACATGAAGCAGACAAGTGAGAACATTGTGAATGTATCCAGCATGAAGCTGAACAGTTTCGTTGAGTCGATGTCTGCCCTCTCGTCGACAAGCTCGGTGCTATGAGGTAGCCAAACGGCAACTCAGCAAATTAATTGAGTGAGCGAACAGTTCTCTGACCGATAACACACCAACTACTCTCCCTCCCCCCACCTCCAACAAAAAACAAAAAATAAACCTCAACAAAACAAATAAAAATTACACACTTTCTTTGTTTGTTTGTTTCTTTGTTTGTTTTTCTTTGTTTGTTTGTTTCTTTGTTTGTTTTTCTTTGTTTGTTTGTTTCTTTCTTTTTTCGTTGTCAGTGACGAAAGTGCAGATGAATTTTCACAAAATATTTCCCCCCTTTGAGTGATATATGGCTATATATATATATATATTTTTTTTTTTAACAGACGCACTGATTTGGACAGTTGGACTTTTCTGTCGTGCAAAGGTTTGTGGAACCATTGACACTGTAAACAAAGTATAATACAGGTCGAAAAATTGTTTTCAAAAAGTTGCTTATTGAAGATTCTATTGCAATTGCTGCCAAATATAAGTACGGCACTGGTCACAAGATCCGATGAGTAATAATCCTGCTCAAAACTGTTGGATGGGAGATACCATTCATCCCAACAACAGAGGAAGTAGTGGGCTGGCAATAAATATTAAGCCAAATTGTTCAGCACCTCGGTGCCTCTCTCTCTGTGTGTGTGTGTGTGTGTGTGTGTGTGTGTGTGTGTGTGTGTGTGTGTGTGATTGTTTATGACAAAGCGCATCATCCATCTTGCTACAGGCAGGGAGATGTGCGATAGAAATCTCATTATTATTAATAATAATATTATTTGCGTTTGTACGTGTGTGTACGCGCGCGTGAGCGTGAGCTGGCTTCAGGCAAGGTATCACTGAGGCAATGATCACCCTCTCCTCATCTCCTGCTGGTGAAGACTGTCTCGAGCCGCTCAAGCGAGGACAAGCAGCGCCTGTCACCCGCTCGCCCCCTTCACAAAAGATTAGACCACAAACCCTATCAGACACACGGCCTGTCAGCGGGCCACTAAGGACCTCCCCCCGCCCCCCAAATCCCGAGTCGTCTGGGCCCAGGAGTGAACCTCCGAGGGCTGACCGTGGCCCCCAAACCCTTAGACGTCTGGCCCCTGGAGTGGGTCTAGACAAGAACCCATTACTGCATCCTTTTGCCTCCGTGTCGTGAACTGACAGTTTGTAAGGGGATGTTGTGGTGTCAATGCAAGCACCTGGTGTCGACAAGATCAAAATTCCTAGACACTTGAAAGAAAGTATTGCGTAGTTTTTCTCACTCCGCCACGAACTTTGACGCTTTCAGGATATCGACAGCGAAAACAGGAAAACAAGCTGCGGGTGTCAAAATAAATAAATAAATAAATAAATCTGCTCATGTTAGACATAGTGCTTGCTTTGCCGAGGAACTAAACAGAATACTTTTGCTAAAAACGGCCAGTCGATTCAACATGAAATTAGTTATTAAGCGCAAAGCTTCTGACAAGCTTTTAGTAGAGCCAGCGTTAGTTTGTTTCAAAACTGTACTGTTAGTTTGAAGTTAATTATTTTGAGAAAAGAACAATTTAATTTGCCGAAACTGTAACCGAAGGCCGCAGACAAGGTGAAAGTCTCAAGCATGTATGCTAATGAAGGGCTGTCAATGAAGAATACCTTGATGATGTCACGGGAAATGAGATCACGACCTCCGTCCAAATCCCAGGTGAGAAGAGAATGACAACTGTTTTATTTTGGTAGGTTAGCACCCATAACCGATATTGGGGGAGGAGGTAGGGGGAAATCAATTAGTGGTTCAAAACACCATAACTTTAGTAAAAATACAACGTGCATCAAAGTGCCGAAGTAAATGTTGTTATTAACATAGTAAGCACAAACGTTTGCAAATCATTAACTCTCTAGGTGTAGTACTTTATAAAGAATAAAAGGCAACATTTGCGATGAATGTTCTAGAGTTACTGACAAAAAAAACAAACAAACAAACAACGGATTAACGAAACTTGGAAAGATTTTTATATAACTTTTACTACGTTATACATCCTCTGAATCTCGGTGAGTAGCTTACCTTGAACACCTTGTCATGAAGCACATTCCATAGTTTATCTCGTGGAACAGAGTCAAATGCTTTATTGAAATCGATAAATGCTGCATATAACAAGGGATATAGCAGCACCAAAGCACTTATTGATCTCTGTTGATTCCAACAGTTTATCAAAGTTCCAGATAAATTTCTCAAAAGTTCTAGAACCATTGTTAGTGGGGTGTCTGCCTCCACTGGCATGTTCTTGTAATCAGTCATAGTTCTAACTTGAAACTCCTTATTTTTGTGGACAATGGATTTGGAAAGTGTGATAGATAGTGCACCTTGCTACTCGGACAACATAAAAAACTGGTAAGAAATCAAAGAAGTGACTAAGATGATCAGTCCATCTCAGTCAGTGAGCGTTTCGACTCCTACCAACCTACACCAAGATAGTAATATGTGTTTGACTGACACCAATGTAACTTTCAGGTGGTGTGAACTCTCTGGTGGATTGTGAGTAAGTGAAAGGAAGAATGTTGAAAGGCTTGCATATCGCCAGAAGAACAGACATTTTTGCTTAGACATACTAGCAATCAGTCTCTTATAAAGAATAATTATCTAAACCCACGTGTACATACTTTTACACTAAATCCAATCTTTAACAGACTGCGCTAACATGAGAGTGCTGTCTATTAAAATACACGCTCGGTACTTTTGAGGGGAAAGTTGATAATCTTTCACAAAATGGCGGAGACACTCTTGAGATGTCAACAAAGAAAAACAACACTAAATATCCAAAACAATCTTTATTTCCCAACGAAATAGCTGCCGATGAGATGGAATCCCTTGGTGCATTCATAATACATAATATTCATTAAAATGTTCTATTATCGTTCTCATTAGCCATAAGAGGCACCCTTGATCACGTGACAATTTCCTTGCAGTATTGCAAGCATCGTTCAGACTCGGTAGGAGACTGGGAGGAGACCTAAGAGCAGGAACTCATTTTCCTGTGTTAGTTATTATCCATGTCATTTACAAAGTTACACAACGGCTCTTTCTTGCACCTTTGTATATGGCCAATTATTATCACCTTTAAAATATGCTTCTAGCCTTATCTTACGGATAACATGTTCCGGACAACACCATGAAAAAAAGAGGATAACTTCAAATCCCTTTTAAAAACCGATTTGGTGTTTGGGTGAACTTCGTGGCATGAATTATACCAATGGAAAGAAAAAATGTTATACTTTATTACCACTCACTCACTCACTCACTCACTCACTCACTCACTCACTCACTCACTCACTCACTCACTCACTCACTCACTCACTCACTCACTCACTCACTCACTCACTCTCAGAGTTCTTATTAATGCTATTTGACAAAAAGGATGATTCAGCTCCAGGTGTACATTCCAGGTTCTCAAGACTTTGAAAATGTTGAGCGTGCGATCTTCCACAAGTCTTCCAATCCTACAGCTTTTAATCCAGAAACGACAGAGCAGTGGCTACAATGAGGGTCAACAGCCACGCGACACCAGTGACCCCTGGACTTGCGCCATTCTTATTCTTTGCTGGAATTTCACAGTAATAACAACATACATCACTATGTCAGTCTGGCTTGTGCCTCATCATCATCATCAGAGTTCTAGAAAAAAGGGAGAGGTAGGATATATCCTTTACGAAATGATAAATGATTGAAATAATCTACAAGAATACCTTATAGCAAAATAAAAGGTTTGTCCTCATTATGGTTCCTGCTGTTTTAAATAATTAAAGCTGTGTCTAATAAATTTGTAACACTTACGAGGCTCGACTTTTTTGTCATCTTCAAGGGCTGTAAAGAAAATGTAAACAAAAGAATCTATTGCAAATTCGCTATTCAGCTTTCCTGGATATATGGATGTATGCACAATGAGGGACATAATACACATACAATAATACACACAAGACTCGTACACATGCTGCATATTCCATACACCCATATCTACTTACATACCAACTTTGTCTGTTATTTAACATTCAAGACTTGCACCAAGGAGCTTATTATGATTATCTAGTGGTTTATTATCTGTAATTTATTGTCACGTGCTACTTGTTGCTGTTTCGTAGTTAATAAAAGGTGAGAGTATTACTCGGACATATTGACAATGTGAATAATCTATTCCTCTTTCTCTCTATCTGTCACAGATACAGGCTATACAAAGCAATATTTCAAACATGCAAGCAGCCAGACGACAGAGAAAGAGGAGGCTATTATGATAATGTGAACAGGTCTTCCAGTGTTCATCGATGTCTTGAAAAAAGAACAGACGAGTTGTAGAAGAAAGGGGGAGGCGGGATAAATCTTTGTGAAATCTTAAACGACTGAATTAATCGACAAGAATAAGCTTTTATGAAAATAAATGACTGATCGTCTGTAGGATTTTTCCTATTTTAAAAACTTGAGGCTGTTTCTAATTAATGTATACAACCTACGTTTGGTTGGGACTTCCTCAGGTTCAGGGGCTGTAAAGAAATGCAAACAAAAGAATCTGACATATTCTCCATTCCCCGACTTTACTGGAACTTAACAGTAACAACAGTAGCTGTGTCATGTCATGTCATGTCATTGTGTCAGCATGTCTTGTAGCTAAACACACTCATTCTCTGTCTGGTACAAACATTCATGTCTCCGATATCTGAGAGATATAAGAGATAGGTGATGCGACCGACCGACCGACCGACCGACCGAGGCACATGTTTACATCTTACAGCGTGGATTTAATATTGGGTTCTTGTCTGGATGCTACATATCAAAGAAACAAAAAAAATCAAGTATATTTCTCGTTATGCAATTCTTGCAAGTGACAGCATCATCATCGTCGTCGTCGTCGTCATCATCATCAACATCAGCAATAATCCTCACTTTCTATAGAAAGCAGGTTATCTTATGCTCGTAAATATTTCAGGTGATCTTTTAACATATCAGCATATTGATACGCCCACCTGGATGTATACACAATGAGAGACTTATAATGCACATGCAATAATACTACACTCGTACACCTGCCACATATTCCATGCACCTGTATATACATGTACTTACACACCAGCTTTGTCTGTTACTTAGCCTTCCAGTCTTAGTCGATGCATTGACAAAAGAACAAAAGAGTTTTAGAAGAAAGGGACAGGAATGATAAATCTGTTGTGAAATCACAAATGGCTGAATTAATCTTCAAGAATACACTGATAGCAAAGTAAAAGGTTCACCCGTAGGATGCTTTCTATTAAGAAACTTGAGGCTGTAATAATTAGTTTACACAACCTACCTTTGGTTCCGCTGGTCTCAAGTTCAGGGGCTGTAAAGAAATGTAAGCAAAGGAATCTGACATATTCTCCATTCTCAGGCTTTACTGGAACTTAACAGTAACAGCAGTGGCTGTGTCATGTCATGTCATGTCATGTCATGTCATGTCATGTCATGTCATGTCATTGTGTCAGCATGTCTTGTAGCTAAACACACTCGGCCTCTGTGTGTTACAAACATTCATGTCTCCGATGTCTAAGAGATATCCTCCTCCTCCTCCTCCTCCTCCTCCTCCTCCTCCTCCTCCTCCTCATCATCATCATCATCTACGATACAGTTAACAAACACGGCTTTTTATACCCACATAAAAATCACGTGACTGAAATTATCTACAAGAACACGCTTACAGCAAAATAAAAGGCTCCTCCGTAGGATGCTTTCTATTTTTTTTTTTTTAATGAAACCGTCTGTAATTAGTTCGTAGAACTTACCGATTGTGGATGTCACATCATTAGTGGCTGCAAAAAATTGTACACAAAGAATATATTACATATTTGCCATTCTTCGGATAAACTAGGTCTTCAAATCGAAAGCATAAAAAGTTTAAGTTTAGTGAAACTGAATCGTATTTACTGCATATTTACACATACATATAGATACATACACAGTGACTAAATTAATATACAAAAATAAGCTTATAGCAAAATAAAAGGCTCGTCCGTAGGAAGGTCTCTATTGTGTGTGATTGAGACTGTCTCTAATTAGTTTATAAAACCTACCATTCTGGTTGGGATTCCCGGCCTCAGGGGCTGTCAAGAAATGTAAACAAAAGAATATGTTACATATTCGCCATGCTTCAGATAAACTAGCTTTTTAAATCTCAAGTGTAAACAAGTTTTAGTTTAGTGAAACTGAATCGTTTTTCCTACCTTGTGTGGGCGAGGGTGTAGTAGGTCCACCTAGTGTGTCAAACACAAATACGAATAAATGATGATAAACGTGTGAAACTTGTTAATACGATCATTGTTTGTAAATATGTCTCCCATCAGTCCGCGCGTGCATGCGTGCGTGCGTGCGTGCGTGCGTGTGTGTGTGTGTGTGTGTGTGTGTGTGTGTGTATTTAATCTTGGTTGACTGTCAATAAGGGAAAGCAAATGTTTAGAACGAGGTTGTGATCTTCCAGTCAGGGTTTAGAAAGAAAGAAGAGGGAGAGAAAAAAAGAAACTGTATTTTTTTTAAACGAGGCACATGTTGGTATTAATGGTATTGTCTGCCAGCTAAATATCAAAGAAAGAATAAATTAAAAAACCAAAACACAGCAACAAGTAAATATATATATATATGACATGGAATACAATATTTCTCATTCGATTCTTGCAACTGACTGAATTAATATACAAAAATACGCTTACAACAAAATAAAAAGCTCGTCGTAGGATGTTTTCTATTGTTTTAAGTGATTAGAGTTCATCTTTAATTAGTTTTTAAAAACCTACCAATGCTGCCAGGTGTCCCACTTTCAGTGACTGTCAAGAAATGAAACAAAAGAATTTATTACAAACTCGCCATTCTCCCAATAAACTGTCATCACCACTTTCTGTAGGCAACAGATTATCTCATCCTCGTAAATATTTCAGGTGATCTACGACACTTTTAACATGTCTGCTTATTTATACGCACATCTGGATGTAAAACACAATGAGATACATAATAGAATATATGTCTATGCAATGATAAATCACTGAATTAATCTACAAGAATACGATTATAACAAAATAGCAGGCTCGTCTCTTGAATGCTTTCTGTTGTTGTAAGTAGTTGAGGCTGTCTCTAATTAGTGTTTAAAAACCTACCTTTCATCCCGGGCGCCTCAGTAGGCTGGTCTGTAAAGAAATGCAGACAAAAGAATTTATTACATAATCGATTTTCTTTGGATAAGCTCAATCATCACCATTTTGTGTAGGCAGCAGGTTATCTCATGCTTTTAAATATTTCAGGTGATCTACGACACTTTTCAACATGTCTGCTTATTTATACGCACATCTGGATGTGCACACAATGAGATACATAATACACATACAATGATAAATACTACACCCCTACACCTGCTACATATTCCATACACCCATATCTACTTACATACCAGCTTTGTCTGTTACTTAGCCTTCTAGCCTGGCACCAAGGAGCTTCTCATGCTCATCTAGTGATTTATCATCAATATTCTCTGATTATCTGCTAATTATTGCTGTTACATAATAAAAGGTGAAGGCGTTACTTAGAAGTATTGAACATGTGAATGATCTATTCCTCTTTCTCTCTATTCGTCACACTTGCAGGCTACAAAGGAAGACAGAGAAAGAGGAGGCTATTATGACGATGTGAACAGGTCTCCCAGTGTTCATCGATGTCTTGACAAAACAACAAAAGAGTCCTAGAAGAAAGGGGGAGGTAGAATATATGTTTATATATATATCATAAATGAGAATTAATCTACAAGAATACGCTTAGAGAAAAATACAAGGCTCATCCGTTCAATGCTTTGTATTGTTTTAATTAATTGAGACTGTCTCTAATTAGTTTCTAAAACTTACCATGTTGGATAGGTGCCCCGGTGGTAGCGACTGTCAAAATTGTAAACAAAAGATATATTACAAACTCGCTCTTCTTCGAATAAAGTAGGTCGTCAGCACTTTCTGTAGACAGCAGGTGATCTCATCCTCGGACATGGTTAGGTGATCGACATATTGCAATACAATAATAATAATACAACACTCCTACACATGCTACATATTCCATACACCCATATCTACTTACATACCAGCTTTGTCTGCTACCTAGCCTTCAAGCCTGGCACCAAGGAGCTTCTCATGCTCATCTAGTGGTTTATCATCAATATTCTCTGATTACCTGCTAATTATTGCTGTTACATAATTAAAGGTGAAGGCCTTACTTTAAGTATTGGAAACATGAATGATCTATTCCTCTTTCTCTCTATTTCTCACAGGTGCAGGCTATACAAAGCAATATTGAAAAACATCCGAGCAGCCAGATGACAGAGAAAGAGGAGGCTATTATGACAACATGAACAGGTCTTCCATTGTTCATCGATGTCTTGACAAAACAACAAAAGAGTTCTAGGAGAAAGGGGGAGGTAGAATATATGTTTATGTAATCATAAATGACTGAACTAATCTACAAGAATAGACTTATAACGAAATGGCAGGCTTGTCTGTTGAATGCTTTCTGTTGTTTAGAGTATTTGAGGCTCTAATTAATTTTTAAAAAACCTACCAGCTTGCGAGGGCGTAGTCCCGTCTGTAAAGAAATGTAAACAAAGGAATTTATTACATAATCGCTATTCTTCGGATAAACTGTCTTCAAAATCAAAATGTGAAAATGTTTAAGTTTAGTGAAACTGAGTCGTTTTTACACATGTAGGGAGCTCATGTGCACCACATCCACCTACCGTGCACAACATTAATACGAATACATGATGATAAGCGTGAGAAAACTTGTAAACACGGTCATGGCAGGTTATCTGTCTGTCCGTGTGTGTGTGTGTGTGTGTGTGTGTGTGTGTGTGTGTGTGTGTGTGTGTGCGTGTATGTATGTGTGTGTGTGTGTGTGTGAGAGAGAGAGAGAGCTTCGTTGACTGTCAGTAAGTGAAAACAGTAAGTTTTGTTATCATCATTCTGTTTTGTATCTGTACGGAAACAAGAGTGAAAGAGTTTGTTACCCATTTATATGACAATATGTGTGTGTGGATGTAACGTATTGTTTTTATCTGTATGCCAGGTGATATGCTTCTCTTTGCTTTAAAAAAACCTCAATTTGTATGCCATCCCCTCTTAAAATAATGCTACAGGAACCTTTGGGACCGTTGGAAATTACATATATATATATATAAAGATAAATACCGGATTTAATATACGCAAATTAATTGACAAATGTATTATGGAGGCACACATATATCTACATGTGTACATATACAAGTGCTCAAAAGTTCATGCACAAAGACCGTCCTAAGCAATTAAAAACAATCACACACCTAAAATATTCGCCGAGACAGAAAAACAAGCCTATAGTCTTATACACACATACGTAGAGATGGTTAATATACAAAAAGGGAAAATATAAAAACAGAACAATGTATTTCTGTGGCGTCGCGCTGATTGGTTGGTTAGTTGAGTGAACGAGGACTTCGAAAACGACCCATTGAGCGAAATACGTGTCCCTCCCCCCCCTCTCTCTCTTTACAGAGGCTGCCACGACAGTCACGTGAGTTGCTCATCCCTCAGCAGTAGGGAGGACTTCAGCCTCTTCATTAAGTAAGATATTTAGGTTGTAGAACCAAGGTGTTTTAGCCTAGGGTTAGGAAGTGGACATTGTGTTTCACTGTTGTAGTACAATTAATAAAGTAGTGATGTAAATAATAATAATAATAATAATAGTGAAGATTTTTATAGCGCATATTGACACTCAGAGAGAGCATGCTCTTAGCGCTTAAAACAAGGAAGAGACGTGGACTAAGTAGACACAGAACAAAGGGGACGAAAGAAAACGACAGTACTGACGAAACAGAAAACAAAAGGCATCAAGTAACAGGAACAAAGAAATATAGTGATTCTGCGAGAAAGATGGGTAAAGTAGCAAGAGGGAAGGGGGCGGGGTTAAGAAGGACGAGCATTGTGTGGACTGTGTTAGGAGTAGTGCTCAAGGAAGAGGTGCGTTTTCAGTGCAGATTTGAAAGATTCAGTTGTAGGAAGGTGGTGGATATGGAAAGGAAGAGAGTTCCATTGTTTTGCAGCACAGTAGCCAAAAGTACAATATTATTAATAAAGTGGTGATGTATATTATGAATTATGGTCTTGTATTATTTATCCGCTGGTACCTTGTCCCTGTTTATCCACTTTCTGTCTTATAAGAAACAAAGCCACGTGGCTTCCAGTATATCGGGTAGAAGGGGCGACCGCTTACGCCGGGTAGCTAGGAGCCCACCTACACTCATTGCTTATTCTGTCTTCTTTCTTTCCTTCTTACTCTGTATCGGAGGTAAGATCTGCAGGTGCGTGCGGAAGACCTTTCTCCGGATAACTTGGGGAGCAATCCCGGCACCTGGCGGAACGTGCCCCGTTATAATTTAATGGAATAATGTTAATCAAAACGAGGCAGTGGGAGGAAAGTAAGTGAGAAAACGATAAAGGAAGAAATAAATAAAATCCGAGTCTCTACTATCCGTCTCATCCGTCTCTCGTCATTTTTGATTCTTATATGACTTCGTACTGCTGTTATTTGTTATCAGTCTTGATAAATGATATTATTCTTCATCGGCTCATCAAAGTGATTGCCTTTTAGTCTGAAAAGATCTCGATGTGTAAGCTTACACTTTTAATCGCATCTATATTGTCTTCCAGTAAATAAACCTCTGATCTGAAAGTCAAAAATATAGTTATTAAATAAGTGAAGAGAGAAAAGACAGAGAAAGAGAGAGGAAAAAAAGAAAACTGAACAGAGGAAAAAAAAACAGTAGGCAGGTAGAACTAGAAGAAAATGAGAATGAAGATCCTAAACTCGATTTGTTATTTATTGTTTTGGCCGCTGGAGGCGCTGCTGAGGGAGGGACTGGAACGCAGAGGAGCATAACTGACTGAACCTGACAAAATCCGGACTGCGCATGCTCGTTCTCACTCACTCACTCACTCACTCACTCACTCACTCACTCACTCACTCACTCACTCACTCACTCTTAAAGACCCATCCAAGTGCAAATTTTGTCCAAAGGTACAGGATTTAAGTGTGTTCGTAAGTCTGCACGAACAGACGTGTAAACGGATGTTAGCTGATGACATTATCAAGGTTGCAGAGGATGTGACGACTGAGGAAGATGCTATGGCAACGGTGGCAGAACCCGATGGTGCTGTCACAGAACCATGTTACACCTGGACGCCAATGCTAATCATGCCGGAACAGGTGTTATCTTCGAGCTTAGGTGTGATGTCGATGGTTGAGAAACATCTCAGGAACGAATATTGGTTATCAGCGATGTTTCAGGGATGGGGAAGTGTGTTGCGAGTTAAAAACAGTGGGGACAGAGCAAGTGGTTGGGTCTTTAACTATTAATAAGATTCTGTATACAAACCTTCCCCAAGATCGTCATCACCTGTAAAATTGTAAACAGCAAATTAGAAGTGAGCCAAACATAAATTATGTTGATTGTGGATGTCAGTGCGAGTGTGGGATTCAGTCACAAAAGGATGGAGAAAATAAGACATACAGCAACCTATTAATCGGAAGAGTTAATAAATTTGTCTTAGAAGGTTTGTGACAGAGAGATATTACATATTACATAGATTAGGTATACATGATTTTCTTGCACCCCAATCATAAGGACGAGGTCAGATGATATAAGAATATATATATATATATATATAAGATGATATAACGAGGATGGTCAGAAATATCAAGTAGTCATCTTTGACAAAACATCATTTACAATCTCAGTAAAGCTAGTCAAAGAGCAGGATTTCTCACAGAAGAAGGATTTTATTTTTTCTAAAGTTCTTTAAAATGTTGCTTTTAGAAACAGTAATTAACGTTTTGTATGCCAACAAATTTCTTCAGCTTAGGCCTTGAATGAAGGGAAATGAAGTCGTTCTGACCAAAATCATAATCTAATTGTTTAATTATATTAATGTATTTATTTATTTATTTATTTTTAGTCTTCGGCGTCTCCCGTGTTTCTCGAGAAGTAATGGAAGAGGCTTTTCAATCAAGCCAATCTTTCTAACCGCTGGCATGCAATGAAATACCTGCCCACCTGTTACCCTTGTAGACAAGACAAAGACGAGAGCGCAGAGCGCGACCAAGAGACAGCGACACACAGACATCGTCGGCGGCTGCTGCTGAAGACAAGACTGACGGTTGCTGCCAACGTCGCTAGGAGAAGCGGGTTATCAACACGCGTCACGTGTCACGCCTTGTCTGCCTCCTGTCGTCACCAATCACACTTATCTTTGTCGTGCGTCGATGAACATTAACAGAGAGGAAGCGTGGTTCGCCACGATGGTGTTGCAGGAACATTCATTACGAACATGAGACGTGATAAAGGCGATGAAGAATTAAACAAAAAAATGACGACGAGGATGATGGTGTTGATGGTGACCATTCCAAAATATTACGTTTAGTATGGTTTGTTTTTCGAAACGTATACAAAGTTTCCATCAGAGATAAAAGTAACTGTTATTGTTGTTATTTATGTAAACAGGGATTATTTTGTTATTCTTTTCTTTTCTTGCTTTTTTTTACCTTTTTTATATTCAAAGGGAATATTCCGCCCCTCCAACACACACACACACACACACACACACACACACACACACACACACGCACAGAGACACAAGTTCTTTCGATTCTTCGCAGACATGTATTGTAAGCTACTTATACTTATACTTATATAATTAGATGATTCTTTTTTTTACTGTGCTCAACGGGGTTGTAAATCAGTGTTATCAACGGACCCATGCGTTGTTCTAGCAAGTTCAGCCACCATCTTACTAAGCACAAATGGCCGCTTGCTAATATACATTAGGAGAAGAAATTTCATAATTACGTATAAAAAGATGTTTTTTTTTAAATTCTTGTTTTTAAAGCCTTTATCATCATTATTCCTTAGCATGGAGGTCGTGTTAAATGTATCGGCAATATCAGTGACAATATCACAGTGGTCCATCTCTTACATCATTTTTTAAAGCTTTAATTGTCATTTTTCTTTAGCTTGGAAGTTCTTAATAATATTATGCAGACGTTACAGGTGCACTCATTTAGCCTGCACCTGTTCGATTCTACTTTTGGTTTGTTGTCTCACGTAGGACGGATGGTCATGGTGGGGGTCAATTCCAGTCAGGTGGGAAGTCGATAAAGCTGGGCCGATATGGTTTTTGGTCGAAATGACCGGCGCACGTTCATTGTTGTCTCTTTATCAGCGCACATCAGTCGATTGTCCTTCGTTGACAACCTTTTGCAGAAGTCACTTGTTTATGAAAACAAAATTATTGTAACCGATTGTTTGTCCTTTATTGCGACTTTTGTGCAGAAAGTTTGCAGAAAAACATAAACAGTGCATTTTAATAAAGCGTCTTTGCCTACCTCGATACATGTGTATTGATTGATTGATCTTACCTGGAGAGTTAGTTCCCCTATAAATCTTCAGTCAAGACTAAAAATGGCAGAATATGCTTGACGAAGTGAAAGCAAAGACGAGAAAATAAATATATCTGATATCTGTAATAATTTACTACTTCTGTCTTTCATGCTGTTAAGAAAAGCCTGATCAGTAAGAGCACACTAACAATTAAAAGCTCCATTGGCATCATACCGCCCATTACAAAGCAGTGTCACATAAACATAATATGTTGCAAGAGAAGCAAAGACTTACTATCAGTCTAGTCTTTTTTTTTTTTTTTGAAGTCTTCGTTCTTCGTTAATCGTAAATGTGGGAACGTGGGTTGACTTCCAGATTTAAATTTACGGAATTTTCGATACAAAGATCAGAGCTTACATGTTTTGGTAGACACTACACCGGCCCATGAGGCCTCGGTATGGATTCAAGATGGCGCTTGTGGGAAAAAGGTCCATTGAGGGAAGATGAAGGCCTGTGGGTATGGAGTGGAGAGATTGTTTGTGTTGTAGGTATAAAGTGGAGGGCTTATTAGGGCTGCAAGTATCGAGGTAAAGGACTTACTAGGGCTGCAGGTATTGACTGGAGGTGAAACACACCGGAAGAGTACGGATGTTCCTCAGGCTTATAACTATGGCCACAAAAGAATGTGTAAATGCCACTCATCGTCTACATAGACATAGTATAACCTTTACTACGTGTTTCTCAACTGTTTCTGTATATTTATTTCTTCTCATTTAGACTGCCAGCATAGAGAAATGTGTCTATGTGTATATATATATGTGTGTCTTTGAGTCTCTGTGTATGTTTGTGTGTGAGTATGTAGTGCCTTCTGATTTGTTTTCTCTCAAAAAAAAGAGCAAAATAAGCAGACTTCTGTCTGTCTTCCGTACTTGGAGACTCGTAAACAACGCCTTTACGACGAGAAGGAATCTTTTTCCCCTCCCTGATTGTTTGGGCTATAAATGTCTGTCGGTATGGAGGTGGTGGCGCTTTGTGCTGGCAGCTGAGCGTTCTCATTGGGCGCGCGTCCAGGAACCGAGGGCAGAACAGGTTTGAAGTGGACAGAAATTGAACAAACGTTGATTGCATGTCTGAGTGTTCACGTCCCTTGTGCTAGAAGCGCCCCCCTAGGGCAGCTCGCACCCTCTCTCGAGCTGGTGAAGAGGGTGATGAGTAGTGTAGTGGATACCCAGGCCAGAAAGGACGGAGGTGCGTGCGTGCGTGCGTGCGTGTGTGTGTGTGTGTGTGTTTTGAAAAGTGAATGCAACTAGTGTTTGCATCTCACGCCAGCTTGTGATAGACCTGTGATCCTATAATGAACTTTGGTCCTCGAATATAATGCCTGTGCTCGTAGGCGTCATGGGTTCGCATGCTTTCGGTTGAATGTACTCTGGAGCACTCTTATCCCATAGCGAGTCGCAGACGGTATTTTTTCCTGTTTCAGTTCGCTTTTATTCCTAAAGTGAGGTTCATCGGGAAACAGCCAGTCAGCGTGGATTCTTGCCTGATGTTCTTCGTGGCCATTTCCCACCACGTGACTCTGACACTGACGTGCTGCCTGCTCTTAAGATGCGACCACTTGTCGTGTACCACCATGAAGCTCAACAGTCCGACTGTCAGCAAATGCACAGCCACAGAGGCCCCCTTACGTACGAGCATGTGACATGCATTCTGTTGTCTTTATCTTTAAAAGGAGAGAAAAATTATTGGTGTTCTTTCATTAATAGAAACATAAGAATTCTCACAATCTGAGCCAACGCTTCTGCTCCATTAGCGAGGGTGTAGGCCTTTGTACTTGACAGCTTCCATCTAAGTTTTGAAAAGAGGTCAACATCATTTATGATGTCACAATTGTAGACTTGCTGATTGGACAATATTTTATTCTGATTAGACGATCTGGCATCAGCCCACGGTGACAACAGAATTTAGAATGCAGTTCAATACACGTGTGTTGGCTTAACAAAAACTGACCAAAATGCTCGTTATATATATATATATATTGCAACCAAGTTAACTAGCATCACCTTCTATGAACTTCTCAGACAGTCATTTTTTATTATTTGCCAGGAAGGACTTAAACTTCGCTACCAGAAGAGAGAAGATTCTTTCTCCTTATTTAAATCCCACAATCGTCTTTTTTTTACCCTGAGCTAGGGAAGCGCCCGTGTAATAATGAATATATATATATATATGTATGTATGTAGCTCGTGTTGTTACAGTATACAAACGTCTGCGTCAACATTACTCAATCACACGAGTCCGTCCTTTCAATAGAAATGATCCTGCGATAGCCTTAAAATCAGTGTTTCTATCATCTTGCAAAGTACCACCGCCTAAGTTCGCCGCAAAAAAGGTCTGATGTTAATTTATTTGAATTTTTGTGAGCTTTGGCTCATTGCTTGTTGCTTTATGTTGTTTTGTTTTTGGTTGTTTTTATTGATTCGGCTTGACCTGCAGCCAGAGGAATCGCTCCGAGTTCATAAATGAAAGTAAAGGACGTCTTCTTACCTTTTTTCTGTCAGTTGGGAGTGAGGTGTTAGTGATCACATTTTTTTCTCAGGGCTAAGCTTTTGTGATAGTATTATTCTTTTTTTCCATTGCTGCTTTGCCTATCCCAATTCTTTGTAAAGTTAGGTGCCTATTCCCGAAAGTTGGGTCGACTAGGGGGAAAATCGCGACGCAGTAAGAGTATCGAACCAGCGCACATCTGGACGCCAGTGCTGTAAACCATCGGTTATGAGCTTCCCCTCGAGTACGTACATACGAAGTACCAATGAAAGAAACATTATCTTCCAGAATAAGCACAAAATAAAGTGTCTAACTCTCCAATTACCTGATTTTGTTCTGTGTATTTCTGAAAGATTCCTGTTTTTAAAGATTGCTTTTTTAAGGAAGAAAACGATAAAGTTTAGAGTGGCTGTTGATGCCTATTCCCATTTAAACGTGTGTGTGTGTGTGTGTGTGTGTGTGTGTGTGTGTGTGTGTGTGTGTGTGTGTGTGTGTTTGGTTTAGAAAACACTGAGATACAAAACAAAATTGATTCGGAAGACGAAGACGGGGTGATCAAACAAGTCCGCCACTTGGTAGTCAGCTCTTTGACATTATCTGTTTTTCCCGAGATAAACCGAAATAAACTGTAACAAAGACACCTTGTCAGCTTTTAATGAAGCAGAGTAGTCTGTAAAGAAATGAAAGGGAAGTGGCCGATACGGCAGGTAACCGTGACAACAAGCGGGAGCACGTTTCTCCTCCATATTCCCCTCCTTCTGTCACCACCACCCTGATAGAACTAGCCTTATAACTTTTATCCCTCATAGATGACAAGTTTTCCAACGCAAACCTGAAATTCTTTCTAAATAGGATTGACAACTGCTATACATGTTAGCAGCGATGTGGTGGGTGCAGATTTAAGTCACACAACAACAACAACAACAATCATTGTTGATGAGAAAAATAACAGATTTCTGTTTTATAATCTATAGAAGCTACAAGGGTTTTAAACACACAGATATGTGTCTCTTCTTATTGCTTTTAGTTAAAAACAAACACGTACACCACCTGGAGGCGAGTTATAGAACTTCCGAAAAGACAAGCATAAGAAGGATGTCAGTCAGTTTTTTTTCCAGTGAGCTATCGCGCTTCAAGAGATGATGCCAGCGGTCAAACTCCAAGCTAGTGTTTAGCCTTTTAGTGCACGTCTGGCAAAGTTACCACGCCATTCCAAAATCCTTGACAGAAACTCCAATTAAAATGTCTTCCTCGCCTGATTCGAATCAAGCGCACGGGCCGACGGAAAGGAAGGCTGTCCTCTCGAGGCCAAGACAAGAGACAAAAAGAACTTCGGCAACGGAGAGGAGAGAGAGGGAAAGAGAGGAAGACAAACATTTCAAGAGAAGTCCTCACCCGCCAAAGGAGACCTGGAGGCTGGGAAGGAAGTATCGGCAAAATAGAGATATCCGTGTTGAGATCTGCAATGATTTCACTTGCACAGAAAAAAAAATGGGGGCATGAACTATAATAGTTTGGGGTTTCTCTCTCTCTCTCTTTCTCTGGTATACTGATGAGAAAATATAGCAAAGCTAACGAGCTTCAGTGAAGTGTCTCCCCTTACACCGAAGCGTTTATTTCGCAGGTGTTTCTCAATACCATGTGCAGTCTAATGGATCGACAAATTATATGTATGTTTGATATGTTGCACGTGCACAAAAACTATGGAGACACACGGTTAACCCCCAACACAGCTATGGAAAGTTTTTTTTTTAACATATGACTTCATCAGGACCATCAGTCGAACAACAGATGATGGGATATCGGGTAAAATTACTCTTTCTTTCATCTAATTCCATGCTCTATGTTTAAAGCGCCCCCCTGGAATAAGTTCTCTTTCTCTTCTGGCACGTTCCTCGTGTTGGTGGCGGCAGCTCCTACCGTTAACACACCGCCTTTACGATTTAAGGCAGGGAGAGGTTTTTCGAATCCAATTTGAATCGATCTATGACAGGGGTAATTGTATTTCTCAACTAAACACGGTACTTCCGACTGAAATAACCTCAAACATTAGAGAGTTCCGGGATCGTCGGGGAGACAACCCGATTTGAATTATTAGGAAATCTGGATCATTAAGCGAGCAAGGGGATCGGCGGCAAGGGTCCTTGAAACTTGAAAGGATTGACTGTTTGAATGCTATCAAACGTGCCGTTCCTCCATCTGTTTCGGCGATTACGGAATTTTACTAGCTTGTCGACGATTATTCCATTATTTGTTTATCTAATCGGACATAAATGTGAGGGTAGATTATCAGTATACTCACCATATTACTGTCTGACTGACTGGGTCAGTTAGTCAGCCAGTTCTATATATCTGTTGCTGAAAAGGAAAAAAAAGCACATGAATGAAGAAGCGAGTCTCTGTTTTGCTGTCCGAGAGATTCTCTTGGGTCTGGTGTACGGTCAACTACACTACAAAAATTTGCTGGTTCCAAGCTTGTTCTGGGTAGTGAATGAAACCCCACGACTAACCTTTCCAGCCCCTTTTGTTCATGTACCCGTTATGCAGCCAGGGCAAACAAACAGTTTAATCAAAGAAGATAAAAGCTGGAAGAAAAGGATGGGGGCTCCTTCCACATAACACTCTTTAGACACGGTGAGCCACTTACATTTAATTTCTCTTACCCCCAAGCGGCTATGGCCTGTTACCTCTACTGACTGCAAAATAAAAGGAGAAATGGAAAGCAGACACAGTAGAAACGGAGCATAAGATATGAGTTGGCCAAAGATTATTAAATGTGTAGTATTTATACCCATAATAACAAACCACAATAAGAACCAGATTTCCTGTCCAGTGTTGTAGCGCACAATATTAAGTGTATGCAGGCAGACTGTCTCCCTCTCAGCTTATTCAACGGCATCGCAGAGCGAAGAGACGGGGCGAGTGTTGGTGAAAGACAAGAACTGGGGTGAAGGGGAGGTTGGGGAAGAGGGAGGGGGAATAAGGCGGCAAAGGACGACAACTCGCTGGCGGGCCTTTTCAACGCTCGACCCGTTTTGTCATTAGGGCCCTTGCCGCAGATTGCTGTTTTGTGACCGACGGTCGAGATGAGCTGTAATCTCTTCTTTCTCACACTCCGAGAGCCCCTCCCACCGCCGTCTCCACACAGCAAGCATGCATTAACCCTTTTACGGTTCCCCGTCTTTCACCCCTCCTCACCCCCCGATCGACAGCTGTGTTCAGGACGAACTACGGTACCACCGGACCACCATCTGCGAATGAAGACGTGTTCGAGATAAAAACAAGTGCAGGCTCCCTGCTGTCAGAGTAACGATAGGGACACTGCCCCAGCAAGGAACTATGCACATCTCTTCCAACAGACGAAGAAAAATGTAAGAGGGATTGGACATGCTAGTTAGTAAATCTTGTATATCCAGAATCAGTGATTAATTTCCAGTAAAAATGAACACAGCGAAGTTAGGAGTTATATTTCACTGCTTATTACATTTTCTGCTCGATTATATGACTGAAAGGGCAACATTTGTTTTGGCAGAATCAGTTTCAGATTCTTCATGCGGATGGTTTTGAATGGCTATCACTGGATATTTCATGGCCTTAAAGTGACAGGGTCAGATCATTTTTCCATGTTTATTTCTTTTTCAGAGCCAAAATTATCGACGACGAACTTAACTTCCTTGACACTCTGACCATATCATAACCATTTTGTAAATATTATGAAAACACCAGGTTGAGACAAGCTATCCTGCTTTTTGCACCAAAACTTGATAAATCACAAATGCGAAGGTTGACAATACACAACTTTCCATCAATAAAATCTGCTCACCCCAGTCAATAAAATAATTTCTTTGAGAATCTGGTGTAAAGCAATGATAATTTGTGTTCCTTTTACAAAGTTGAAAGTTTGCGATCACGAAGAGTGAACATTGTTCTCTAAAGAAAAGAGAATGGCCAATACAAACTTGTCTGTAATGTCCAGTGAAGTCCTCGGAAGACTTCTTTTAGGTGGCAGCCTTTTGACATCATAAACCTCAGCTCAGAACAAATCCCAGTGGCGAGGGGAGGTACTGACTAAGCTGATTTCAGTTTGCACTTCCATTTGGCTGTGGACATGCAGTATCTACAGATCACCTCCCCGTGGAGCTGAATCGCGTATTTGTGAGAGGAAAACCAAGTCAGAGAGTATGGCCAGGGGTAGATTATGTTTAATCGGAGTCCTGAGGTGGTCTGTCTTGACGTGTCAGCCGCTCCTCTGAAAGCTCGGGACTTAGAGTATTCACGGGTGATTTCCAGACAGTCAACACTCCCGGAGCTGGTTAGGAAGAACGTGTATAAGGTTATGAGCATTTCATCAGCCTTCACGAACCATTAATATTATTGGATCTTGCAGCACAAACGCATACATTTTATTCACTTTTCTCTGGGCTAGATGTGAGCAGCTTGAAGCCTAGCTGAGAAGAGACTAGTGATTGAAATTTCTTTACATAGATGTACAGCTCTCATGGGCAACATTGTTCAGATGGCGTATTTATTTATTTATTTATTCATTTATTTATTTATGTTTCTTCTCATGTCTCTCCAAGTTTTGAGGAGCGTTGATAAAATATGTGTAGCCAACCACGTGACTGGTTATGGACATTAGAGTGGTATGGTCTGATATCAGTGTCAGTGTACTATGGTCGATGTAAGAGATAGTGACAGTTGTGTGTGTGTGTGTGTGTGTGTGTGTGTGTGTGTGTGTGTGTGTGTGTGTGATCTAAAGAAGCGCCAATAACGTTCGATCAGAAAGAGTTGAAGACATTGATGAGGGAGTAGAATGTGTCTTGTTCTGTCTGATCATCTTGGTGAGCTGAAGAACTATGTTTAGTCGCGCAAAACAGTTGGTCGGCTCAAGATTTCTGTTGTCGATACAGCATTAACGAAGCATGTACTTGTAATATTAAGATAATTAAGTGGGAAAAACGTGAGAATGTGATAACATACACACATACCTAACCCCTACCCCATATTTAGGGCGGGGGTGGGGGCGGAGTGAGGGAAAGAGAGACAGACAGAGAGGGATAGAGGGATAGAGGGAAAGAGCGACGAAATAGAGGGTTAACATTTTCCTCAAGCACAAGGCAGGAAAGGGTTAAATTTTGGCTAGGCGGCTGAGACTGGCGAAGGTAGCGGAAAGTGAGAAGGCTGGAACTACTTTTTTGTACCAGTTCCACTCCACCGTTTCTGGCTAAAAATCTCGCCTCTCGACTACAGGGCAAGATCTCTCGTGCATTGTCCCCCTCCCCGCAAGATTCCTTAAAGACTCGCCCAGTCCCCCCCCCCGCGCGCTGGCGGACCGTAAGTGGCCTTTTGTGTCGACTCTTCGATCCACAGGCTCTCGTGCGCTGCCTGCTGTCCGGACCAGGTTCCAGCCCATTGTCCGGTGCACGGACCTTTCCCAGAAAGGATTGGCGCTGAGGACTCTCAGCTCCTGCTGCCCTTTTCTGGCACCGCACGCTGATTTCGAAATGGTCAACAAAAGGGCTGCGCGCGCCCGGCAGCGATTTCTGGTAGATAAACACCATCTTTTAGTGAAGTGAGCAGCCACGTATCATAATTGTAGGGTCGGACTGAGGCAAAGATCAGACGAGAGAACTGTTTCTTAAAAGAAATAAAAATGACCGTTGCCACTTTTTCCGGCTAGTGGGGGTGGGTTGGGAGCTGGTTGAGAAAGCAGGGAGGAGGGATTTTTCTTGCGTTTTTTTTTTAAATCAGTCCTTTCACTTGGTGGATTCCATATAACTGTTTAGAGCCTGTAGGTTTAGGAGGAGGGTCTCGAGACGATCACGCATCGTTATGCTTCAACGTTAGCCGGAATTTTCAGGGAAGAATTGCATCTGACTCCTTGTTAAGAAAAAAACTTACTTTGGTTAAAGTTAGAGAAATGAGAGATTCATTTTCGTTTGGGCTACTTAAATTGAGAGAAACTAATATTCCTTATTGATTATTCTTTTGATTGTATAAGTGTCCAAATAAATAATTTTCTGCATATCTTATTACGTCCGCAAATAGATGTTACTTCTTAATTCGTCGGTTTTTGGTTTTGTTTGTTTGTTTGTTTGTTTGTTTTGCTAATTTAAATTTAGTTCGGTATGCCCGCGATTGTCTATGTCTGTGCTAATCTCCCCTAAATATTTAAATCAATCCTAGAATAAGTAAGCAATGAATAAATGAATGAATAAATGTTGGAAGAAAGGAGGAACGAATGAAATTTCCGACATGTCTAATTTGTTGACTCTCTCACCTTACCTTCTCCCCTCTCTCATGCCTCTCTCGCGGCCTGTATACGGTTCATGATTTTTCCACCCCCAGATCAAGGGCTACCTATTTTCAATTTTGTTTGTTTGTTTTGTGGGCTGGATTTGTTTCTGTTTGAAACAGTATATTTATATTTTGTTGTGTGTTCAATAGCACATACTTTTTCTCCTCTTTCTCTCTCACTAACCGTGTTTCCGCACCTGTAACTGTGATTAGCCAGGGGACTGTCACCTGATGCTGGATGCTGACACAGATCGCTCGTTCACTGACCTCCCCTGTTCTCACGCCCTCTTGCCCTGCTCTTTCAGGGGCAGCGCGGGGCATCCACCCTGGCCGCCAAACACGCATGCAGTTAATGGGCAGGCACCCTCCTTCTTCAAATTTACCTTTGGCTGCAATTGACGGGGCCCGACAGACGTGCACCTAAAACTGTCACAGCCATTCACAACTGCAATGTTATTTTTACCTTTTCCACGTGAGATGCTCTCCTTCTTCCCCTCGTCCCACCAACCTAGCACAACATAAGGGAGAAAACAAAAGGCCATTTGCCGAGCAGTTAATTAAGAAACCGTCAAAAAAGCGATTCGTATGCTTGCAGAACAAAACAGAAACATTTACCTTCTTGGGCGCTTAATTAGCGCTAACTACCACTCCAGGCGCCGCTTGCAGCTGACCAGTAAACCTTCCTTCCAAAAAAAATAAATAAAAAAAAAACAGAAAAGAGGGAAAACGACAAAAGTCTCATAGCCTAGTGCTCGGAACAGTCTTCGACGTAAGTGGTCCACCGTGTCTAAAGCACGGTATGTTGAAGTTGAAGCACAAACCCTTTCTTTTGCTTTTACTTCCCTTGATAAACCAAGTACCTGTTACTTGTTCACACTTGGTGGGTGGGCTGTAAAGTTACGTTTATTATCTTTCAAATATATGAAAGATTTTATACGATTTTTATATTTCTGTTCTTGACTAATGGATCAGTAGGCCAATGGCTACCTAGTAGTCAAGCACCAGGAAACTGCGGGTTGATTGTATCAAAAGTACCCGAATAGAAATGCTGCCTCCTTCTTCGTTATTTATGTATCCTTCTATTCATTCATCAACCATTAGGAAGCAAATATTCTGACACGTTTTGTAGATATTTACGTTTGATAGGTATTAGTCCAAACAATCAAATTACAATATGACTGTTTACAGTCTAGCCGCCCCTTGACAGAAGAATGATTTACAATTAAAAAAAAGGCTCAAAAAAGGTAATGCCTTCAGCCCGACTCTTCATTCAGTTGTTTGATTTATCTGATGGGGAAGAGTTCACTGTGGTAATTAAGCTCTTTATGGACTAAGAAGGATGAAGGGGGCGTAAACCTGAGTAAGCGGACACAACTCTTGAACGGGGTGAATAGGTGTCTTACAGAAAGTGTGCCTAGAGACGACAGCTGAACCCAGGTCCGAGTATTTCTCACATTAGATACAGAGAATGTCTCTAAAGACAAACTCTTACTCCAGGTCCTTATAATTCTCACTGCAGTAGGTGTTAGTTGTTACACTGGGCTGCTGGTGGTCCCTGCATAACTCGTCAGGGTGAATGAAAATAATAAACACAATCACAGACCTGCAAACTTATGACAGAACGGGCTACCAGGAAATACCCACGTTGAGCAGATGTCATCAATGGCACTCAAGAATTTTATTTGACTACAAGTGTGACTTAACTGTTGGTGTCTTCTCAAATTAAGGGAGGTAAATGCATCGTTTCTCAAGGTATCGCGTGTCTGCATGCAAGCGTTTAGATGATTGTCTCCCATTAATAGGAAAGTACCACCCAAGACAACTGGAAAGAAGCGAGAGAACCGTTTAAAATTTAAATATTATTATTTTTTTTTATTGCACGGATACTTTCAAATGAATATTGAAGTTAAGCACATTTTGGATGTAGCTGTATAAGGTCATTGTTAAAACGTGTTCTCAGCAAATGAGAATCTTTTTCTTTTCTTCTGTTGTCTCTATCTCTGTGTTCGCAAGAGTGTACGCGTATTTGTGCATTCTATATTCTACATTTCCTCCAGTTTCTCAGATGTTTAAAAAATAACAATAGTCTGTATTTTTGCAATTAAAACACATTTTAATTTACATCAGCAGGTAGCATCTTGCATATCAAAACATTTTTGTTAAACGCGATTAAGCTCTTTGGCAGTTAATTCAACTTTATAAAAGTCAAAGATCACTGCATAATCTCTTTGATTAAATATACATTTTAAATAAGGCATTTAACATTTTTTTTAATAAAACAAATGTAACACTTCTTTTTCAAAATCGTGAAAAAGGTAAGCAAGACAAAATAGATAACAATTTAGTTTTGTTTTAATATCATATAACGTACAATTTTATTTTGTATTGCATTTGCACAAATTATTTACAGTTTAAGAAGCTTTGTGAATAAGAATTATGCTGCATGAATATCCTCAAAAGATATTCCAGTTCTATGCATTACTATCAATACACCGGTACAGGTGATAAGTGCAGGATAGCTGAAGGCAGATTTAAAGAAAAGCAGTGGGTAGTGCGAAATCACCGAGAGGTGGAAGCACTTTCCCTTTCAAAATCAACAACAAAGCAGTGGATGAGCTGAAGGACAGGTCTCTCTTTCCCGTGGTTTTTGGCTCAACATGCGCTCGGTTAGAAGTTAGCAGCAATAAGGACCTTCAGCTTCAGAGAATCAGGTGCCTCCATTTTCTGGATGCTTGAAAATGTTACAATAATAATGGAATGTCAACAATAGGCTAACGATCAGTACGGCAGATGAATGGATGAAGAAATGAAAGCTTGAAGATACAATAAATACAAGTTCATTGATATATATATATATATATATCTCACACACAATCTCTCACTCCTCTTATGTACATGAATGTCTTTGCTTTTCTTGGCAGATGACTAGCTTCTAGCCAGTTAGTACCGTCCTCCACTGATGAAAATCAAATATTGAAATAGTTCTTCTGGTACACACCTTTTTGGTTTTTTTTTACGGACGCTCTTGATTTATTTTCGTCGCTCATCTGATAAATCATTCATGTTTTAATTTCTCTTTATCTCTCTTATCTCAGTTTGTGTAAAAATGGCCGTTATTTGTTGTACCCGCTGGGTGTGGTGTGCTGATCTGTGTGCCACTATGTGTTTATATATAATTATACATCCCGATATGTGATCGTGTCACAGCTGCTGCTCCTGTCATTTTGTCTCATTCAGGTATCTATGTGGACTTATGATGTCTTCCTATTGATCTGAGGTGTTTGTGCATCGTGTACCTCTGTACTAAATAGTTCTTCTAGGTCATCTCGACCTATAAATATCTTTGTCTATATTAAAGATCTCTGCAGCCTATTTTTCGTTTGGCAATTTTGTCTGCAGTTTATTATCGCCATCACTTGTTTGCGAATTTAACTGTAACGGATCTATGGATCAAGAAGTTTTCTGTTCTACGAACCACGTGCTTTCTTGCTACATCGTCCGCATATTAGCTTTCAGATCCGTGTGTGTCAACAATGTCTCTCGAGCTATCTTCGACAACACCTTTGTCATGGATACTAATCACCTACTAAATCGGTCTAAGAATGCATGCACTCCACATAGCTCGCATTTCGTTTTACATCCGGAAAAAGTCCTTAAAAAAAAAGAGCTGGAAAATCCGGTGCTGTTTTCTCAACTATTTAAACCTGATGAAGGTCGCACTAATTGGGGGTTGACAACAATCAAGACACTACTACCCGTGTTTCTAACAAAAGCCTATACAGAGGAACTGGATTAAAATCGAAATCGATGGAACTTTTGATGACAAAATTGTCTTGTGCGGTCCTGCTTCTTGCTCCACGTGTACTTCCAGACTTGTGTCGTGTTCACAAATGCGCGCTCGATACCAGAAAATGGTCCTCTTCTTACTTGTTACCCCTGAAACTTCAAACATCAAATAAAACTTTCTCCACCTTGCCTAGACGACAAGTTCTTGCTATTTTTTGATGCTGTGTTGGTTTGTTTGCATATTTAATGTTATTTTTCCGTCTATGAATAATAATAATAACAATAATAATCCTCATCGTCCTCGACACCAGTCGTGTCGACCTTGATAGTCATCAGCGGTTTGAAAGTCATCTGTCGACAGCTGCATCCGAAAGATGGTACTTCCCTGGAAACAAATAAGTGAACATATAATAATAAATTACTAGAAATATGGCGCTTATTTTAATTCCTAATGTGTGACTTTAAACAATTTCGCTGAAAATGGAATCTTACCTCATCAGACATTTTCCTTAGTTCTCGTGTTTGAAGGCTAAATTCGTTTGCCCTGCCATTACTTCTTCATACGATGGGGGCGGAGCGTATACCCCGGGTGGGAGGGAGCTGGACTGCATCATGTTCATAGGTATATGTGTTCCTGCAACTTTTGTGGAAAAAGATGGGTAATCAGAAGCATACGTAGCAGGAAATGCGCATGCACATACGCACACAAACACACACACACACACACACACACACACACACACACACACACACACACACACACACATGCTCGTGTGTAAATTCGTTGCAATGGAGACGCACAAAAAAAAAGGAAACAAAGATCACATGGTATATTCACGTTGAAAGTTCACACTTTGCCGAGCACGAGGAACGTGCATGTCAGGCTATGCAAGTAAAGAGAAGGGATGCTGATCACGTGATACGTGTACACTGCTCGTGCATCACGATTGTGCCTGTCTGTGCATGATCAGACTCAGCCACGAGCATGCATTCGTAAACGTACAGCCCACATCTTTATTCTCCTTCATCCATTTACCCACAGGTCTGTTCGTATATTTATCCCCCTCTATCCATCTAGCCGCAGGCTAGTTCATACATTTTATCCCAATTCATCCACATGCCATTTCATATATTTCTTCTCATTTATCCACACTCCCACTGCTTGACAGGTGAAAGTATAGAGGCTGAACAACTTCCACTGTATTATCTCTATCAAAACAAGATTGAATTTAAATACATTACCGTCTATGAGAGAAAGAGAGTGAGCATGCATAACTTTGAAAAAACAAATCCCATGTTGCGAGGTCGCATTTAGGACTAAGAATCACAAAAAGCATGATCATGTGTGCGAGCTCATACTTTTTGTTATTCTTAGATATATATATATATGTCACAGATCTAGGTGAGGTCGAAGGTCTCATCCCGCGTGGAAGAATGAAAGAGCGTGAATGACGTCAGTTTGTCTGAATGCGTATGGATGATGAAAAAAGATTTGTGACGTGTGTAGAGAATCTTGGGAAACAATGGAGAAGATGACGATGATGATGTCCATTTGTAATGCGCAGGTATCCATTCAGAACAATGCTCATTGCGCAGGACTGAAGAGGTTGAAGGAGAATCGTTAGAGGAGTAAAATAAGGGAAGACTAGAGATAGAGAAACGTTTAAGAGAAAGAGCTGTTGAAGAAGGAGAATCGTTTGAGAAGGAGAATCGTCAGAGGAGTAAAATAAGAGGAGACTAGAGATAGTCTTGAGAAAATAACGGAGACGGAAGAAGAATGGTTGGAGAGAAAGAAACATTGGAGAGAAGAATCGTTTGAGGAAAAACGAATGGGAAAGGAATGAGAAAGGAATGAGAAAGGAGACAGTGTGAATAGTTGTTAGAACGAAGTTAGGAATTCTCTTTTTTATATCTGTGTTATATTTGTTTTTTATTTATTTATTTATTTTCTTTTACTAGTAAACGTAGGCAGAACTGCACAGGCAAGTCTTTTTATTCTTTTGTGCGTAAGAACACGTATTTGTCTGACCCGTGTGTGTGATTGAAAGAGAGAGTGAGAGAGTCGAACGTCACGTGGTTGAAGCTCATACTTTTTGTGATTCTTAGAGAGAGATATATATATACCAGAAAAAAGACACACACACACACACACACACACACACACACACAGAGCACTGATGACAGAGACACAGAAACAGCGACCTGTGTACTCACCATCAGAGTAAGAGGGACACAGCACTGCGCCGCGACTTGCGTTTGCAGCAGCAGCAGACCTGCGGCGACACATGCAGCAGCAGCAGGTGATGAGGATGATCAGCCCGATGAAGAGGACCCCCGACACCACGCACCCAATCACCAGGCCGACACTGAGCGTCGATAGCCAAGTCATCAATTAATCAGTCGATCGATCACTACAGAATCAGCGACCTCCACACTCGCTCCATTCACAACATGCGAGCACGGGCGGCGGGCAAGCGAGAGAGAAAAAGAAAGAGAGAGGAAGTTCAACATACAGCACTGATAGTTTAATGTGGTTCTTCCTGACGAAGTATCCCATACTAAAAGATTTATACAGAAAGTACCCATAATACATCATACCACTCCAGTACTTTATAAATATTTTATTTTATGGGCCTTTGTACTTGGAACAGAAGTTTCTTTCCTACTTCGTCCATTTGGGTTTCTTGTTTTGAATATTTTGTTTTCAAGGTTTTAAGAAACAACATGAAAACGCAAGCGAAATCATGCCGTTTTTGTTTAAAATTATGGGGCTCTCACTTTTATTCCCAAATTTAAAAAGAACTAGGAAATAAGAGTGCGTGAGAGAGAGAGAGAGAGAGAAAAGGTAGAATGGCTTACGAGCGAAAGAAAAGAGTGCTTTAAGCTGTCGGAAAAACGATGGCAGCGACGACAATGAGGTCAGGGACGACCATAGTGATAACGAATGAGAGGACGAAGACACTGAAGAAAGTGATGAACTAAGTGTTACTTACGGCAGAGAGCAGCAAGGGTCTTCGAACTTCCAGCAGCAACCCCACTGGCAGGTCTTGTAGGTCACCATCAGCTCATACCGAGCATCATAGTTGTTGTAGGCATAGGTGGAGTAGCTGCAGTACTGTGCTGCCATTACCACTGAGAAGACATCAACATCATCATCATGACAGGAAGACAGACAGGCGGACATTGGTTGTTTGGACACAATCAAACACCCAGTGACCGATCCATTCGTAAATCTATTTTGTCAGATGTCAAACCCACCATAACTGCGTAGGCTTTTAACCACATAGCTGCCGCAAAATAACTGAAGGCAAACATTGAATACTACGTACGTGTCCACCAAAACAATTCATACCTTCTTCTCCCACCATGAACCTCGGCTTTGGATATGTTTGCCTTTCATTGTTGAACACTCCTCTTCTTTCTCAACCTTAAATCTCATTTGAAAACGTGTTTGGTCAGAAAGTGCTACTGGTAATGTGTTTTTCTTTGGTCTCGTCTCGTTTTACTGGGTATGTGTGAGTATATGCCTGAATGGTGGTTTGTTTGTCCTTTCCGACTGGTGTAAGTAAATGCGCCTAGTACCTGCTGAGTGGCTCCCTTACATGATGATGATGATGATGATGATGATGATGATGATGATGATGATATTATAAAAATAATTCTTATCACCAAAACGATTACTATCAGAAAATTCGATACTGATGCAGGGCACCTTGACGGACAAATATCCGGACAGAACCAGAGGGTGGTGGGGAAAATGGCGGTGTACTCTGTGAAGAGACTATTTAGGTGCAAAGAAGTCATGCTCTCTTTCTTTTTCTACAAACCAAAGTAAATTGTGGAGTAGCTTAAGTAGGTTCGATGGATGGACATAAGGGTTCTATTGACCAAAATATTAAGTTTCCTGACTAATTTCAGTCCATTTGTTACGATTCAAATCTTTAGATGTGGCTGTAATCTTCAGCCTTTAACAGCCCCGTGTGAGAGGTACAGACAAAACAACACACACATCATGGCGTGTCGTACAGATCAGAGAACTTGTATCAATTTCCGGTTGGCGATAACAGAGTGTCTGCTCTGTAACTTGACGCAAGAGATGTATGTACAAACTGCATAACTATGTCTCTATACTGTTAAATTACAGCTACAACAACTCCTAGTTTCTTCTCGGTATTTTAAAACACCCGGATACATCTACCCTTTACAGTAAGTTAGTCTTAAAAATGATGATGGCTTTCTAGTAAATTTACTTCGCTCATGTATGTCACCGATGGCTTATGTTACTTCAGGCACTGAAATAACGCCCTTAAAGGACAAAGCGAGCGCAACATTATTTCTTTATACTCTGGTTCTTTATGATCTGGTTCGTTTTAAAATAATAATTCCCAAAATATGAGTGCATAATTATGCTTAATTTTAAAGATATAAGTCTCAAACATCGGCATTCTCACCTGCAACTAGGAAGGCGGGAAAAAGTACTCTCCTGTACTGGAGGTTCTCTTTCGCGCACTATTTGAGTATTTGTAACACTGAGTGTGTCTTCAAGTCAAATGAAGAAACATCGCTCAGGTTGTCATGTTCAAGAAGCGATTTTTTTGCCCCAAAAATGAAACAGCTGAATTTGGAATACAGCCCTACAGATTGGAACTTTAGTTAGAAGCTTCGAATGAAGTTAAAACATAATTAAATGGTCCAAACTGAATTCGTTCAACAGACTGGTAAGTCAATCAGATCAAAATGTAATGGGCAACAATAGTTACAACTGACTGCTGATAAGGATATTTTTACAATTAAAATATAATGATAGTTTGAAACATGTTTATTGATGTAATAACTTATTTCTTCCTCATTTAGCTGCATGCAAAATTTTCTATTTACTTAATGATGCTCGCAAATGTTCCCGTTTAAGCTCCTTATAATATGTTTATCACTCTCAATTCGTTTTTATTCTTTTTTTTTATATGTTTCGATCACGTACATCCATGGTGCCCTCACACTGTCAGTTGTTGTTATCATTATGGTGATAAAGATACGACTGATAATGTGTTTGTGACTGTCACACGATGTTACTTGTAGACCAGACGGTGTAGAAACTGTCGATGTTGTATATCTGGTGCTTGATCTACCAGCAGTCGTAGTTGGTTTTAACATCTCGTGCTGTTGTATAGTAAGCACTGCTGTAGGAATAACATTTCTTCGTTATACTGAAAGTCCATGACTTGCTTGTACTGTATAAGTGACTGGATAACAATCCATTTTGAAAAGTTTTGAGTAAACTCTTGAGTGCTGTGTGGGGACGATGTTTGCATGGCACGTTTGAACAAAGGAGAGACCTGTATATACACATACATACACGTATATAAACATATATTATATACACATCTCTGAACAAAGTGAATCCACTGGTGTTTGCTCCCATTATCTTTAGGATTTCCTTCATGAGTACAAACTAACTCCCTCTGAGTGTCGAAGAGAACATTCAGCAACAGCACAATGTGTCCTGGTCAGTTTTCTTTTACCGAGGATTGCATCTTTTCTCTTCGACTTCAGCTAAGGCAGACGGCGCTATTTTTAGAAATACGTCCGTTTCGTCACTTCCTGTTTTCTCGATAAATCCAGGTGTGCTTAAGAGAAAAATATTAATATAAAATCTGTCATGGCTCTTTGTCATAAAATACCACCGGAATATGTTTTTATGATGCTTTGTGCTTTATTTCCAGCGATTTTCGCTGAGCGCTCGCGTTGTCCTTTAATGACGCTTTTCTTTACTGTAGTTGAGAAGTATTGATATCAAAGTCTTTATTCTTTCCCTGGATTGTTACTACAAACTTTAACACCGAAGTCAGCTGGCATAATCAGACGTCTGCTTTTTAAAATCCCGCAAACGTACAACGCTTTAAATCGAAGACGGAGTTGACAAGGAGGCGAAGTGAACCGTGACCTCATTACGACAAGAAGAGAGTCACACAGCTAAGGGCTTCAGAGGTAGAAATGTTTGAGCTTTAGTAATGATGCTTCCAGTTTCGAGATACGTAGTTTGCTTACAACTCTCAAACAAAACAAGACACTAGAACCTCTTACACGTTACTCTAACAGTATACAAACATGGTTATGTAGTTCGTATGTGCACGTTGGTATACAGCTGATCCGTTAATGCCAGCCAGAGACTGATGCAAACTTTCTTTTCTCTAGGTGCGATACTTTGTGATGTCTTGCTTTATCTGTTTTAAACGCAGACATACTTTTCCGAAATGCACTTAACGTTGAACAAGAGAAAGTACAAACTATTCTTCATCATCCAACTGTATACCAAAGCGGGTCACTTAATATCAGCTTTATTAGAGGGATCAAGGATATGAGATACTCGGTGTTTATTTCGCTAGCGCAGTACTGGGTAGATGGGTACATGCAAGGATGACTCGCCAGCTACTTTACGTGGTAGGAAGTTTTGCGTACCACACATATCTACAGATGATGCATCGTAATCACTGAAGGATGTCGTTGAAAAAATGAAGTAAGCCTAGTAGCAGGAAGTACAAAGATCTGTTTCACACCAGAACAGCCGGGACCAACAAACCGCAAATATTAACTCCCAAACATTACTGACAGACGACACAAAGAGACTAGGTAACTGATGTTGTTACGATTAAAAAACACACTAAGTAAAAGTTGTAAGGACAGTTAAAGATATACTGCGAAGGACACAACAGATAACGTATGACATTATCTCTCAAGGTAAATTTTGTGTGAAAAAGGGAACAGGGCACTATCTACAAATGATGGAGACAAATAAACAAATAAATCCCAGCAAAATAATTAATCTTTCTCTCTCTATTCCCTTCTCTCTCTCTCACACACACACACACAACACACACACACGAACAGACTTGAAAGAGAGGAAGATCTCAAGGCAAAGGCAGATAATAATAATAATGGCGTCTATGTGTAATCGCCGTGTATGAAGTATCTTGTGTATTAACCTGAAGTCGAGTCTCAACTGTCAGTGCTGTGTTATCTCTGCTCTACGAGGTACACATGAGGCCAGTGCAACCACCCGTGACACAGCCTTCCCATGCCCTACACGGCCTACAGTCACACACCCACACACATACACAGGTTCAGCGCTAACTTTACAGGGTCGTGCACTGGGGTCATCAGCCCGCAACCCATGTTTGTCCGACCCCGAAGTTTACAGCCGTATCTTATCGCAAACAAACCACAACTCACCTGGACAAAACGCCGAAGTTACAAGTAGAAGGAAACTGGAGAATAACTGTTGGAATCCCGCCATCATCAAGGGACTGGAGTAACAGCTACCACTGTCCACGAGAAAGATACCGAGACAGCACTGTGCCAGTGACAAAATATACGGAACACGGCATACAAACGTCTTCAGGTGTCCACACGCTTCTCTAAGGCACAACTGCACTGCAGGCGGCTCGCTAACAATGACCCCGCATGTAACAGTTAAACATATCACTAGCCGATAAGCGCTAGCTACTAGGAAGCAAGTCCCACCACGGGGTTGCGGTGGCTCTTTAGAGACGCCATCTTGTGACGTAAACAGTAGCCAATGGCCTCAGCGTCGTCAAGAAAACATTATCACATCGTGTGCGGGTGAGAGAAATTTGCCAAAGAGGTAAGAACAGCAGGGGAGTATATAGCGGAAAAAGGAGGGAGGTTACGAAACAAAAGTAGCTGAGTCACACACACGCGCGCGCACTTGTTTGTGCACACGCGCAGTTCTCTTCTTTGCCAAAGACTTATAGGCATAGACATATGACACAGAACATTGCAGGATAATGCGGACATTTAAGAGGATAAAATAACTCGCAATCTAGCACAACAAATAAGCATAGTCCACATTGTATTTCTGTTGTGATGTGTCTTTCTCTGACGCGACACATTACCTTGAAGGACAAACGTGACTACACGTGACATGGGATGTAACTCCACTACTAATCTTGCCCAAGGGACACAATCTTGTCGGGGGGGGTCGACGTCAACAGCGATGTAATGCAGACGACTTTACAAAGTAGGTTCGTTGAGAACCGTCCTTAAGGTACTAGTATTCTATCATACGCAGTTATTTTATGGTGGACAAGTATGAAATGTAACTATTGTCTTTGTGAACGTAATGTATCTGTATGATCATTGACATTTAAAACAATATTGTTTTCACACGTATGTCGATATGGAGTCACCTCTTGTACGCTTCTTCCTTCAATAGCCACAGTTAAATTAAGCTGTTGATTAAAATATCGGTAAAGGGAATTGAGGGTAATTAGAAAGGGAAAGAATGATAAAGTCGAGGTATTGAACTTGACAACAAACTTGCCAGATATAAATAATTGTAATCAGATCTAATAATGCTACATCGTAAGCAGACACATTTCCGCATATGTATCGGCTCCAGATGATGCATAGCTTGTCATCAGGTTTGTCCCTTTCAGTTTTATTTAGTTAAGGATGTTGCTGCTGGGAGTTTAGTGTGTAGTATGAATAACTGATAATCTGCTCCTTTAAATTCCCATTTGTTGCAAAAAAAAAAATATCATGTGTAAAAGACCTGGGTTAAATATGACAAATTTATAATGAAGTTTTTATTTTATTACTATCTTGTTAATAATGATATACCATGTTTCTAGTTTTTGCAATTTGTAGTAATAATGATCATAATAATGAAAAGATATTTTTCAGGAGACAAGATTTCCATGTGTCATCCCCAGACAGCAAATCTCCTACTGAAATCTGAAATGTAAATCTGTTGTAAATTTATTGAACTTCCTTATTACCACTCTACCAAAGGGAGGACGATCAACATGAAGGCTTCAGCTATTTTAGCAAGTGCTACAAAGGCAGCTACATACAACATGGTTCTACAGGTAAGCTTTGACAAATTGAATACATGGTCCATGTAAAGTCTTCTTGTTTCAAGTTCAGACAAATGCAATTACAAAATTGGCTGACTTCTCTATTGTCAGATCATGTTTGCTGCATTACTCATGAAGCTACAATTTTAAGCCAATAATATTAAGAAAACTGACATAAAATCTTTCTTTGCAGCTTGCAATGAGAGTCATGACCTTTATGTTAAATGCTGTTGTCCTGCGGTACATTTCTCGGGACCTGTTAGGTGTTGTCAATGTCAGGTTTGTACATTTCACTTGCTATTCACAAAGAATGGTAAACATAATGAGAATTTGATGTGTGCATTATATACATACATATGGAAACATGTTTATTTTCATTGTTATCTTTTGTCATTTGCCAACTTTTCCATCCTCAGTGATTCTTAGGTTATTTTTTTTCATAAAAAATACATTAAATGCTTTCTTTCTTTACTGAATATAGAAACCATTTTAACACTTGTATGATTTTTTTCATTTATTATAAAGCAGAAAACTCATCCTTTGAGAAAAACACTGTTTATCTAATTTTAATTGCTATCCAGGAGGAAGAAAACTTGGAATACACAATCTTGTTTTCAAATCGAAGCAATGATGATTATATTTTTCTTGTTTGAACAGGCTGACTCTTCTGTATTCTACCATCTTGTTCCTCACCAAGGAAGCTTTCAATCGTGCTTGCCTTAGTCGAGCAGAGAAACGAGATTGGCGGCTGGTTACTAACCTCATGTGGTGCACGTAGGTTGGAAGTTCTGTACTATTTCATGTGCAGGAAGAAGAAGAAAGATTTCTAAACCCCCAATGTATGATCCAAATATGGTTGGTCGGACAAAATGATGCTTCCATCAGAAGAACATCATTTTGATGCTTTTGGTAGTGTTCTGGTGAGGATGATGACGATGATAAAGATTATAATTATAATACTTGTTTTAGACCTAGACGCATCATTACACTAAATATCTAAATGACGCACAGTACAGAATAAATAAATACATTGCATGGAATAAATATACATAGTTGACATCATGCACTAAAATAAAAAAAATCTGTACATGAATACATTTGCACAGGAGGATGTTTGTATACGTTTTTGTGCTGACTCAAAATACAAATATCTTCATTTATTTGTCAATTTTCAAGATCTCCTCTGGCTTTAATGTGGTCCGTACTTCTGACAGTTGTCTGGATTTATTTGCTGGAAGCACCAGACCCTCACCTTATTCCTCATTATACTATGGGAGTCATTATGTTTGCTGTGTCAAGTTGCATAGAGGTTCTCGCAGAGCCTTTATTTGTCACAGGGCAGGCTTTCTTGTTTATCAGACTAAAGGTAAATCCACTTGCATATATTATTTATTATATCTATTATTTATATATTATTTTATTCTTGTTTCACTTTTATTTTAAACTTAATAATAACAAGAGAATAATTGGCTTGCATGCATAGTGCATATGAGTGTGTGTGTGTGTGTGTGTGAGTAAAAGTTATGTGCGGGACACAATCCATAAAAAAATCTCAAAAATGTATAATATAATAATTTAGACAAAATGCATTTATTCATTTGGTTTAGTTGATAAAATAGATTGATTTTCAAATTTATTAATTATATATTTGTTCATTATCAACTTTTTAAACATATAAATATTTATTTTGCAGTGAAGCCTTTTTTCACTGATTTTTCACGATTAATTATAATTATTAATGTGATTGTGACATGAATTGATCAGTTCCAGACGTGTTTCTAAGGCCATGTATTTTGAGGTTTTATCTCCCTGTTTTGGTCAGGTTGTGATTCTGGGCCTTTCACAAGCCATTAGATGTTTCATTGCTGTCATCCTTGTGCTTGTACTTCCTCACTGGGGCTTACTGGGCTTTGCAATGGCACAGCTGTCCTCTAGCATCTGCTATGCTGCTATGTACTACCTGTACTTTGCACACTATGTCAAATCACAAGTCAAAAAGGATGATGGTGACAGATTTCCTTTTCAAGCTGTGCAAGACTTTTTCCCACAGGCAGTAGAAGGAAAGGTAAAATGTAACACATAACGTAGGATGGCGAAAGTCTGTTGTGTACTGTACTTGTTGTCTGGATGGCTTGTTTGCTTGATTAAAAAAAAAAAAATGCTACCAGCTAATGGGAGGGTTATGGAGGGAGAAAAAAGTAGAGTACTAGAGAAAATCAGCAACGGCCTCAAGAGGAGATCATTGCCTAGCACTATATGATCCTTATTGTGTTTGATCTCTGCATGACTGAACCATTCATAGGTTACTGCTGTTAGCAAAGTTTATTACAAATTCCACATGATTATGTTGTCAAAGACAGTGGGTTTGCCTTTAACTGTTGGAAATTTTGCAGGTAAAATTTCCTTTCCCTGGTGCACTTTAATGAGTGCACCATGTTATTTTAAATTTATAGTAGTGAATATGTACCTTTACTTATTTATTTATTTTTAGGGCTGTGGGAAATATTCAATTTTCAATGTTAGAAAACTGACACGTCTCAAGGGAGACTATCAATGACCTCAAATAACCTCAGGAAATTTGCTCTGTTCTGATGACTTTGTGACCACTTTGGATGGAATGATATTTTATCTTGCTGTATATGGACTTAAAAAGAAAATCTGTTTGTTTCAGCCGCTAATAGACAATGATATTGCCAGTCTTACATGGAGTTTTTTTAAACAATCATTTCTGAAACAATTGCTCACAGAAGGTAAATATGCATTCTTCTCACTTTTCTCAGTCGCTCTTGAGTTAATCTTACCTCATAAATTAGAGCAGTTTTTTAAAATATGACTTCATTTATCCCAGAGGGCAAATAGTTTTGATCCTGCAATCCAGATCTACGACTTCACTGCCTGTAACAGTTGAATGCTGTCAGTTGTAAGAAACTTTACATTTTATACATCTTAGCATTATGTTCCCGATTTTATATATCGTGGCCTTGTTTAAAAGTTAAGGAAAGGTTTAAACTTTGCTTTGCAGGTGAAAGATATATCATGACATTCTTGGATGTTCTAAGTTTTGCTGATCAAGGTAACATTAAAAAAAAATTCTTAGGCTGAAATAATAGATAAAGTATAGTTATTTTTTTGTGGTCTAATTAGACATACACAACAAATAATGCTTGTGGTGTAAGTTTTCTGGTCTCACTTTTAGGCATGTTTCCAACCAGTTTAACTTTGCTAAGCATTTTTCTTTTTTAAGAAACAGAGCACTATATATGTGAAAATAGTCTGGCAAAAATAGATTCATCATGTTTACAGTCAGGTTTGTCAATATGTTCCTCTTTATCATAGTGGTTTAAATAACATTTTGTTTAATGCATTTTTAATCTCAGGTGGCTTTTCAGAAATTATTTACAGTACATATGTCTTAGTCTCTAGTATGGATATCGTTTTTTTTTTCAAAACACCATGCCAAACTGTTTGCTGGAAATAATTTGTTGACAGGAGTATACGATGTAATCAACAATCTGGGATCTATGGTGGCTCGGTTTGTATTTCTGCCAATTGAAGAGAATGGATATCTTTTCTTTTCCCAGATGTTGGTTCGTGGTAAACTGGCCCACGAGCAAACAGAGGTAGGAAATTACCTAGTCTTGTATACTGTGGGGCAATACCAGTGCAAATATTCATGCACATTTATATACATATAAACTCATGCACATATACAAAAAACATAGGCAAACAATTGCATTCACCTGCTCACCCACGCACACACACTTTCCCTCTCTCTCCAACCCTCTAGCGCTCAACAAAGAACTTATGCAAGTCTTATTTGAAAGTCAGAATTTTTCTTTTAGTTTATAACCTTTTATTTTGGCAGTCTTTGTCAATGCTTTAAAGGACCTACACTAGATTTAGACAGATTTTAAAAATTGTGTTTGGCAGAGTTTTTGCCAATGGTTGAATGGTTGTTCTCAATGTTTGACAGGAGTCTATTGTGATGAGCAGCAGGGTGCTTGGTGTATTGATGAAGATTGTCACACTTATTGGCTGTGTCATCCTTGTCTTTGGCTATTCCAATGCCTATTTGGCTTTAAGCATCTACGGAGGGGAAAATCTTAGCTCAGGATCTGGTATGCATCTCCCAGCATTTTCATTCTTATATTTGTCTTTCTTTGTATAGTAATTTTAGTTGGACTTGGAAAAGAATATTTTTTTCCCTTTCTTACTTATCTTTTACTCCATAGCATCAGAAGATTATTATTATCCTATAATTAATTCATGTACCTAATTCTGTACCTATGTCCAAGAATTACATTTTTAAAAATTATTTAATGTACTTAACATATCAAATATTGTTGGCATATGTTGGTTAGATTTTTCTTCCATATTTTTTCCATTTGTTCTTTCATTCTATTTTTTTATAGCCTTCTTACATCTGAGTTTTACCAGTATTCTTTTCACATACCCTTTTTCTTATTTTGTTGCCTTCTTATGTCTGTTTATTTCTTTATAGCACTTGAAAGCCCTCTGATATAATGACATGGTAGTAATATAGCCATTTTATGTTCTAAAAGAGGCATATGGTGTTTTCAGGACCTACCTTGCTTCGGTTGTACTGTCTTTATGTGCTAGTTATTGCCATCAATGGTACAACAGAGGGCTTTGTCTTTGCTACCATGAGCAAGAAAGATGTTGACAGGTTAGACAATCATTATAACCATGTAAGATGATTTTTTATAACAAGGGAAGTAGCAAGAAAAACAAAATATATATATATATATATATATGTGTATATAAAACGTGTTTATTTATAACATAATTGACTGTGAAGTTACAAATGAGAGGTAGATCCTGTCATGTCTGATGCTAGAAATGGAGAGGTGCCTGTACTGCTTTCTTTGGCATCCATGTTGTCAGTTGTATCACATTTCTTTTTCTGTGTCAGAAAGAAAATGTATGACTTTTCTTTCTCTGTTCAGATACAACAAGAAAATGTTGGTTTTCTCTGTGATGTTCCTTACAATGGCATGGTATCTCACGAAACAGATTGGCAGTGTAGGTTTTATCATTGCAAACTGTCTCAACATGATGGCTCGCATATCTCACAGGTAAGCACAATTTTGTTTTAAAGGATAAAATGCCTCTTGCCTCAAGAGAATTAGAAATTAAAAGGTGCATTTATAAGGTATATGTTTCTTCTTGCATAATGAAGCGTTTGGGAATCTAAATGGATTCATGGAATCTAAATATTCATTTTCTGAAGGGGAATAGTGGAGGCTTTAATCTTTTGACACAGTAGCTTCATTAGTTTTCAGAATAGTAATATATGGCAGCTTTGGGCTGCTGCAGTGTAAACTTGTTTTCTATGAAGAAGTTTTAACAAATTTTTCAGCATTTGGTTCATTCGACAATACTTCGTCGGCAGCCAGTTCTCTCCCTTGTCTAACATGTGGCCCTCCATGCCGGTCATAGTGACCATGATCATCTCATTGCTTCTGACTTCTGTCTCAGAGGTAAGAACTGAACATTTGATAATTTCAAAAAATTAAAAACGAAATTCCATATAAAATGTGTTTCTCCTCCAAATCAAGATTTACTGTTATCGTGGAGCTTGTTGCAAGTCACTGATCTCAAAGGGCAAAAGATAAAAACAGAAAACAAAAATTAAAAAAGTTCTTACAGAGATTATGTCTTCTGTGAAAAACAAATCTAAAACTGGCAAAAAATACACCCGAGCTAGCAAACATGATATTTGTCTCTCTCTGCTCAAGGTCATCTATTCCCGTCGGTATCGAGCAATTTTGCATAAAACAAACTAGTCAACACGTCGGACAAAGACCAGAAGTTATGAACATCAAGCCTGTGATGCTCATGTTGAAGAACAGTTAAAATAGTAATATTAGATGAAGGAAGTTTACTTCAAGTTCTTTAAAACAGCCCAACTAAGATTTTAATATTGAGAGCGTACACACTATTGAGAGTGTACGTGCAGCCTGGTTTTGTGTTGAAAAGTTGGGATAGTTGGGAGAATACACTTTTTATTTTAAGGATCAGAAGTCATAAATACAGCTTAGTTAAAATAATAATGTTTATATTTTTCTGCCACAGAATTATTGCTGCTACACAGATGGCTACTTGGGGAAGCTGTCTCATGTCAGCCTGTCTGGAGTCTGTCTGTTGGTGGTGGCAGCTGCAGTGTTTTTGACTGAGCGTGCAATGGTGAAGCTGGTCACAGACCAAATCTTTAAAAGAAAACACAGCAAAGAGAGCTGACAGTGTGTTTTGAATAAATGTTTTAGTCACAAATGTCCTATACCTGTGTGAGTTCCTAGATGGGCTGTGTATGTGTGTGTGTGAGAGAGAGAGGGGGGGAGAGTGTGTTTGTGTGGGCAGGGGTGTATTTTGCCAATGTGTTGCATGCATTACCTTCAGTGTACATATATATTTTCAAGTATATAGCATATTTAAAAAAGGAGTGGAAGATTTCTATGTTTCCACAGTACACACCTGCACACAGGAGCACATTTTTTCATGTGCATGGATATAATGGATGAAGTAAATGTTAACCAGCCTGTAACTTTTTCAGCAAGCAAGGATGTGAGCTGCTGACCAAGATGTGATGTGTATATATTGTATATACTGGTGTATGCACTTCTATGTGTTTGTGTGTGTGAAGTAGACACACATATATGCACACCTTAAAGTGACTGTAAAACTGTGTTTCAGATGGTATCATTGCAAACATTTATATTAATAATAATAATAAAAATGTATGATCGAAGTCTATGTTTTAATGACTATATTGGCTGCTGGCAGTATGATGCTTGATCTGGAAACATGTTTACCGAAAGTTTTTGCAATGGAAAGATCTCCAGACTACTTGATTCAGTAGGTCTTGTACAGCCTTACCAAGATCTAATAGATATAGTTCCTTTAGCATCAGTAAACTGGACCTATGGAGAAGTAGAACTAAAAATAGGTTAGAGGAACAGAGGATTGTAACCGTAAAATAAAGGAGAATTCATCTGGGGTAGAATAAAGTAAGCAAACATACGATCTGCAGGGAATATATAGAACTACTGATAATAGATATGTAAACAGTTCATGACCATTATAGAATATTTAAAAGAACATTGCAGCCAAATCTTAATACATTTAAAGATTGTATGTTGTGCACTGCAGCGATGCAAAAAATGAAGAGATGGAAAGTCCCTAAGCTGTAAGAATAATAATAATAATAATCAGAAGAAGGAAGAATGTGAAATGAATAAGGAAGAATATGAAATGAACAAGGAAGAACGTGGAAGCAATAAGGAAGGATAGGAAAAGAATAAGGAAGGAGAGGACAGAAACAAGAAAAAAATGGAGAGAAACACAGCAGGAAATGAAGGTGGCAAATGTATGCGTCCCTGGTGGTCAATGGCGATGAGAGTACTGTCGATGAGAGCAAAATAAAAACACAACAACAAAAAATGTGTTGCTAATACTGCCACAGCTGCTACTGCTGCCTGCAAAGAGTACTCAAGAACCATCAGTACCCAAACCACCCAACACCCACTTCAGAAAAAGATCTGTCCCTTGACTTGAGTCAGCATGACAGTTGTTGTGCCTCCACAGGTCACCTGCATTTCGTGCCGAAAGGTTAGCATTTTGTTTCGTGAACGCTTGGTTTCGAGCAGTGAGCAGGTTAAGCTGCAGCTTCAACATCTCCAGTTCTGCCTTAATGTTTGAACAGTCTTCATCTGAAACAACGTCAGTTATAAAGTCAGTGTTAAAACATATACTTCGTCGGAGATCCTATCAGTTTCAAAATCCTAGCACCCTTCATCTGAAATTAATTTCAATTGTCGGAAAACCCTTCATCTGAATTTTTTTTCGATTTCAACGTCGATACCAATAAAGTATATTTTGCATGAAAACATTTCAGTTTAAAAGTGTCAGAAAATTATGCAGCACGTAAAGTTTTAAGATTTTTTTTATTACTTTTTTTTTTTTTGTCTTCGTTTTTCCAAGCACGAGATCCAGTCAGCCAGATTTAGTCGTCTGTCAACATACTGCTCTCCAACTTCACTTTAAAATTCCTTTCGCTTTCCATCTGCTGCTTCTTTTTGTCTACAAGCAACGGCAGAACTTGGGGGTTTGACTAGGTCACGGCGGGCTATGCTATTTTGTCGGAGGGGAGACCGGGTACGATCGATATTTGAGAGGGGTGTGAGGTTGGGGATTGGTTAGTGTTGTGTGTGATTTATGAAGTGGGGTTAGGGTTATGGGTGTGGGTTAGGGGTAGGGTTAAGGTTAGGGTTAGGTTATATTGTAGAGGACAATTGTTGAGGACTGGGCGAGTGACGTTATGGAGTTGTGTTCAATTATTGGCTGGTTTTAGTCGTTAAATTATTGGCTGGTTTTAGTCATGTGATATTTGGTGCGGAAAAGTTTGTTGACTTTTTTATGTGAGCAGACGATAGAAAGTCGAGAGGATTGAAGATGGCGAGTGTGCATGGAAATTTGGGGAAAATTTGTGGTGCAATTTTGAATTTCAAGGAAAAGTTGAGAGGTGCAGATTCTGGAAAGTACAGCAGAAAGAAGTTTAGAATGGATGCAGAAGTGACAAGGTTGTTTAATGTGTTGAGTTTAGTCGAAGACTTTGATTTGTTTTTTGAGTTTTTACGTGAATGTGGATTGATTAAGAAGAGTAATACATGTAGAAGTTGTGGTGAGGAGATGGGAGTGGAGAAGATTTCGAGAGGAGATAAATATCGATGGCGCTGTATGAGAGTTTATAACAAGAAGAGGTGTGCTAGGGGGAGCTTGTCTATTAGAGACGGATCATGGTTTACAGGTTCTCGTTTGTCAATGGAAGACATTTTTGTGCTTACATATGAGATTTTGAGTTTGACGTCTTCTGGAGAGATTACTCGTGAGTACGGTTTTTCAAGTAGGACTGTTTCTGACTGGAAAAAACTATGTGAAAAATTTTGTTCATTTCTGGATATTATTTCTTGGAATAATTGGAGGAAGGATTCGAAGAAGATGAAGCAGACGATATCAGGGGAGTTTAGCGAGGAGAGAGAGAGAGAGCAGAAGATGAGTGACGTAATATTGACGTCACTAATTTGCATAGCTCCGCCTACAGGTAAGCCATTTTTGTTATGGCGTCGCGTTACCCCCTATAGGAAAGCTGTTCCCCAGCAACTTCCAGGCAAACTGTTTGGGTGTCGCTGATCAACACCCAGTGAAGTTCAAGGCTGACGACGACAGTGTAGGCAGGGACCTCGATCTTGTCACGGGTGACATTGTGTACCAAGACGCCAACGTTGGGCCGGAAGCTGAGCTGGTTAACGTCAGCACGTGACTCGTTAAGTCAGTTACCTGCTCCTGCCCTGAAATCACGGACCTTCATATGTGGCATTTATTAAATTAATTCTTAAAGTATAGGCTTTTGGTAACAGAATAATCTATATAATTGTGTCCGAAAAATAAAAAAACAATGCTTTTTAAAAAAATTGTTAGTGGTAGAGCAAGTCAATAGCGTCTGTTGTGACGATGTTTTTATATGATAAAACTGACGATAAACCCACATGCGTTTTCTATAAACAACCAAAATACATTTTACAGAAACTACTACTGTTAATTTTGCAATCAGTCTACTTTAACAAGGTTCTTATGACGGAAAAGCTTAATTACTTCTAAAATCACTTCGACGTTAGGAAAACCCGCCATTTTGAAATCGGAAACGGAAGTGAAAACCTAACGTTTGTAGGATTGGTTACAATTGGTCGCTCCTATGATAGCGCAAAGAGTCAACGAATGAGAGACACTCATCCAGTAGATGAAGGTCCGTGCTGAAATAAAAGAGTTGGCTTTGTCTTCTCGTTGTCAAGCGCAAGTCGGTAGATACAACTGTGTAGCTTTAATACACACTTTCCTGAGGGCGTGAATCTGTCTAACTTCATGTGTTTGTTTATCAAAGTCATAGAAGATACGGAACAGTGTCACAGGTTTTATTTATTTATTTATTTTACTTAGCTTTGGTTTTATTCCTTACAGATAAGATTTAATAGAGCAGAGTGAGACCAAATCGTTTTCACAATTCAAAAAGATACATATTTGGGCTCATCATCACGAGATTCCTGACCTAGTACAACGAACCAAAATTTCAGGTCCTGTGATAGAAATCAGTCTAACAAGTTTAAATAGTACATTCACTATTACCGAGAAATGGACCATATATGCTACATTCATACTCCAAACATGCAAAACATCCCGTCCATTTTTTCCCCACTGGCTTCCTGTCCATGGGTGGATAGAATGTAAACTCACTTCACTTTACAGGCTCTGTACCTGTTTACCTTTCTGACCTACTAACACGTACACTACAGTCCAAGTAGGCATCTCCATATTTCTGCAAATACTCGCATCATTTCCATTCCTAAAATTAAAACAAAAACTTTTGGTAAACATGTAAGCATCAATACACCACCAGCAGCGAACAGTCATTGAAACATATACTTAAAACATAATTTTGTATTATTATTATTATTATTATTATTATTATTATTATTATTATTATTATTATTATTATTATTAAACTGTTTGTGACGATAGCATTAGAAATACAGCTTTCCAGTGAATTTAAAGTCCGCATATGTGTGTCACGCCACACACACACAAAGACGCACATACACACACCAGTATATATATAATATCAAATGCATATCACATCTTGTCAGCAGCTCACATCCTTGCTTACTGGAAGAGTCACAAGCTGGTTAACTTTTACTTCGTTCACTATCTCCATGCACACGACAAAATGTGCTCTGTGTGCAGGTGTGTAATGTGGAGATGTAGCAATCTTCCACTCCTCTTTCAAATATGCTATATGATAAGATTAGTAATGTAGCCACAACAGCCAGACACGTTGTGTGGGCGCTTTCTACAAGCTAGAATCAAAACATGGTGTTCTCAAGCAACGGTATTCCAGAAGTAAGTTTTCCATTTTGCACGAGGAACTGCTTACACTGAAATCCATGGGCACAGAAGAAAAGTCACTACAAACCGCCGCGTCTTCCCAATCATTGACAGGCGGCCAGGGGCCCGTTGCACAACACATTTCTAATTTTAAACACTTTTAGGCCTCAACTCTATTTAGATAATTAGTTTAAAGTGCACACCACAATTTTAGAATTTTTAAAACTAAAACTGCTTTAAGTAAGATAAAGTTGTTAAAGTCTGACTTTCCGTCCTGTCAGTACAATTTTTTGTATGTTTTTCTGAAATGCATCAAAATGGCTAAGAAGAGATTTTGCTTCTTTAGGACAGTTTTGAGGTTTAGAAACGTGTTGTGCAACTGGCTCCAGGGCTACACTCGATGCATCTGCACTACTAAGTGCGCAATAAATCGCTGCAAATGTAGAAATAACAAACTTTTGTGTAATTTGAAATGTCATAAACGTTCATCCTCTTGTAACAAGCAAATGATAAGAGATTGATAATTTTCTGTGATTTACAAGCTTTAAACATAATTAAATTTGATAATTTATAATTAATAATCAATATAAAGTATGAAATTATACAGAACCACCAAAATCTGTTCATGACTTTTTTCTTCTTTTTTCGACCTTGGCCGATCGCCCCAGTGTGTTAGTTGGTCAGATAAGTAAATAGGTACAAAGTCTGAAAAGCTGAGTGAGTTTATATTCTCTTGGACCCTTTATAGAAAGCCAGTGGAAAACATGGACTAGATGTTTGCACACTGTCGTTTGCATGTTTGGAGTAAGAGTTTCAAATGTAACATATGGTCCAGTTCCCAGTTACAGTGAATGCACTATATAAACTTGTCAGACACACATTTCTATCACAAGACCTGATATTGTGGTCTGATGTACATCGACAGGAATCGCGTGATGATCATTCCAATTGTCTACTTCATTACTTTCTTCTCCAATCTGCTTGGTAAGTATCATTCCAACTGCGTATTTCCTTACTTTCTTCTCCAATCTGCTTGGTAAGTATCATTCCAGCTGCGTATTTCCTTACTTTCTTCTCCAATCTGCTGGGTAAGTATCATTCCAGCTGCGTATTTCCTTACTTTCTTCTCCAATCTGCTGGGTAAGTTTAGGGTCAAATGCGACCTCATAGAAGCTAGCAACAGAAACCAGCTGAAATAATGTTTCTACTATTCACCATCTAGACCAGGGGTGGGCAACATACGGCCCGCGGGCCGGATCCGGCCCGCGACGGGATTTTGACTGGCCCGCAGACTGTTTCTGGTCGTACATGATAATATGGCCCGCGGCTGTGGGGGCTGTCTCCTTCGCCGACTCAGTCCTCTCCTTTCATCTTTGATTGGGTCAACTTTGTGATGCTCCGATACGGTCGAGGCAATACGCCGTTTTAACCTACCCAATAACCGCTATTTGACCTCTCTCGCCATGCCCCAGCAGATCCCGCCAAAACTAGCAACAACGCTGGACTACCGGCCCTCTACATTTGTACCATGGATTTTGCCAAGAAACGTAAAGTTGACAGCGAGTGTCGCGCATTTAACAAAGATTGGATGCCTAAGTACTTTTTCACAGAAGTCGGCAAGAAAGCAGTATGTTTGTTGTGCAGTGAAAGTGTTGCCGTGATGAAAGAGTACAACGTTAGCCGCCATTATGCGACGAAACATGCAGGCTATGGCACTACTTTATCAGCAGCGGAACGGCAAACAAGAGCAACAGAACTGGACAGAAAACTTGTAAAGCAGCAGAATGTATTCGTAAAAACCAGAGTAGCCCAGAAAGCTGCTACTCATGCCAGCTTTGTGGTTGCATACAACATTGCCAAGCACAGCAAATCGTTCAGTGATGGTGAATTTGTCAAAAAGTGCATGCTCGATGTAGCTGATCAAGTTTGTCCAGAACAAAGAAAGAAGTTTGAAGAAGTCAGTTTGTCGAGAAGAACTGTGGTTCGCCGCATTGAAGCCATTGGTGAAGACCTGACATCACAACTGAAAAGGCGTGTACCTTCATTTCAGCTGTTTTCCTTGGCATTGGATGAAAGCACTGACATCGATGACACTGCACAGTTGCTCATCTTTGTACGAGGCATTTCAGAAAACTTTGAAATCACAGAAGAATTGCTGTCAATGAAATCAATGAAAGACACTACTACCGGAGAAGATATTTTTAGATGTGTGGAAAATGCCATGCATACAATGCAATTACCATGGCAGAAAATGGCCAGTATTACTACGGATGGTTGTCCATCTTTGACAGGAAAGAAAGTTGGTCTACTGAAGAGATTGGGTGACCGCGTTGCAGAGGTCGATTGCACCAGGGAGCTGATATTTCTACATTGCATAATACACCAGGAAGCGCTATGTAAAAGTGTGCTTGACATGAAACATGTTGTGGATCCAGTTGTGAAAATTGTTAATTTCATCAGGGCGAGAGGTCTAAATCACAGACAGTTTATCACACTTCTGGAAGATTGCGGCTCGGATCACAGCGATGTTTTGTATCATACCGGTGTACGCTGGTTGAATTTGGGGAAAGTTCTGAGACGTGTCTGGGGCCTGAAAACGGAAATTTTACTCTTTTTGGAGATCAAAGGGAAAGATACAGAATATCCTCAACTCCGAGAATCCGAATGGCTATCAGATCTGGCGTTTGCAGTTGATCTCTTTGAACATATGAATGAATTGAACACCAGACTTCAAGGGAAGGGCACTTTTGCTCACGAAATGTACTCAACAGTGAAGGCATTCAGAATGAAGCTAAAACTGTTTTCTCGCCAGCTCAGTCAGAATATCACAACACACTTTCCAACACTGGCGACTATGGCACCCCAGATGATGTCAACTGAGAAATACACCAATATGATATCTACACTAGACAATGAATTTGCTCGTCGTTTTGCGGACTTCCAGAAACTTGCTGCTGAGTTTGATGTCTTGTCATCCCCGTTTACAACTGACTTTGAAAAGGTGCCGGATGCTCTACAGCTGGAATTGATTGACCTGCAGTGTGACTCTACCCTGAAAGAGAAATTCCAATCTGAAAGCATTGACAAATTTTATGCGTCACTGAATGAGTCCAAGTTTGCCAACCTGAGAAAGATGGCCATGAAACTACTTGTTCTGTTCGGGTCTACATATATTTGTGAGCAAACATTTTCGACCATGAACATTAACAAGACAAATCTGCGTTCCAGTCTAACTGATGTTCACCTGCAGTCGTTACTGAGGATTTCTACGTCCGACATGCAGCCAGAGTTCAAGCAACTTGCTGACAACTTTGATCGACCGCAGCTGTCTCATTGACTTCAGCAGCTATTCAAGTACCTTACGTTAACATCATTAAATACTGTTTTCGGTCTCTATGCTTTAAAATTAAAGTTTGCGAGTTTACATTAAACACGATTTATTCCTTGCATATGTAGATACATAAGCGATTAAGGTATTGATCCAGTAATCTGGCCCGCCAAGGACTTCATTTCCCCATATCCGGCCCGCCGACCGGAGAAGTTGCCCACCCCTGATCTAGACTCTAGAGCTACAAATGAGCGAGCTGATTTACTGCTTTTAGCTAAGCCTCATGTAATATTTTTATTTATGCTAAAGTTTCTTATTCCTGTTTAACGAAATACCAAGTATGTACATTTCATTTTTTGTTTGTTTGTTTGTTTGTTGTTGGTTGATTCCCCTGTATTGTGCGACAACCAGGATCCACTGCGCTAGAGTGGACCTCCTCCACGACCATCCCATCAGGCTCCACTCGGCTTGTCTGTAGGGAGCAGAACGTTTCGTTGCCATGGCGATATCAGCTTTCTTCCGCTGAACACCTCATCAGTGTGGAATGGCACTATCAAGCCACAGGTTTGCATTTGAGGAAAGAAACCAATTGTGAAAACAGTTTTGGTCTGCTGTATTAAAACTCATCATTACGAAATTATTACCAAACAAGCTGTTGTACCACGGACCTTCATCTACCGGATGAGTGTCTCTCATTCGTTGCCTCTTTGCGCTATCATAGGAGTGACCAATTATAACAAACCCTACAAACGTTAGGTTTTCACTTCCGTTTCCGATTTCAAAATGGCGGGTTTTCCTAACGTCGAATAAATTATAGAAGTAATTAAGCTTTTCTGTCATAAGAACCTTGTTAAAGAAGACTGATTGCAAAATCAACAGTAGCATTTTATGTAAAATACTTTGGTTGTTTATAGAAAACGCATGTGGGTTTATCGTCAATTTTATCATATAAAACATCGTCACAGCAGATGCCATTGACTTGCTCTACCACTAACAATTTTTTTAAAAAAGCATTGTTTTTTATTTTTTTGGAAACAATTATATGGATTATTCTGTTACAAAAAGCCTCTACTTTAAGAATTAATTTAATAAATGCCACAGATGAAGGTCCGTGGTAGCAATGAGTTCACGACAACGCCATTTACTAGCAGACGACAATAGGGAAGTCCCCCGTTGCTAAGGTCGGTTGGTATTGTAAGCTCTGACGGCGACGAGGATAAATGTTTACTTTTTGTTGAGGATTATGACATCTCACTTTATTGGTGTGACATCCAACAATGCAACAATTTGCACCTGTCAATTTTTTTTGAATCCATTTATGTCTGCAAACCACTGACCTTTATTAAAATTAAATGAAGGTCCGTATCTCTTCGCAACAGCAAACCGCAACCGGAAACACGGGCTTGCTGATAAGGAAAGCCGAGACTTACACCGGATACAAACCTGAGACACTTATCCAGTAGATGAAGGTCCGTGGTTGTACTGTCACATGTCATCCATAACTTTGATAAACAAACACACGTGTTAATGGCGGACCTACACCCACGGAAAAGCTTCCATAACATCGACACGGTTGTTGCTACCGACTTGCGGTGTTAAAAGAAAAATCAAAGACTACACTTTTATTTCAGGGCAGGAGCAGGTGACTGTTGCAAGTTACGTCACGGGTCAATTCTTGACCTTACCCAGCATGCATAGCGAGGTCAGCTTCCTGCCCAACGCTGGCCTCTTGATGCACAATGTCTCCCATGACGAGGAGGGCCTCTACACTGTCGTCGTCAACCTTGAACTTCACGGGATGTTGATCAGCGACTCTAAAACAGTTCGCCTGGAAGTTTCTGGTAAGCAAGAACAAGCAGAAAATATAAAGGGGAAGGAAAATATGGAAACCTCTTCCTTTTCATCCACCACCTACCCACCACTGAATCCTTTAAATGTGCAATGAAAGCGCACCTCTAACAACAGTTCCCACAATGCTGGTCCTTTTTCACACCCTTCCCCCTTTTCCACCTATTGCTGTTTCCCTACTCGTCTTCCTTATGCAAAATCACGATATTCTCTGTCCTTGTGTTTTCTGTATTTATTTTTATTCATCATCAGTACTGTTGTTTATTCTACCTTAGTTCATATGCTGTTTGTTTTCATGTCCCTTTTATGTTGGCCATGTCTCATTCTTGTTCTTTAGCGCTAAGAGCTCGTTACTTACGAGTGTGAGTATGCACTTTACAAAGTTTTGCATTTCTTATTATTATAATAATTATTAAAGCTGAACTGAAGAAAGCTGATCTCCATTCGTGTCTCAGCCAAGCCTCATAATGTCACCATTGTCCAAGTATACGCTCCAACTTCCACACATGGAGACGACGAAGTGGAAGAATTCTACCAACAACTGGACAAGATTGTGAAGGCAGTTCCAAAAAAGGACATCCTGGTTGTGCTCGGAGACTGGAACGCCAAGGTCGGACCAGACGCCTACCACCAATGGGCAGGAACGGTGGAGAAATTTGGCCTTGGTAAAACCAACGACAGGGGCATCAGACTCCTAGAGTTCGCACAGAGCCAGAGACTCACCTTAGCCAACACCTTGTATCCCCACAAGAAATCAAGGACGGCCACCTGGCACTCACCAGATGGACTGGTCCATAATCAGATCGACTACATCCTACTGCCGAGACGCTTCGAATCCAGCATCAACAGGGCCAAGACAAGGACGTACCCAGGCGCTGACATAGGCAGCGACCATGACCTTGTTCTAACAAACCTGAAGCTGAGGCTGAAAGCGAAGCGACTCTCAAACACTCCCCGAATTCGCTTTGATTTGGAGAAGCTGCAAGACCCAAAGGTTGCAGAAGTCTTCAAGGCCACGGTTGGCGGAAAATTTGGCGCACTGAACCTGGTGGACTGTGATGTAGACACCCTCTCTGGAAACATCAAAGAGGTGCTACTGTCGACAGCCCAAGAGGTTCTAGGGCGACATAGAAACAAGAAACAGCCATGGGTCACGAACGACATACTAGACCTCTGTGACCAAAGGAGGGCCTTGAAGAGAGAAAAGAAAAGCAAACCAGAAGCAGCAACCAAATACAAAGAAGTGAATTGTGCCATTAAGAAAGGGATGAAGGCAGCCAGAGAGAGCTGGATCGAGAAGCAGTGCCAGGACATAGAGGTTGGAATGGCACGAGGTGACAGCAAAAAGGCCTACCAACTTCTAAAGACCCTCACTAAGACAGACCAGCAAAAGATCTCAGTCATCGAAGACAGCAATGGTCACCTTCTCACAGAAGGCAATGCTGTACTCAACCGATGGACAGAATACTGCAAGGACCTGTACAATTACCAGCTGAAGACCGACGCCAACATTCTCCAAAACAACCAGACTAGAGACAGTGAACCTGCAGACATACCAGTCCTACGGGAAGAGGTCGAAAAAGCTGTACATAGTCTGAAGGGAGGAAAGTCACCAGGCGTTGATAATGTACCAGCTGAGCTGCTCAAGCAGGGTGGGGAAGCAACTACAAAAGCCCTAACTGTTCTGTGCCAAAAAGTATGGGAGTGCAAGGAATGGCCTAGAGAATGGACGCAGTCACTAATCATACCCCTCCCAAAGAAAGGAAACAGCAAACAGTGTCAGAATTACAGAACAATAAGCCTTATCAGTCACCCAAGCAAAGTCATGCTGAAGGTCATACAGAACCGCATCAGAACCACAGCAGAAGAACTGCTAGCAGAAGAACAGGCTGGCTTCAGACCACGTAGAAGCACAGTTGAGCAGATCTTCAACTGTCGTCTTCTTATAGAAAAGCATCTGCAGCATCAGCGGGACCTTTACCACAACTTCATTGACTTTAAGAAGGCATTTGACAGAGTCTGGCACGAGGGGCTATGGCATGTGATGCGGAAATTCAACATTGAAGAAGGGCTTGTCCAAGTCGTCGAAGCGTTGTATAACAGCTCAACGAGTACAGTTTTGCTTAACAACCAAATAGGAGCTTACTTTCGTACCACAGTAGGGGTACGTCAAGGATGTCCCCTATCACCCGTGTTGTTTAATATATTCTTGGAGAACATCATGCTTGAAGCTCTTCATGACCACCATACCTCCATTTCAATCGGTGGAAGACCAATCTGCAACCTACGCTTTGCAGATGATATAGATCTATTAGCAGGTACAAACAAGGAACTGCAAGACCTCACCAACAGACTGACAGACAGCTCAAATGCATATGGAATGGAGACCAGCACAGAAAAGAGCAAAGTTATGATCAATGGCAACGGCAAAGCAGAGATCTATATGAACGGGGTACAGCTCGAAGAGGTAAGCAGCTTCAAGTACTTGGGAGCCACTCTCTCCAAGGACGGCAGCTCCACGCAAGATATCCGCATCAGGATCGCAACAGCAACAGCAGCAATGGCTAGGCTAGATAGGATCTGGCATAGCCACAAGATAAGGTTCACTACCAAGTACAGGCTATACAAATCCCTGGTAGTGCCGATCCTGCTCTACGGATGCGACACGTGGACTCTACTCGCCGAAACAGAAAGGAGAATCCAGGCATTCGAGCACAAGTGTCTGAGGAGGCTGCTCCGGATCTCATACAAAGAACACAAAACCAACGACTTTGTAAGAAACAAGATTGCCACACTGGTAGGACACCAGGAACCTCTACTATCAACAGTCAAGCGACGTAAGCTGGTCTTCTTTGGCCATGTAACCCGGCACGACACCTTGTCGAAGACTATCCTTCAAGGCACCTTGGAGGGTAGCCGACGCCGCGATGGTCAGAGAAAGAACTGGCTTACGAACGTCAAAGACTGGACTGGTCGTCCTGTACAGGACCTGCTGACTATTGCCCAAAACAGGCAAGAGTGGCGGGCCCTATCAGCTGCCGCGTCTATCCATGTGCTCCCCCCAACGCCAGGTGCCAGGCAAGGGACGACTGACTGACTGACTGAAGAAAGTGGATGGAGAGAAATATGTTGATGACAGACGACTGAATATGGCTCACTGGATCTCGTCATTGAAAAAGCTAGCGAAAATAAAAATAAATAATAACTAAAACAAACAAACAAACATACAAAAAAACCTTGTGTTGAAACTGAGATGTTTTTATCTTTTGATATGGACGTTGGAATCGACACAATTTCAGATGAGGGTTTTCCTACAATTGACTTTAAAGCTGATATCTTTTCAGATGAAGGGTGTTAGGATATGTTGAAACTGACAGGATCTCGGACGAAGAGTGTTTGAACACTGACTTTACAACTGATGTAATTTCAGATGAAGGCTGTTCGGACACTGAGGCAGAACTGGAGATGTTGAAGCTGCAGCTTAACCTGCTTACTGCTCAAAACCAAGTGCTCACAGAGCAAAATGCTAACCTCTCGGCACTTATCCACGAGCTGCACCGGACCTGTGAAGGCACAACAACTGTCATCCCGACTCAAAGTAAGGGAAAAATCTTTTTCTTAAGTGAGTGTTGGTGGTTTGGGTACTGATGGTACCTGAGTACTAACACAGCGAGCATCAGTAGCAGGTGTGGTGATATCAGCAACACCTTTTTGTTGTCTCCTTGTTATTTCACTGTCATCGCCATTGACACTGGGCGCTTACACTTATCATGCCAGTTTCTTTTTGTTTTCTTTCTTTTCATTTTGTTTTTTTCCCCATCCTTCCTTATTCATTTCCTATTCCTATTTCACTTGAGCAACTTTCCATTTCTGTCTTTTCATTTTTTGTTTTTAATAATACTACTAATAATAATAATAATAAACGCAAGATTTGTATAGCATATACACTCGCAAGGACCATGCTCTTAGTGCTGAAGCTGTAAAGTGTCTATCATTATAGGCAGACTGACAGACAGCTGCAGCTTGTTTATCAAGAGTCATGTTTGAGTGACAATGAATCTCAGATTCCGGACAGACCACGCAAAAGGGATTTAGGTTTCGCCCACCCTGATGTGATTTGGCGAACATACGAGTGAAGGTTGATTGTGTAGTTGCAGTACACAATACACAATCTATAAGTGCATTAACATTTGGGCGAGATGTTCTAGTAAATAATCTACAATGTCCATTTCGTATCTATTTCTTATCAGTAGTTCTATATTCCAGTCAGTCTGGCTAGGCTCAGGACAGAAATTATGGACTGCTCAGTAAAATCCATTTAAGTACATAGTTCCAGTTTACTGGTGTTGTTAAAGTCTCCGCCAACTTTATCTTGGTCAGGCTGTACAAGCCATACTGAACCAAAGTAGTCTGGAGAGGTTTTCATATTATTAATCAGACAAGTTTACAGCTTTGCAAACGATAATTTTTTTGTTTGTCCCGACGGTCATAGTATGATTGTGGTGATCGCTAAACATGAGGCTAATCTAGTTCTTCTTTTTCGTTAGCTTGTTTGCGCACACTCGCAGAAATAAGAAATGTATGCATATTGTATATGTACAGTAATCGCTGTTGTAAAAGTTTAAGATGTTTCAGCGAAATTAAGTTTAGCAATGGGACAGGTATACTCGTCTAAACTTTATAAAACCAGGCATAAGTTTTCCTGATTCAACTGAGTTTGTTGGTTTGTGATGTGTATTCCCACCTGCTCCTTAAACACAGTTCTTTTATTGTGCAGCATCGACAGAGAGGACCACCACCCAAGAACCTGGTGAGTGACTGTCATAAAGAAGTATTCCTGAAACATATATTTTGACTCCTAGTCTGACAAAATTATACCGCAACAACTAATCCTCGAAAGAATTGGGCCTCTTTGAATTCATTGGAATCTTCAGATAGCTCATCAACACACATATATATATATATATAAAAAGGCAGCACACACACACACACACACACACACACACACACACACACACACACACACACACACAGAGGCAAAGATGCTTTTATTTGATAGCTACAGAGAAATCCTGTTATAATATTCAAGTTTTTCAGTTAAATGCTACACCACGCCTTAGATACCTGATTGATTGATTGATTGATTGATTGATTGATTGATTGATTGATTGATTGATTGATTGATTGATTGATTGATTGATTGATTCCCAGGGTTACCTGGGAGCTGCACTGATATCTTCCGACGCCACAACACCAACGGTGTGTACACTATTTTTCTGCGGGGTGTTTCACCATTACAAGTGTACTGCGAGCAGGACCTCGATCACTGGGGGTGGGCCGTGAGTATCTTGCTTTACATTTTGTATGTTCTTTGCAGAACTCACCTTTCAACATCAGATGGTCTGCCGAACCAGTTTAAAAGTATTTTCCGTCTCACTTTCTGTATAATCTAGATTTCTGTAACATCGTAGAGAATACGAAAAATATTTTTAAAGGAGATAAATCTGAAGTTGTTATATTCTGGTGGATGTGTCTGTTTGAACAAAACCGTGCATGTCCACGAGTCAATTTGTTTGCTTCTCCTAGCTTTACGTACTGAATAATAATAATAATAATAATAAGTAATGAAGATTTATATAGCGCACACTGACACTTGTAAGGAGTAGGCTTTCAGGGATGAGACATGGGCAACCTGGACAGCAATCGAGGGGCGGAAGAACAAACAACAGTCCGAACGATGAACAGAAGACAAAAATCGAAAACACAAAGAGGACCCAAGTAATAAGACCTAAGAGTATGGGGATGCTGCAGAGGACGATGAGTAGGAAAGTAGCAATAAGCGGAAAAGGACGAGCATTGTGTGGACTGTTAGAAGTATTTCTCAAGGAAGACTGCAGACTTGAAGGATTCAATTACACACAATAGATGTTTTATCCTGGACTTTGGAGGGTCAAGGTTTTTGCTGGTTGACCGGAAATTCAAACAGCGGATTGTAACAGATTGTAGTCCTTCTACAGGTTATACAGCGACGGCAGGACGGCAGCGTGGATTTCTACAGGAACTGGACTGAGTACACGCACGGCTTTGGTGACCTCAGGGGAGAGTTCTGGCTAGGTCAGCATTATTTACTACAATAATGTAATTCAAATAAATTATAATTTATGTTAAACTACATATTATCTACGCTAATCGCTAGTTCTGTAAATTTTGTATGTGTCAGCATATGCATTACCTGTTTAGGTTTTTTTTGGCAGGGAGGGTTTTGTCTCTTGATAGTAAATACCATGTTAATAATAATAATAATAATAATAATAATAATAATAATAATAATAATAATAATAATACTGCTCTACCAGAGCGCGAGGACCAGGCTCTGTATTGATAATTATATTTGTAAGGCACATTTTCTGGAGTGGATTTGAGCTCAATGCGCTGTATACGAAAGACAGCAAACGAACCGACAGTCAACCATATAATAAACATAAGTGTCAGCAGACAAATAAAAAAATGACACACAAGGAAATGCGTGGGTGAAGAATTGAGAAGTGAGTGGAAGAGTACTCTTCATTATGCAAAATATTTCTTACTTAAAGAGGTGGGTTATGAGGCCGGATTTGAACGCCACTAATAATATTATGGACATAGTTTGAAGATTAAGGGGAAGAGTATTCCAAATAGTGGGGCCTGGGGAGAAACAGGAGTGTCTTCCGAATTTGTTCGGTTTGAACTAAGAGAAAGGATCAGATGCGGTTGATTTTGTGAAGTTGAAGGCAATGGACTGAGAGACAGCATTGATGTGAGATTCAGGAGATAATGTTGCCTTGAAGGTAACACAAAGTTACCGGAAGGTCTCAGAAAGAGAAATAAAATTTAGTAAAGTATGACATATATTTCAATTTATTTTCAAAGGCTATTGGAAGGACATCGGTTTTGTCTTTATTTGTTTTCAATATCTTTGTAGTTATTCAAGCTTACACAGAGTCTACTGCTGTGTGGTGGTGCAGACCTGCTCGAGCTGCGAAGAGAGGCCAGATGCTATTAATTGTGTATTATCATTATTATTCACAATTACTAACATCTGTGATGATGATGAGAACAGAGTCTCGAGGCACCCTATACATCAAAAACGCAGTCAAAGTTGTGGTGCCTACAACTACCACTGAATGACTGAGATAAACGAAGTAGGATTGAATCTATTTCCAAACAGTGCCTGAGAGACCAACAGTTACATGAAGGCCCTGGTCCATAGATAGGAAGCCATTCATCACTCGTACCACGCTGTCTCGGTCAAATGATTTTCATGATAGGCTGACTTAAATAAATAAATAAATAAATAGGCAATTTTCTATCTAAAATAAATTCCTGCTTTTAACTGTTTTTGTTACTCCTTTATAGTCCTGTCTAGATGTTAGATTGCATATGTTCAAGTTTCCTATAATGCGCAACCTTATCCTGATGTTATCCTTATCTTTATTTTCTAAGTGGCAATTACACACTTCCTGTGAATAATTACCTATTGCGATTAATAAACTTGGTCATGTGTAATTGTCATTATAGAAATGTTCCGGATAGTAATGGGAGAAAACAAACGTTTATGAAGAGCGATGGGGATGAACAAAGGTTCTGCACAGCGAAGCAAACTGCACGGTCATCCTCGTTCTGGTTTCAACATGGCGCCTGTTGGCAATAAAGCGGATCAACAGTCTTTAGTCAGCCCCATATTAGTGTTCAATTATCATTCTGTCCACTACTACTAATTTGTTTTAACATTACGATGTTTATGCTTCGTACATTTTGATACAATAACAATTGTGTCCAGCGATCGGTAATGTAAGTGCACTGAGTGATTGTGGATTATTGTTAGTCACTTGTAAGTGCCACCGACATCACGTGCTATCACCTGCAGGGCTTGAGAACATTTACTTGATGACCTCCAGCGGCGACTACAGTCTGCGGGTGGACCTGACTGACTGGGACAACACCACTGCCTTTGCCATCTACGACACCTTCAGCATCAGCAATGAAAGCGACAACTTCACACTTCACGTCGGTGGCTATCATGGTACCGCAGGTCAGAGGTCGCCTTTCACGCAGAGACATAACCATTTAATGACTGTTTCTCACAGTCTGGTGTTAGTGTCTATGTAGTAATGAACTAACTACCTTGGTAACCTGTCTTGCCGGAAGTAATGATTGTAATGATTGGTCTTATTCTGTACATGTCTAAGATGAACAAGAAGCGTGAGGAAAGTAAGTAAATGGAGAAAATAGAGAGAGAGAGAGGGCAGCTGTAAGTAACAAAAGAATGAAAGTCGTGAAGTCTGAAGTACAGCACTACAAGAAGAAGAAGGAGGAGGAGAAAGAATAGTCTTTTATATTTCTGGCAAATTCTTTTCATTCTCCCTCCTTCGACCATTCTGAGACACGACTGCGACCAAACAACTTACTGTATCGCCCCACCACTTATTTGTGTCTGCTGATTCACTGCACTGTAACCACACATTGCCCACCATGTCATCATCATATTATTAGCTTCTCTCATACAGGCCGCATTGCCCACCATGTCATCATCATATTATTAGCTTCTCTCATACAGGCCGCATTGCCCACCATGTCATCATCATATTACTAGCTTCTCTCATACAGGCCGCATTGCCCACCATGTCATCATCATATTACTAGCTTCTCTCATACAGGCCGCATTGCCCACCATGTCATCATCATATTACTAGCTTCTCTCATACAGGCCGCATTGCCCACCATGTCATCATCATATTACTAGCTTCTCTCATACAGGCCGCATGTTTGTAGTTCTTGCGCTTGATTTACTTCTACTTTGTATGCTTTCAGCTTGTCATGACTTCTCCTAATTCTTATTATCATTAATTAAATTCGTTTATTATTATCATCATCATCATCATCATCATCATCATCATCATCATCATCATCATCATCATCATCATCATCATCATCATCATTATTATTAAACATTTGCATCATCCATCATTTCCTACGTTACACAGGGATCTGTACACAGTTATTCTGTAGTAGCTGAAAAGTATAACAGTCTTGGTTTCTGCTTATTTCTCCAAACAGGTAACGGGCTGATCACATCTCAACCATATTGGGTCCACAATGGACAAGCCTTCACGACTTTTGACCGCTCAAATGATGACAGTCCGGCCAATTGTGCTGTGCAATTCAGGGGGGCGTGGTGGTTCAATTCCTGCTTTGCTTCGAACCTAAATGGTATCTATAATATAAGCAGCAGCATCGGCATCAGCAGTGAAAACCTAAAGTACCAGGGAGTTACCTGGTACGACTGGCACATGGACTTTAGGTCCTACAAGAAGGCTGAGATGAAGATCCGACTGAACTATCACGAAACAGTCACTGAACACTGATCAAGCTGATGTGACTTGACTTCCTTGAATTTTGTTATCCTTTGTGTGTGTGTGTGTGTGTGTGTGTGTGTGTGTGTGTGTGTGTGTGTGTGTGAATAGAGAAAACTTTCACTTACAGACTCATACAGGCTTTGAACACACGATCATCTACTTCGAAATGAAGCGCAGTAACCACAATATCTATATTTGAAACTTTTGGCTATACTGACCATTTCATTTCGTAGATGAAATCTGGGCACTGACATGGATCATCATAGTAGCATACAATCACACACACACACACACACACACACACACACACACACACACACACACACACACACACACACACACACATTGCCACAAACAGCACCTACAACGATTAATCAGATAATTCCAGTCAGAAAGCTTAGATTTCAAGTGTAGCATTTCAGCATCTGCCTACCCTTGTCACACAACACCTGTATTATTACATTAACTCAGTTTCCTGCTACTATTCTACACCAGCAACACGCAGCACCTGACTTTTGGTCTAGTGGACTGGGGTGGGAGCATCATAGACAAACAGGACAGGGACGAGCGAAACAAAAACATTAAAAAAGCAGGAGGGTGATTGGGAGGGTGGAGAATGACTAAGAGACACTATATCACAAACTTCTGTACAACAAACTGACTACAATTTTAGCCGCTGACTCTCAGCCACTTTGACAAGAATTGGACAACAGACGCATAGACCAGCATGTCTGTGAACACTTTCTGTTGACTGTGTACTTTCTTTCACTCTTGTCAATGAACAGTTCTCGTTGCATTGTCTGTAAGCAATCCCTTCTGACCAGCTCTTTCAGTTGTGTCTGTAAAATAAAACAATCCTTTCTGCCTCGTTCTCGACTACTTGCTTGATGTGTAAGCAGATTGTCAACGAGTCTGGAGAGTTGCCTGACATCTGATGCTTGTCTAGCTTTCCTGACTTTTCCATTTTGTAAGTTCTATTGCCTTTTGTACTCTGGTCTTAAGCACAGGCAGTTCTAATTGTTTGCCACCCCATTGCAGTATCAGTATCATTTGTGTGACTAGCGGCACTCGTGAAGCGTGTTCAAGCGCGGGTGACCCGATGTTGTTACACGCTTGAGCTGTTATCGTCGTCTTTCATATATTTTCTTGCAACATCGCTTAATCTTTTAATTCCTTTTTCTCGTTTTGAAACTAGCGAAGGATGGGGTGGGGTCGGTATGGGCAGGGGATGGCCAAATATACTTACGCCATCCACGTGATCAATATCAGGACCGCCACCAGTCTCACTGGTGCTACCTTATACATCATCATCAGATGCTTGTCCTCACCTTCTTCCATGTCAGCTGATTTTCTTCATCTTGCTTTGCTTTTGCTCTCGCGTCTTGAAGGACCATTTTGCGCTGGGGTATACGACTGAACCAGATCAGCTTACCCCACTCGACTGTTGCAAGTAGGAATTTCTGGTGACCCACCAGCGGGGCGATCGTATTTCTTACTGTCACAGGTTTTATGTTCGGAGATCGTATGTCTGTAGTAGCCTCTTCAGTCACATCTTCTCGGATGCCTGGATTCTCTTATCCGTGTCGACAAACAGAGACCGCGCTTTACATCCCTAAAGAAGGTTCGGTACTAGGAGGGATCTGTACATATTATAGTTCGTAGTAAACCTAATGTTGTGGCCAAAACAAGCAAAGTGATGCTGAAAGTAATACGGAATGACACCAGCTTCATCTTTGAACAGAAGAACAGGTGTGTCACTGCACTGTGTTGTGATCTACTCGGGTACTTCCTGTCTCCATTGCCCATCCACACGTGGAGGCTCCAACAGATTCCCCAAAGATCTTCTCAGGTCACGTGGTTCTTCTCTGTCTCGTATGATCTTGTCCACACACACACACACACAAGTTCCCTCCTAGTAATAATGCTCACTTGCGCTGATATTCGCTAGTATTTATAAAAATGTTACCGCTGATATTTTTAATAAAGGAAAGTAACAATGCACAAACAACATTGACAGTGTACATCAAGATACATTTTACAGCCAGAGACAGAGAGCTCGGATTTCAAACATTCACCTAACTAATGTCATACAAAACACTTAAATTATGTTAGATCTGTTTTACTTTGTTTACATTCGCTGAAAAACATGAGTGACTACGAGTAAATTAACAAAGACAACATAATAACAACACAAATTTTACTTCTTTTTAGTTCTGATTTTATCCTTGTCGTAGTTTATTATCTTCCTTGTAACTTGTGACAACTTACTTCAGACATTTTGGGCAGAGTGAGGCTCAGTCCACCTTCCTGCTCACTTCAGTTTGAACAGTTCATTTAATGTTGTAAGTGAACAGTCTCTTCTGTCTTGTTCATGAGCAATGGGTTCAGTTTTAAATTGCCAATGTCTGGAGACTTGCCTAAGAGCGAATGTTTAGTCTCAGACTCTCGTCTTGAAGCCAAATTGTTTCTTACTCTAACCCCCGTAGTCTTACAAATACGCTGCATGGTTATCTCGTGGCTATCAGACACAAAAAAGACAAATATGAAATCTGAGCTATGCAAACAGTAATGAGAATACCAAAGAGGACAATTTCACGGCCCTGTATTTCATCCATACCGCGCTGTAGAAATGGCCACACATTTACTCAGTCTCCAGCAAATTTGTCCAGGAACACAAATATATTATAAAGATAAATTAACTGTCTTTCTAGGACCTCTAGCTCTGTTTCCAAATAACCTCATCGTCATTCATTTATTAAATCCTCCGCTGATTGGTACCGGTCGTGGGGTGGAAGAGCACATGGGTAGACACAGAAGCTGACAGGACCCGCTCTCTGCCTGTCTTGTGAGTGGTTCCTGCATGTTGGGAAGCGAACCCTCTACAGACACTACTCCCCAGCAAACACTGTTTCCAGCACGTGTTATTTTTCTCAACAAATCACCAAGACCTGTACGTGGGCTTCACGTTTTCTATTATCGGGAGTAAGATTATCTTTAAGGGGAGGCAAACTACTCTAAGAACACACAAGTAACAGAGAAATACATCTCTAATAACAACAGATCAGGTATAACATATCAGTCACACAAGCTACTCTCAATCTTAAAGTCGTAGAACTTCTACATAAAAATGTTAATTCTCCAGTTCCACGTGAGTTAAAACTTCCAAATTCTACAGTTTCTCAAGTGGGGGACCCCTGTTCTTGCCTGTTAATATTACCTTGCACAGAAAGAGGTCAACAATACTGTCATGATGTCTACTAGCATCCAAATACATCATGAATTATTTATGTGGTGTAGCTTTTGTTGATGTGGTCGCTGGTGGGATGCTACCTACCCGGGATGGGGGTGGTGGTGTCACTGGTGGTTTGGGTGTTGTCGCGGTGTATGCTGGACTCCCTCTGATGTAATGTCCTCTTCCATAATGTCTGCATCCATAGCTTTGCCTTGCTGATGATGACACTTGGGCAATTTGGCATGGACATCACCTGTGTGTCTTCTGGCTCCTATTTTTAACTTGTCGTCCATGTCACTCACGGAATGTCTCATACAAATATTCTTTCAGAACCATTTCTGCATCAAATTTCTAACACAGAGTCATTTTTGTTAGCTGAGGATCCACTTTTCTCACATAAGGCTGTGTTGTTGCTTTCTGCTAGCCCCATGAGTAAGCAGGTGTATGCAGATTTGTACCATAGACCTGAATGCTAGTCAGAATGTAGCAAATATTGTACAGCGGGACTGAACTGTGACCTCAGTTTTATTGAAGTGTGTCAAACTTCTCCCTCACATTTCACAAGCTGACAGACTTGGTTACTGATATTTGTGTGGCTTGTGGGGGATGTTATTAGTTGTGTTATAATCGCACATTGTTACACATTCACATCGTCATTGTCGGTGGTGTAAAGGCTGGTTATTCCGCTTAGCTTGGAGCTCAGTCTTTGTATTGTGTTTCTCTTCTGAGGAAGCTCCGGCGTGTCATCAGCAGAGGCTGCACCAGTACCAGTAAGAGGCTGGAAAGAAAGACTTGTGCCAGCAGCGCTATCAACATCATCAGAAGAACCACTACTACTTTGATCACTGTCACTATCTTCTTCTTTGTTGACATTTGCCGCCAGTTCTTCTTTAGTTTCTGTTGTCATGTCTTTACTCTGTTTTTTATCTTCCACTGCGTTCAATTCTTTAGTATTTTCCATTTTCAACGCTGCTTCTTCTTGGTGTTCTCTCTCAGCCTTTGCCGCCATTGTTTCTCCACCTCGCTCCTGTTTCAATTTTGTATTCTCATTGTTTTCTGTCTCTGACTTTGCTTCCTTGCTTCCTCTTTCTTCCATTTCAACCTTTGTCCTCTCGCCTTCTCTCTCTTCTTTTTCTTTTACTTCTTCTTTATTTCTTTCTGTATTTGACTGATGGTTTATGTCCTTGATTTCCCCTCCTTCTGTCTCTACCTTGGAGTCGGCGATGTTTGGTGTTTGCTGCACGCTGACCCCAAGTTGACGAATATTTTTTTTCTCTGCATTGCGAGGTTTTGGTGAAGTTGAAGAAGAAAGGTCTATGTCATCATTCTCATCTTCGGGCTTTCCATGGCCAGTTACTGAAAGAGGAGATTGCAAGGGAAAAGTACTGTCACTCCTATCATCTTGGAGGTCTTTGCCGTGCGATGGTGTAGAAAAGGTCGAGTAAGGTGGCACATTAGTACCTCTGAGTACATTACCGTGCGATGGACGGCTTCTGGGCGGAGCAGCAGGTCGGTCTCCTGATGCTCTTGTCCCATGAGACTGTAACCCTGATGCAAATGTTTGTCTTGTTGAATCAGCTGACTCATCTTTACACGCAATGACATCACGTGACAAAGACGCCGCTCGTGATTCCGGTAATGCCGGAAGTTCTTCAGTACCACCGTTTTCATCTTCGACCTCAATGCTGTTAGATATTAGTGAAGAATTCGATGATACCTGACCTTCCTCAACACCACCATTTTCATTTTTGGCTTTAGTGCTGCTAGATAAGGGAGAAGATTCTTGTAATGGCTGTCGCTCCTCAACACCAATATTTTCCTCCTGTGTGGGTTCGAACCTGATGGATGAATCACGAATCAGTGCTTGGTGCTCTTTGCTGTCAGTATTTTCCTCTTTACTCTCGTCACTACCGACTTTACCTAACAGGGGAGACCGCTCTGCGGGCCGGTGATGTACGAAAATCTCACGAATCTCTTTGTCTTCATATCTGACATGTTCTTCATCCTGGTTTGTAGTCTCATGATCCTCCTGAGTCGATTGACTGTGGTGACGTATCCTTGTCCAACAACGAGTGACAGGCTGCAGCAGATTCCACAGGGTATCCATCAGGTCAAATGGTTGTTGTCGGTCTCGTCCATTTTTTCTCAAACATGGAATCTTGATCACTCCTCGCCTGTAGGAGAAGATTCTGATTAGAAACTGAAGCTTCAGCAACAGACGCCCTGTAACTAAGCATGTGTTAGTGTGCGTGTGCCTTTGAAGGAAGTGTATGTGTATTGTGTGTGTGTGTGTGTGTGTGTGTGTGTGTGTGTGTGCATCTCGAAGAATGGCTGCGAAAAAAGAAATGTTATGTCCATGGCAAAAAACACTTAGCTGAAGGTGTGATTGCTACTCTTTAATAGCCTTTTAAATGTCTTTATGAAAAGCCGATCTATCAGTAATTAGACATGATCTCCAGGAAAAATAAATGTCAGACCACAAAAAATAAAGACAAAATACTTAAAATACAGTACACTCATAAAATCTATGTAATTATAATGCTTACTTACCTGTAAAGAAGGAATAAGACTACTCCTGCTAGTACCAATAGGATGGGGATTATTAGTAGTGCAAGTAGTCCGTTACCACTTCCACCTACAGCCACACAGAAATAAAATTGACTTTACTATTGATATATGGACTTGCTTGTTAGAGGACAAGGTATCTGGCTGATCGGCTGTCTGATATGCTGGGTGGGATAGCGGTTGAAATTATCAGACTGTCAGCTTATCTGATTCTTTGGCTGTCTTCTTGCGAATCTATGTGTGCATATTATATGGGGCATCAGCTTGTGTTGACATTTTAACAAGTAATAATAATAATAATAATGAAGATTTGTATAGCGCATATTCACACTCATAGAGAGCATGCTCTTAGCACTTAAAACAAGGAAGAGACATGGACTACATGGACAGAACACGAGGTCGTAAGAATAAACGACAATACTGACGACAAACAGAAAAACAAAGATGGAAAACACAAAAGCACACCAAGTAACAGAACATAGAAAATATAGTGATTCTGTAGAGAAAGATGGTAGAAAATTAGCAAGAGCAGAGGAGGGGAGGGTAAGAAGGACGAGCATTGTGTGGACTGCAGTGTCTGCAGCACAGCTACAACAAGTGAAGGGAGACAATCAAGAAAAAAGTTCTTGATTCTGGTTCCTGTGGAACACAATTATTTATATGCAATTTATACAGGGCATAGGAATTTAAAGTGTATGAATATGAATTTCTTTGGAATTAAGGAATGAGCAAGAGTAATTAAGTGAAAAATACTTATCAAAATAGGAAATATATTTATAGTCATATTTATATGATTGAAGATAGAGCTTTATAGTAAAGTACACTAGGGGAAGCCGGGGCCCCAACGCACGATAGGAACCATCCACTCCTTTTATGAAAATAGTTTAAAAACAACAACAACAACAACAACAATCTCACCAGCATCATGTGAGGCCTTATCTGTCTCAGGTGGCGTAGTTGATGTCTTTTGATTTTCCGCGCCATCGCCAGTACCTGGCGGAGTAGGGGAGGCCACCGGAGTTATAGGAATTCCGTGACACGTGTAAGTTCCGGTGGTGTTGTCTGAGCGCAAGGCACTGAAGACAAAATAGTCACCGGAAATCGTGTTCTTTGGAGATTCTATGTGGAGGACATCTTGGTAGGTGCTGCGAACTCTGCAAAAGCCGCCACAGTCCACGATGGCGAACACGCGTGATCCTGTGGGAGTGCACAGGTGTCAGGTAGTTTTAAACAAGAAAATAATTTTTAAATATTTTGCGCGGGAATCGAACCAGCGGACTTTAAAGTTTGGACACCAGTATTCTAACCACTTGGCTATCCACCTCGACAAAGTTGTTTGACTACAGCAACAGAAACAGTTAACTGTAAAACATGTTTACACAAGGCTGATCATATCATGACATAACAATCCATTCAATCCAATGATAACTATATCACAGCGCATTAGACATTCGTGACGATGTTAACTGTATACTGACAATAGAATCTATTTATCACTGTTTGACAAGACAATATGGAAATAACTTTAACTATTTGACAACATTTTTTCGATACTAGGTTAACTATAGTTCACACAACATAAAACCGTATAACCACAGCAACAAATCTGATCTTCTGGACGTGCACACTGTGATGACAATCACACAGTCATTCAACACATCTGTAACTGTGTAAAGACAGGACAAGGGTACCGGATGTATGAAGGAAGTCAACGCGGGACAGGGTGACTTGTACGTTGAAACTGCAGGTTATTTGGTAATTGCTTCCTGTCTGTGTTAGTTTTCCAACAGACTCCATCAGTTCTCCTGGAAGTAAAAGATGGACAGGTAAATAAAATGTTGGAAGGATTTTCTTCCTTTCTGTCTTTCTCATGCTCGTCATCCCATCATCTACCTAGCCGTCCACAGGATGATGATGATGATGATGATGATGATGATGATGATGATGATGATGAGGAGGAGGAGGAGGAGGAGGAGGAGGAGGAGGATTTGGGCTACTCTAGTGTAAAGTATGTTCCCAACTGTAGCAGCACGTGCTACTGCTCTGGGGAACAACATGCAACATTGTAACAGGAGAATGTTCAATGGACTGCACTCCTGGATATCATGGAAGCTATTGTAATGACCTGCAGAGCTAGTACCACGGTATGAGTTGCAACAACACATGCGGCACCTGCACAGAACCCAGTCTGTGTAACATCGATGACCGCAGGTGTGAGACAGGGTGTGCTGCAGGATAACAGTTACTTTTCCGTAAAGAAGCTTGCTATACGGGTTCTTTTGGCCATGAAAAGACATGTGGCAACTACTCTTAGGGAATAACGAGCAACCTCGTATCAAGAGACTGACCACAGAGCTGAAAATATGGATATCAAGGAGTTTTCTATAGATTGTACCGTGAAAATTTATTTATTTATTTATTTATTTATTTTTGTGAAGCACCTAAAGGGTAGGGATAATGCGCTATACGAGTGACCTTTATTATATTATTATTATTATTATTATTATTATTATTATTATTATTATTTTCAGTATCACAAGCAAAGTAGTTTAGACTGTTGACACTTAAAACATGTCTAGAAACTTGATGATTTACGAATCAGACCACGAGGGAAATTAACTATCCTTGTTTTACACCGTCTGTTCGCGAGGTCTGGGTGAGGTAGGCACGAAGTCTTACTAATGTACCGCATGTTCAGCACCCAAGTTATCACTGCTTAAAAGTTAAACTAAGTCTCAATAAAAGTGAATAATAACACAACATTACTCGCTTAACGCCTACACTGCTACAGTCAAGTTCAAGGTCCAAATATTAAACACATTTTTAATAAACATTTTAAGGCAGCGTGTGGCTTAAACTGCGGGTTGCTGTGCACACTGGCCTCTCACAAATATCGCACATCTATCCAGCGAGCCTAGACTCGACCTGCTCTGTCACTTCAATTTTATCATACTGTTAAATAGAATTCGTGTCAGGTGAGATGATCCATGTTTGTAGCGGCCATTAGCGACATTAGTAGACATGAAGGTCTCACCTACCTGTGGTCTCACCCCTCGCAGGTTGAAGCTGGGAAAACAGTTGTAGGAGACAGATTGTTGTAACCAACATGGCTGACAGTTCCTGTAGTATAACACTGCTCAGTCGTCAAGAATGAACTTCAAACCACCAGAACACAAAGCAAGAGCTAAAACCTAGAGTAGTCTACCTGTTGTCAAGACCTACGATTTGTCTATGTATGTAGGTCGCCTACTTTCTGGGAAAGGTCTATCAGTTCGGGTAAATCCAGGTGACTAGACTCACAAAGGGGTGGCTCAACGCACGTTTTCTTTATGGCGAAGCTGGTGTGACTGGGATAGCCATCAATGACGATACAAAATCAATGATTTTCTCTCTGTGGGGTTTCCCGGTGAGCAGAGGTGACAAAATATTGTTGCTGGTGACGAGGTGGTGGTGGTGGTGGTGGTGACAATGATGGATACTGCGTCCATTTTTCAACTTCTCTCCTGAACTGTAATCTTGTTTGCTGTTTTGTGGATATCTGTCACCGTGTGTCTATCTGTGTGAGCGTGCACATCTATTAGTGTGTGCGTGTACAGATGTCTTTTAGATGGACATGAATCAGAAAAGCGATGACAAAAGAAATGAAAGACATTTGTCTGAACTCACTACTCGTCTTTAAAAGTCTAGTTGATTGAATTCAAGCTTCACGCATCATTAACGACTGTCTTCACATTCCCTGCTACACACACCTGGCTTGTGACAGGCTTTTATACAACTTTTTATGTTTTGCTTTCACGGGCGATCGCTTAGATACACATCTACTTTTGTTACAGTCACTCCTATGAATACAGTGTTTAGCCTCATGTCTTCTAGCACTGTACGGGAGGTCTGAGTGTAGGCGGCAGTTATCAGGCTGAGTTGAATGCTGTCAACATTACTCACCTGTAAAATCTTGCTGTTGACTAAGCTGCACATTTTTAGAGACAGTAAGATTTCTAAAAATGTGCAGCTTAGTCAACAGCAAACAAACACATAGACACACCAAATCTCACACAGCCATACACACATAAATACTTACATACACCCGATAGTAGCATGAAAAAGTTAATATAATTAATGTTTTTAACTTTTTGTCTCATGTTGTATATGAATATTCTGAACTTTTTAATCCTGGTTCTGTACAAGATTTGGTGCAGTTTCCTTGCAGCTGTTTATCACGAATATCATCCACTCGTCAAGAAAAAAGTCTCAATTAGATATCAATATTATTTTGATAAGACGATTCAAACTAGAGCAAAAAACAAAAAGCAAAAAAAAAAAAAAACAACAACAAAACGACAACAACAGCAAAAGAAGTCAGCTGAGGTGAATGTGTCTGATATAATGACCAGGTGGTCTGTGACAGTTGCGAGGTTATCACCTGGAGTGTAAGTGATGTTACACAATGTCTAACAATACACTCAACCCACTCTAAAGCCATGTTGTTATTGGTGACCTCTTGACATCAACTGTCCTCTTGTTTGCCTGTCATTGTCTCGGAAAAACTCAAAGTGATGAAGTTTACAAACTGTTCTGCCATTTCACAAGGGCCGGAGCAGGTTAGGATGATGTCAGACGAATGTCCTGCAAATACAAAATATTTTACATTCAAAACTGAAACAACGAGCGAGGTGAGTCCTTGCAACTCTCTGCTCTGTGTTTCTGTACTTAATTGTCTCTTCTGTCACCCAAGGAACAAAAATTGTTTTTCATTGATTGATGTAAGCGTTAAAGAGAGAGCTGATGAAGTGGTCTGTTATAATGTATTCAAATAAAATGTGTACACGGTAAATTTAAAACTACCTTCCTGGTATTCCTTAACAGAAAGACAACTGTCAACACACACACACACACACACACACACACACACACACACACACACACACACACACACGGGTTGTACGCGCTTTCACACTTATCATTTTATCAAAAGCATGAATAAATGTTTTGTTAGTGGGCAAGGGAGGCTATTTATGTCTTCACTCAGTCCCGAGGTTCTCACGCTTATCTCCTCCTCTCCCCACATTTTGTTCCCCTCCCAGTTCAGTTCATACAGTGATTGCCACGACAGTGACATATCTTGGTAGTGCTGTTGAACTTGCTGGTAAGACTCATCTCACAGTATGTCTCTAAACATAAAGTCAGCAACGACGATGTTTAACTGCAGTCCATGTTGTACTGACTTTCATTAAATTTTTGTTATGTTGATAATCGATGCAAAAAACACTAAATGTCGGAAAAACTTGTCTATATGCAAACTTCATGACATTTCTGTGGCTGCACTGTGTCAAAATCATTTTAACAGAAGAAAATTGAACTTTCACTTGACGGTTATATACAAACTTTGCATAAGTTAGCCAAGTGTCCGTGCGAACGTGTCCTGTTAAGAAGAACATTAATATTAAAGCACTTTGTCTACATTGTACACAATGGATTTTCACATTCAGCAGCCTAGCAGACCAGTTCCCTTCATTAACATTGTCATCGTCGTTAGCGATGTCATCATCCTGAACACCAATATGCACACCGACCGACGATGAGATGGAAGATGGAATATCCGAGAGCTTGAGCGAGTGAGAGGGTGAAGTTACTGTTGAGACTGGAACAGAGAATAAAGTCGAGATGCTCGAAGCAGAGACACATTCATCAGCAATGTGAAGGTAAACAGCCGAGAAACTGTCGCTCATCGCCTCCAGCCTCATCTCAGTCGAACACGGAGCCATGAAGATGGAAACATGCTGGTGGTTAATAAAACAACAAAACACTGGTTTGATGGAAGCACATGTAGCCGCGAGTTGTTGAAAAGACTGTCTTATCCACACAGTGACAACCGTCATTAAATGCAGTCTGTCTACCATATTCAAAATACATTTTTCCATACCTGATACGATAGAATTAAACTTTGAAAAGGTCCAATTGACAAGTGATGTACCTTTGTCGGAATCATCATCTGAAAAGTAGCATGGCCTTTAAAGTGAGATAAGCTCGGTCTTCCGGAACTCTTGTCTCTGATGTTTTTATTTCCATTTTCTGTCTGTTCCTTTGTCTACACATAAAAGTGAAAGATAAGATAGTAGCTACAACAAATTGTTTGACTAAGGAAGTTGGTTCGCAATGACATCCCATGACAAGAGAGTTGAAATTTGATCAGAAACCAGGGTCAACCTCATGAGTGTGACCTTTGCATTTCACCCTGTCTATCGTCTGTACATCTCTCTTTTATATTAATTATATTAATGCTATTTTCTCGTCATTATCCTCGTGAAACATCTACTCGTCCCACACTGAGAAAGTTTATTAGTTTATGTGCTGTTAACCTGCGAGAATTATTAATTTTGAGGTTTTAAAGAAAATGGAAAACATGGTGTATATAATTATGTATATATATATATAGAGAGGAGGTTTATAGAAGCGGCCTTCAAATTTCATTTGAACTGACACCACAAGTAAAACCAGCACAAGGATGAGAACCAAGATGGCCACCGGATTAAAATTAATGGCAGCATTTGACTGGATGAGTCTGGAGTGTTACTCTCTTCTGATAAATGAATGAAGAAATAAACCGTGTTTATATTACAAGTGTTATATTTTCCTTTTATTTTGATATGGAAACAAAACGATATTAGAGCAATTGAACCACTCTAGTGCTGTTCATCCTTAGTTCCTGTGACATACCTATTTTTTAGCCTTTGTTGATATTGGTTAGAATCGCTTGTAATAGTTCTATGCACACATATAATGGCAGAATAATTGTTTGAGGAGTCTGTCTTGGACATGAATTTATTTTGCCATTGATGAAAGCTTATTGCAAAATTATAAGCAGTTAAATAACACCAGAAACACTAGTCAAGAGATTATTGTACTGATTATTGTACTAATGTGCAAGAAAAAAAATACTTGCGCCATCCACGTGATCAGTATCGACAGGACGGCCACCAGTCTTACTGGTCTACCTTAAACATCATCATCAGATGCTTGTTATCATCTTCTTCCATGTCTGCAGATTTTCTTCCCTTTGTTTTGCTTCTGCTCTCTCGTCTTGAAGGACCATTTTTGCGGGCTATAAGGCTGAACAAGATCAGCTCACGCCTCTTGACTGTTGCAAGTAGAAATTTCTGTTGACCCACCAGCGGGGCGATTGTATTTCTTACTGTCACAGGTTTTATGTTCGGAGATCGTATGTCCATAGTAGTAACCTCTTCAGGCACATCTTCTCGGATTCCTGGATTCTTCTATCCATGTCGGCAGAGACCACCCTTTACATCATTAAAAAATGTTCGGTACTACGAGGGATGTGTACAGATTGTAGTTCATAATAAACCTAATGTTGTGGTCAAAACAAGCAAAGTGATGCTGACAGTAATACGGAATGACACCAGCTTCATCTTTGAGCAGAAGAACAGGTGTGTTGTGATCTCCTCGGGTACTAATCAACTAACTACAGGCTAGGTAAACCACTCAGTCATAGGTTACTCTAATTAATATACTTCTACTAACAATCGATCATAAAAACCTTATCAATGACATATGTAAGTATCCACCTCCAATCATCCAACTTCAATAAACAACAGTTCCTTCTCTAAGTCCAATTCTCTTCAAATTTCCAAACCACAGTTTTTCATAAGAGAACCGTAACGGGTAGTACTCATGTCCCGATTCGATATTCTCATTTAAACAAAATGTCCAAAATCGTACTTACTTTCAAAGTCGGGGTCAGAATACACTCACTCACATATGTACACCTTCCTAGAATAACCTCCCTTGAAACTAGTCTGTATGACGAGCTGTCGGTGCGAATTCGCAGACCACTGAGTGTATAACTCTAATACTCCGGGTAGCGGGTGTGGACGAGGTGCATACAGAACTCTGACAACAATACCCCCTCCCCCTTATTTATGAACAACGGGTGTTGTCTCGGCAGACAACTTTCTGTAGACGATATCTCCTTCACTCTTCTCTCCCCCAACTAATTCCTGAAATCCTGGCGATTCCGTGAATACTCACACCAAATTTAACTGATACAGTTTGTTACACAAGAAAACAACCAGACCTTTTTACAATAACCAAAATTTGTAACCAAATATTCAAAGCTCACATCATTTTCTCGCTGACCATCATGAAGACAAAGCAATAAAGAAAACTTATCCCATACATTGACTAGGCAAGGAATTATACTGATTCCCCTGTCGTTTTCACACAGAAAGTCAACCACGTCTTTCTTCTTCGACATTTGGTGTGGGAATGATTAGACTGAGTTCACCCCATGTACAGGGGCTACAGTGACTATTTCACTCAGTCTTTCATAAATCGTACTCACTACCAAGCATTCTCAAGCGTACCTCTAAGGGCGACTATCCCTACTTGTTCAAACGTATAAGGGAGATAACCCCTATTCCTAACATTCCTGACCGGCACGGGCGATCAGTGAGAGTGAGGCTCAGTCCACCTTCCTGCTCACTTCAGTTTGAACAGTTTATTTAGTCTTGTCAGTGAATAGTCTCTTCTGTCTTGTTCATGACCAATGGCTTCAGATTTAAATGCCAATGTCTGGAGACTTGCCGAAGAGCTAATGTTTAGTCTCAGCTTTCTGGCTTTCACGTCCTAGGATGTTTGTATTAGTTCTGTTTCCTTATCCCCCCTAGGTTCAAATTATCACATCTCCAGTATTAATGATGGAATGAAATTGGCTGACATGTCTACACATCTCATGGTTCTCTTCTGCACAGTTACCTCCCAAATGTCATTCAGTTCGGACCGTTGTTGACTAAAGGACCCGCTTTTCCCAGATAAGTATCTTGTTCAGCTTCCTTCTCGTCACGGGAGGTTGAAGTTAAAGGCAGATGAGGAGCTAAGGTCAACATAATAGAAACCTAGACATCAAGAAACTCATCAGAATACAGCAGAGCTCTGTGTGTCTGTGGTTCAGGCTTTCTTGGTCTTGTCAAACTTCTCACTGACATGTCATACTGTGCTCCATACATTGCCAGGTCCCCTCAGATTGTGTGACGTGGCGATTACTTGAGGACAGCCAGTTGTATTCTCCCTTACACCTCCAGGCTGTTGTTCTTTCATATTCACTGATTTTACTGGATAAGCCTTTTAGTTTACTTCTAATGGTTTCCTTTCGCCTTCAGAACATTTCTGAGAGTGTTCAGGAAGAGGCTGGTCGGTGTATACTAAGTTCTGCCCAGAAGAACTTGCGCCATCCAACTTATCAACAGCAACAGCGCCTTCAGCATCTCTACTACTATTGCCGTCATCGCCGTCGTCTTTATGGCCATTTTTGTCCAGTTCTTCGTTAGTTTGCACTGTTTCTGCTCTCGTGTCTGCTTTAAGTTCTCTCACTGCCTCTGCTTCCACTTCTTGAGGATGCTCTACTTTCACTTCTTGAGGATGCTCCACTTCCACTTCTTGAGGATGCTCCACTTCCACTTCTTGAGGATGATCCACTTCCACTTCTTGAGGATACTCTACTTCCACTTCTTGAGGATGCCCTACTTCCATCTTTGCTTCTTCTTTGTGTTCTTGCTCAACCTTTCCTGCCATCGTTTCTTTAATTTGTTCCTGTTTCTGTCTTGCATCCTCCTTGTTTTCTGTCTCTGACTGTATTTTAATAATTTCTTTTTCTTCCATTTCAACGTTTGCTTTCTCGTCTTCTCTTTCTTTGTTTCCACCCGTGTCTTCCTTATTTTCATCTGTTGTATACTGGCCCTTCATGTAGTCATTGTTTCTTGTTTCTGACTTTGCTTCACTACTTTCTTTCTCTTTCATGTCGATCAGTGCCCTCTCGCCTTCTTTCTCTTTGTTTCCTTTCCTGTCTTCTGTATTTTGCGCTGTTTTTAACTGCCCCTTCTTGCTTTGGTTTTCTCCTCGCTTTATTTCTCCCATGGCGTCAGAATGATGTTGTGTGTTTTCTTTTTCTTCAAAAAGAGCAAGCATCTTTGCTACGTTGCTTCCACTCTCTGCACTGGAAGGTTTTGGTTTTACGGTCGGAGAAGGACGGCCAGTCGCATTATCCTCGGACTTTTTATGGTCAATTACTGACCAAGAAGGTGGCGAAGGGAGGCAACTGTCACTCGTAACGTCTCGGAATTTTCCGTTGCCCGGTTCCGTAGTCAAGGTCGTGGTTGGCGAGGTCTTGAATTGGTCACGATCTTTGTACGTTTTGGGCGGAACAGGTGGCTTTAATGTCTGCCTTTCTGTAGGAGCTGACTCCCCTTTATGCTGAATGCCGCCACCTGACGAAGCTGCTGCAATTAGGTCTGCGGCAACCGGTTCCACGTCTGTGGACTTGATGCTGTTGGATAAAACTGAAGATTGTAGTGATGTCTGGTGCTCTTCAGCATCACCGTTGTCACCTTTGAGCTCGGTGCTGTCAGGTGAAAGTGTAGACTGTGGTAATGTATGACCCTCCTGGACATAAACATTTTTGTCATGTGTGGGCTTGGTGCTGTTATACGAAACCCGCAATAATGGCTGTTGTTCTTTAACAACAAACATTTCACCGTCTTTACGCTCGTCGTTTCTATCGTCGCCAAATGATTCCTCAACGAGGTAGGGTAAATCGCTCTTGAATTTGCCTCCAGTTTTCCTCCGACATGGAATCCGAATCACACCTCGCCTGCAATGGAAGATTCTGATGAGAACCAGAAGTGAGAGACACCTAGTTCCTGAACATGTGTTAGTGTGGACGTGCAGCTGAAGGTGAGTGAGTGAGTGAGTGAGTGAGTGAGTGAGTGAGTGAGTGCGCGCGTGCGTGCGTGCGTGCGTGCGTGTGTGTGTGAAGAAAGATTATATCCATGGTATGGAAGTCTTTTAGCTGAAGGTGGAATATTACTCTTTAACTGAAAGTATTTTTAACGTCCAAATTTAAAAAAATATCGATCAAGCTGTAATTAGATATCATCTTCCGATAAAATAAATATCAAACCACATAAAATAAAACAAAATAGTTGATAGAGTATACTGATTAAAACACTGGATAAACATAATGCTGGCTTACCTGTAAAGGCTTATGACTACTATGGGTACCACCACGATGGGGATTATAAACAGTGCAAATAGTCCGTTTAAGTTTCCACCTACAGCAACACAGAAATGGAATTAACTGACTATTGATATGTCGATACAAGTGAAGGGAAACTTTAAAGACAGATAAAGGTTCGTTAGGGCCACAAATATTTATTCATAACTTATTTAGAGTATCGGAAAGTAAAAGTGTGTTTTTACTTATCCAAATGTGATTTATATATATATTTACTGTACAGATATAGAAAGTCATATTTATCAAAGATTGAATATATAATTTATAGTATAGTACAATAATATAGTACCCACTTTGTATGGATAGATAGAGAAAAATGTTTGGAGCTTACGCCGTACCAGCAACTAAGGCTACATAACGGTAAGAGGAAGGGGAATCCAAAGTGGCAATGCATGATAGGAACCATCCACTATTATGACAACTAGTTACAAAGGAAAGACACGCTCACCAGCATTGTGTGAGGCCTCATCTGTGTCAGACAGTGGAACTGATGTCTTTTGACTTTCATCGCCATCACCATCGCCATCCCCATCGCCATTCCCTGACGGGGGAGGGGAGGCCACCTGGGGTGTATGAATTCCATGGCACGTGTACCTTCCGATGGTCTTCTCTGAGTGTTTGGCATTAAAGACAAAGTAGTCGCCAAAACTCGTGTTCTCTGGAGATACGATACGGAGGACATCTTGGTAGTTGCTGAGAACTTTGCATTTGGTACCACAGTCCACGATGGCGAAAACCTTTGACCCTGTTGGATTGCACAGGCATCGGGTATTTTTACACAAGCGAAAATATGTTAACTAACTTGCACGGGTATATATTTAAAGGGGGCGCGACTCTTCTCGACTCGACCCTGTTGAGAGAGCTCCGACTTTTTGTTTACTTCTTCTTATCTTAGTGAAGGGGGAGTGAGTATTTTGAACAGTGCCTGGTAGTGTAGGACTGCAAGAATTGATAGCTTCATTTTATTTAAATATATTTTGCTACTCCTATGTCCAGATTCTCGCTGCTTCAACGGGATTTTCCCTTTCCACGCCAGACCACGCCGGACATGACTTACTGCACATTGACTGGACCGAGTACACAACGGCACCTAACAGTCAACAAACCAGAGACAACACGAGAAGAAAGACAACAAAGAAGAAGCGGGGATCTAGAGGAGTGGTAAGGAAGAGGGTCAGGTTGCCGCTGACGACCTTAACCATCGCCAACTCCATTGACAAGATGACAGAAGTCGCCCACTGGTTAAATACGACGGCGACTGTTGCTGTAGCAGTCTAATATGTAATATAGAGACCTGGCTGAATAGCAACAACATATACATCCACTTCGAGGGTTTCACGAGTTAGTCATGATAGAGATGGCGAGAAGACAGAAAATAATAAAGGCGGAAGGCTTTGTACATTCGTTAATAACAACTGGGCCAAGGAGTTGACAGTACTTGAAACAACTAGCATTGTGTCATATCAAATACTGAATCGTATCAGACATGAATCTGGACCAGTGGCAGTCATGTTGGTGTTTGTTCCCGGACCTGACATCAAGGGCACCGCCGCACAGATAGCATCTAGTTACATCAAAACCTTCCACAAATATACCGATCAGGCTGCCTCTATTCTCAGCAACTTTAATAATTGTGATCTCAGCGAAGAATCGCCCTCAACATGCTAGCTGTCCCCCTCGACAGAACCGTGTGCTGGACAAATGTTAGAGCTCTGTCTCAAGTGCTGATGCAAACAGATGCAGGCCTCCCTTAGGCAGATCTGAACGCAGCGTGGTTCACCTCATCCCGGGATACAGACAGAAAGGTGAAAAGCGTTAAACCAAAAACTATAGAGACTAAGCTGTGGTCACATGACGAGACTGAATCACTGTGTAGCTGCTTTGAGGCAACGGACGGGCATCTGTTCTTTGACAGATGTTCTGTCTGTGATGAACTCCCAGGAACTGTAACTGCCTACATCCACTTCTGTGAGAACTGTGTTGTAGAAACAAAAGCGATTAAGCGGCTTAGCAACAATAAGCCAGGGATTAGCAAAGACCTTAAAGCTGACTTTGTTGCCAAGAACTGTGCATCTGTCCAGAATGATATGGGCAAGGTGAAACAAAGAATTTCGACAGAAAAGGCTGTTGTCTATTAAAATAAGGGGGATGTGAAACTAAAGGGAGGAAATGCACTGGGGGCATAGCTGGGACTGAACCAAATGATGAGATGCCGTACATGACTTTTCTCGTCAATGTGAAGTGGTGTTCGTCCCTGTCACCATGTGATATTTTAGTGTGTGTGTGTGTGTGTGTATTGTTAGGAGGGGGGTTAAGAGTGTAGTAGTTGTATGGGTTTATGAGATGCGACTGCATGTTGTTTAGTGTATTGCTGATGTGAGCTCCAAACAGAAGTTGACATTAAAGATGTTTGTTCAGACACCAGTACTCTAACCATCTTGCTTTCCGCTTTGGCACAGTTGTAATACTACAGCAGCACAATCACTGAGCACAATATTAACTGTAAGACATGTTTACACAAGGTGGATTATATAATGATTGTCACGGACTAGTCCCTGCCTCCGTATTGTTCCTCTGACTGTTGACTACTTGACACCAACAGTAACTGTGTAACTACAGTACCACAGCTGTTCTTCATGATATTAACACCATGATGACAATAACACAATTATTCAACACTTCTTGAACTGTATACAGACAATACATTGGTACCTGTCTTATTAACGAGGTCCACGTGTGACAGGGTGATGTTTATGTTGAAACTGCAGGATATTTGGTCAAAACTTTCTCCTTGTGTTCGCTTCCCAACAGACTCTAGTAGTTCTCCTGGAAGTAACAGGTGGGCAGGTAAATATAATGTTAGGAGGATTTCCTCCATTTTTTTACTTCCCTTCTGCCCTTATCTATAATATCTCTCGTCAACCTATCATCTATCTATCCGTCTGCAGAAACGGGTAAACTGGTAAATGTTTTGTATGTGATGATGATGATCTCTAGAAACTCGATGATTTACAAACCAGACCAGGTGAGAACTTTCTTTGTTTTACTTCGTCTGTTTGCCAGGTCTGCGCTATCTATGCAGGAACATGTTTCGAGCAGAAGTCTTATTATTGCCCCGTGTGTTGAGCAGTCAAGATATCATTGCTTACAAATCCCACTGGGTCCCGATAAAAATGAATCATCTGTCACAACACTGTTCGCTCAACACATACTGTTGCGGTCAACCTCAATCAAAACATCATACGTATTTTTAATAAACATTTTAAAGCAATGTCTGGCTTAAACTGCGGGTTGTTGTGCACACAGGCCTCTCACAAATATTGTACATGTTTCCAGCGAGTCTAGACTAGACCTACTCTATCACCTCAATATTATCACAGTGTGAAATAGAATTCGTGTCAGGTGAGATTATTTATCCATATCTGTAGCGGGTATTAGTAGACATGAAGGTCTCACCTACCTGTGGTCTCACCCTTCGCAGGATGGAGCTGCGAAAACAGTTGTAGGAGACAGATTGTTGTAACCAACATGGCTGACAGTTCCTGTACTACAACACTGCTCAGTCGTCAAGAATGAACTTCAAACCACCAGAACACAAAACAAGAGCTAAAACCTACAGTAGTCTACCTGTTGTCAAGAAGCAAATACTCTACGGATTGGTCTGTGTATGTGTGTGTGTAGGTCGCCTATTTTCTGGGTAAGCCCCGGTGACTAGACACAAAGGGGGGGGGGGCTCAACGCGCGCTGCGCTTTCTTTCTGGTGAAGCTGGTGTGAGTGGCATGACGAGACAATCAATATTTCTTGCACTCTGTGGGTTTTCCCGGTGAGCAGGAGGCAAAACATTGTTGTTGACGCTGTAGTGGTGGCGGCGGCGGCGGTAGAAATGGTGGATACTGCATTCACTTTTCATCTTCTCTCTTGAACTATAAACTGTAAGCTTGTCCGATGTTTTGTGGCATCTGTCACCACGTGTCCATCTGTGTGAGCGTGCGCAACTATTTGTGTGTACGTGCACAGATGTGTATGTCTTTTAGATGGACATGAATTCTGAGAGCAATCACAAAATGAAGAAAAGACATAATTTGTCTTAACTCTCTACTCTCTACTCATCTTTAAAAGTCTAGTTGATTCAATAAAGCATTGTCAACTCTTTTACAGGAACATAGGAAAGATCATGGTAATGCCTGAACAAATTGTGTACAGTGGTGCGATGAGAACTACGTAGAGTTGAATGTAGATAAGCCTAAAGAAATAGTTATAGACTTTAGGAAGACCAAAGAGGATTGTGTTATTCCCAGTGTGATTCATAGTAAACCTGTTGAAGTTGTTAACTCCTTCAGGTATCTGGGAACTATTGTTGATAGTCAGCTCAAATGGAATTTAAACACCGAACACATTGTTAAACGTGACCAACAAAGAATGTATCTTTTGCATAAATTAAATAGTTTTTCAGTCAGTCAAGTAATGTTAGGTCGCTGTTACCAGTTATTCATTGAGAGTCTTCTATCTTTCTCATTTGTCTGGTGGTTTCGCAATCTCTCTGTCCATGATAGGAACAGTCTGAACAGTGTTGTGAACATCTCTTCTAAGATAATTGGTATCAGACAGAGGGATTTAGCTTCTTTTTTGTGACCAGCAATTAGTACGGAAAGCTTCATGTATTTTATCATCACCTGAACATGTATTAACAAAAGAATTTGTATTATTAAGCTTAGGTACACGCTATGCCATACCTATATGTAAGAGTAACAGACACCTGACATCATTTGTGTCATCCGCAGTTCACCTGCTCAATCTTAGATGAATGTCAATGGTGTGTGTGTGTGTGTGTGTGTGTGTGTGTGTGTGTGTGTGTGTGTGTGTGTGTGTGTGTGTGTGATGTTGTAGGTGCATACTTGATTTCCTTCTTGTAAGTTATATATATATATATATACACCTATATATGATATGATTGTTACTTGCCCACTTCTTTTTTCATTTTTTTCATTTTATTCTCTGTTGAACTTGAGCACATTCCCATATTCAAATAAAGTTGGTCATTGTCATTGTCACTGTCATTGTCATTGTCATTGTCACTGTTATTGTCATTGTCATTGTCACTGTTATTGTTATAGTCATTGTCACTGTTATTGTCAAATCAAGCTTCACGCATCATTAATTTCACATTCCCTCCAACACACACCTAACATGTGACAGGCTTTTATCAAGGTTTGTATTTTTGATTTCACGGGCGCTCGTTCAGATACACATCTAGTTTTGCTACAGTCACTCCTATGAATACAGTGTTAGTGTTTAGCCTCATGTCTTCTAGCACTGTACAACAGGTTTGAGTGTAGGCGGCAGTTATAAGGCTGAGTTGAATGCTGAATCACATTATAACCTGTAACATCTTGCTGTTGACTAAAGCTGCACATGTAAGTAAGATTTCACCAAGGAAGGAGAAAGACGAGAGAAAGAAGACTGACCGATTGATGACCTTTTCTCACACAAGCGCGCGCATGCATCTTCACGCACACGCACGCACGCACACACACACACACACACACACACACACACACACACACACACACACTCACACTCCCGCCAATAGCTAGCAAATAAAACTAATATAATTAATGTTTTATTTTACTGTTTGTGTCATGTTGTATATAAATATTCAGTACAAGATTTGGTGCAGCTTTTTTGCAGCTGTTTATCACTTATACTGATAACATCAACGACTCATCAAGAAAAAAAACCTCAAACAGCTCTCAGTAACATTTCGATAAGACGACTCAAACTAGAGCAAGAAAACAGAAGATAGTTGAGGAGAATGTGCATGGTATAATGACCAGGTGGTCTGTGACAGTTGCGAGGTTATCACCTGGAGTGTAAGTGATGTTACACAATGTCTATCAATACACTCAACCACTCTAAAGCCATGTTGTTATTGGTGACCTCTTGACATCAACTGTCCTCTTGTTTGCCTGTCATTGTCTCGGGAAAACTCAAAGTGATGTAGTGTTACAAACTGTTCTGCCATTTTACAAGGGCTGGAGCAGGTTAGGATGATGTTAGACGAATGTCCTGCAAATACATTTTACATTCAAAATTGAAGCAGCGAGCGATGCGAGTTCGTGCAACTCTCTGCTCTTGGTTTCCTTACGCGTCTCTTCTGTCACCCAAGGAACAAAAATGTTCTTCATCAATGTATGAAAGCGTCAAAGGGAGAGCTGATCAACTGCTCTATTATCATGTATTCAAAAAGAATGCACACACACGCACACACACACTCACACACACACGCACGCACACGTTGTTCGCACGTTCACGCATATAACTGTTTTCCTAAGCATGAAGAATCTGTGTGTGTGTGTGTGTGTGTGTGTGTGTGTGTGTGCGTGATTTTTTTTGAACGGGCACGGGAGGCTATTTATATCTTCTCTCACTCGCACGGCTCTACACGCTTATCTCCTTCCTTCCCCCCTCCCATCACACTTCCTCCTCCCAGGTCAGTTCGCACGGCAGTGAAACATCTCGGTAGCACTGTTCAACTTGCTGGTAAGACTCATCTCACAGTATGTCCCTACACATCAAGTCAGTAACGACGATGTTGAACTGCAGTCCATGTTCTACTGACTGTCATTACAGCTTTCAAAGTAATTATAATTTATAATTATCATGAAAAATAAGGTAAATGGTGGAGCAGCTTGTCAAGATGCAAGAGTCTTGATATTTCTGTGGCTGTCTTGTGTCAGGGTCCTTCAACAGAACCAGTCTGGAAGAAAATTAAACCAAGCTTGGAAAAGTTTTCACCTGACGGTTATTAACAAACTTTGCATAATTAAGTTAGCTATTGGTCCTGTTAAGAAGGAACTTTAGGAACATGTTGACAGACTTCATTAAAAGCCTTTATGTCGAGATTTTACACAAATGGTTTGATGGAAGCACATGTAGCCGCGACTTGTTGAGAAGACTGTCTTATCGACTCAGTGATAACCTTCATTAAATGCAGTCTGTCTACGATGTTCAAAATACATTTTCCAATGTTTTCTAAGCGATGTCATTTTTACCGACATAGCTTTGTCATTTATTGTAGAACAGCGATGAAAGCTTACTAAACATGACAAGAAAGAATAAAACTTCGAAAAGGTTCAAGTGACAACTGATATACCTTTGTCGTAGCCATCATCTGACAAGTAGCACTGTCTGAAATGTGAGATAAGCTCGCTCTTCCGGAAATTTTCATAAAAGATGACTTGGCGAGCTAAAGATGGAAGGACAAAAACGATGAAGATTGCGTGTGCTCGCATGTATATGTTCGTGCGTGCGTGCGTGCGTGCGTGCGTGCGTGCGTGCGCGCGCGTGTTTGAGAGAGAGAGAGAGCGAAAGTGCTTCTCGGAGAAGAAGAAAAAGAGAGAGAGGGAAGAAATAAAGGAGTGTTAGAGACCACATGCACTCTGCTCCTCATCAATCACACAGCACGAGTCTCCCTCCTCTGTGGCCTCCGACAAGACAAAACCTGGCTACTCTGTTTCTTGAAGCCATCAATGGTGACTCTTGTCGTTGATACATTTATTTCCACTTTCTGTCCATGTTCCTTTGTCTACACATAAAAGCAAAAGACAAATCGTTTGAACAAGCAAGTTGTTTTTGAATTACCTTCCATGACAAGAGAGTTGAAATTGGATGAGAAACCAGGGTCAACCTTATGAGTGTGACCTTTGCATTTCACCGGTCTATCGTCTGTACGTTTCTCTTTCGCCATCTGAAACACCTACTCGTCCCACACTGAGAAAGTTTATTAGCTTATGTGCTGTTAACCTGCGAGAATTATAAATTTTGAGGTTTTAAAAAATTTAGAAACATGTCGACAGTTGATGTCTTGTGTGGGTATTTTCTGTCACACTCCTCTTTGTCTTTGGTCACAAAATAAACAGATCACGTGAAATCAAACAACACGAATAACATTTCTAATTATTCCGTGCACATTGTTAATCATTTGTACGTGGTTAAAGGTATTATCGTTTGAAGTAAATCACTGACTATTGTGGGTTCATTTCTAATAACAATGTGCACTAGTATTGCATGTACTTCACTTTCTAGACAAACCATATTGGGAGACTAGAACACACACACACACACACACACACACACACACACACACACACACACACACACACACGGGTGTGTGAAATCTAACCTTATTTTATCGACGATTCTGTCTACCTGTCGATGTGTTTTGAGTGGCTTTAATGCACTTTTAGGTTCGCATTAATATTATTAATAATGATAATGTGAAAATTTTTAACGCCCAATATCTCAGCCAAAGGCGGACTCACTGCGCTGAACAAGATCACGAAATAGTCACAAAGATGTAGAAGGAAGAACAAGGCGACGGTTCGATGCGTTACGACAGTAAAGGGAGATAACTGCAGATAACGACTCCAAGAAATAGTGGGTTGGTGACATCAGGAGAATGAAGATATAGAGTAATATTGAGAATATGAAGAAATATTATCATATAGAAACTGCAGAAGGGTGATAGTTTATTCATTGCAGCTCAAGGTCGCTGCCGGAGCGAGTGACATACGGCGGAGTGGAAAACAGCCAATAGATCCAAACAATTTGCACATCAAAATAACATCTTATAAAGTCCATCTGCAAAAACCAGGAGAGGAAGAAAATGCATCAGAAGCACATGTAAACATGAAGATCGAACACTTTTATCCAAATCGAAGCACGACAACAAAGCATAAACAAAATCAAGGAGAGCCGATCTCTTAAATCTCGTAGGCGAAGGGACAGAACTCTACATGATTGCAGACTACCATCTAATATACGCAAAGGTTTTCAACAGGTGTTCTCAAACATTTTCCTGTTATCTACACATGAAATTTAACGGTTCTTACACTTGGTATTGAGTTAAGCAAAGGAGAAAACAAATTATTTTTTGCATAAATTACACCATTCATTATAAAATAAAAACAAACTTTATGGTGTAGAATTTATATTTTCCAGTTGGGACTCTCCACACACATTACGTCCCTTTTGAGCAAACTGACGACAAAATGTGTGTTATGCTGCTTTAATACAATTTTAATAAAAACACGTGCTACAAAAATGGTTAGATAAAGTAAATATTTAAAAAAATATGATAAAAAGACAGACGCGGATGTTTGCTGCCATTGAGTCAAATGCATAGATTCTATGCAAACACAACTGTGCAAATACAGACCATTGAAAATGCAGGACTTTGGAAGACTGGAATGGAATGGCAGTTTTAAAACGCACGCACGCACACACACACACACACACACACACACACACACACACACACACACACACACTACATTACAGCGACTGTGATAACTGAAGCAGTCCCATCTGTCTTTACCATTCATCACTATTAGTTCAGCATTTTGTCCCACCATTAGAATCATCCAACTCAATTGGAGACAACGGCTTTGTTTTAACCAAACCATCGCCTTCTGATCGAGGGTCTTCTTCTGAACCTTGGATTTTCAGTGGCGAGCTTTCTATGGACGAGGGGAGACGATTCTGGTCACCAGGCACCTTCGGTGATTGTCTCTTGTCTTTGAAAAGCTTTCGCCTGCACAAACATCCATGTGTGGAGAAATGTGTTCCTCTTTCTCTGTCTTTCTATTTATCTCTGGAGTGAGTGAGTGAGTGTGAGTGAGTGAGTGAGTGAGTGGAAAAAAAAGAACATACGTGTGTGCTAGACGTACTGCTCTCCAAACCTGGAAACTATTTCATGATTATCTGTTTCCAGTTTGTTTACTTTTCCACTTGTATGTGTCATGCGTTACTGGGCATAGTAAACTCTCTCCTATCATTTATCTTTGCAACACAATTCTGTAGTCCAGCCATACAGTTCAGTTGCTAGCTTTAACTACACTTCAGTATATAGAGTAGGTTTATAGAAGCGGCCTTCAGTGTTTATTTGAACTGACACCACAAGTAAAACCCACCTGTACACCACCACCAGCACAAGGATGAGAACCAAGATGACAACAGGAATTGAAATTAATGGCAGCATTTCAGTGGATGAGTCTGGAGTGTTGCTCTCTTCTTCTGATAAATGAATGAAAAAGTAAACAATGTTTATATTACATGTGCAATATTTTCCTTTTATTTTGACATGGAAACAAAACGATATTAGAGCAATTGAACCACTCTAGTGCTGTTCCCACTTAGTTCCCTTGAAATACCTATTTGTTAGCCTTTGTTGATTTTGGTTAGTATCGCTTGTAATAGTTCTATACACACATATAATGGCAGAATAATTGGTTGAGGAGTCTGTCTGTCTTGGACATGAACTTATTTTGCGACAAATGAAAGCTTATTAAAAATTATAAACCGTTAAATAACATCAGAAACATCAGTTAAGACTTTATTGTGCTGAGTTTTAATGTGTAAGAAAACTATGGTCTTGAATGTACCTGTCAGTGAAAGAGAGCATTGCCCAGAAGTGTTTGTGATATTGCACTGTGTAGTACGAAGACTTGTTGGTCCCTGGAAGCCATAGCACGTGTATGACCCCAGAGTATTTGGTGACCTCTTGACTTCAAAAGTCCACGTCTCGCCCTGTGTCGAGGTCTCAGGGAACTTGAGAATGATGAGGCTATCAAATTCTTCTGCTATCCTACATGGTGAGCAGGTTATTATAATTGCAGGAGAATTTTCTGTAAACCAAAAGGATTATACATTATAAACGCACATAGTCAACATTTCTGTAAGGTTCAAGAAGAAATATAATCAACATGTCTCTCCATCATTCAGAGTGTCTGTCTGTCTGTCTGTCTTTCACCTTATTATCACTTACCAGTTGCCCGTCAGCCTTTCTTGAAAAAATATATCGAGTTACTGTTTTATTTTAAATTACTCCAGCATAAGACAAGAAACTTGTTAAGCAGCCTCTGCTGTAGTTAGGCGATGACAGCAGAAAATATCGTTTTGTCTGTCGGAAAATTCCAAAACAAAGAAACAGCAGACACCAGTTTGAAATAAGTTTCATATAATCTAGTCTTGGATTGGATTTGAACAAGCATCCAATAAAATCAATCAATCAACCAGTCAAACGTCACTTTTTAAAAATCTTCCCTGTAATCTTCATCGTCGTCATCTTTATCCTGATGAAAAAAATATCGACATGCTCACCAGGCTCCTTATAGATGCTGACGTGAAAGAAGGAAATGTTGACAGGAAATACACAATCTATAACAGATGTGTTGCTCTTGTCACAGGTGGCCCGCAGCTGGCAGGAAGGATTTCCTGAATAAAAGTTTCTATCATACTAGAGAAGCGAAAAAAAGAGTGATGGAGGAAGATAGATGAGGACTAATAGAGCACATTACACAGTCTGTGATCATATCCATCAAATTTTAAGCACTTTCTATGAACATTCCGTTAAAAAAAATTAATTTACGTTCCAGTTTAGTTGTCCATTGAGACAAATTACCGAATTACTTTCTGAAAACCTAATACTTGCTGAAATATTAAATGAAACCATTGAAAAAATACACAGTACAGTACAAATGCATGTTTCTTATTTACGAAAGCAGCAAATCTCGACGAGAAAGAAAGAAAGAAATCAAGGAAGAATGAAAGAAAGAAAGAAAGAAAAAGAAGTATAGTTCTACAGACACAGACATGAGAAGCATGATGATAGGCAAAGAAGAGAAGTCTTTGAAAGTAAATAACAGCGACTATGTCGGAAGTTCTCACAGAAAGTGACAAATGTGTCGGAAGTCTTCAAAGAAACTAAATCATTTTATTTGTACAACTCTTGCCTGGAATACTTTGATCCTGTGAAGAGGCGAGAGATGAAAAGTGTGTTAAAATCACGAAGACAGATGTGACGATGCTCATCGTGGACCCAGTTGATGTCCACCTCATCTACTGCCTTGAACTACCTTAGCTATGGCCCCTGAGGTAGAATTTGCAGGTGATTTTACATTTAGTACTTTAAAACACATGATGGATTTCAATTATTTATTGGTACGAGAAACTAAGTTTCATCATTTCATGTGCCTTCTGATTAAAAACAAACTAAATATACTTACTAACAGCTCTCTGTTTTCATCAAGCTTTACCTGCCAGCAATATGGCGAGTTTGGTGACTAATGTCGATCAAATACTCTAGCATGTGACTTATTCTGTTATCACTTGGTATGAGCAGGCTACTTATTGTGATCTTGTATTGAACATCACACGCGAGGTTTCATGAATCACAGGAAATTTTGCGTCTGCGCCATTAGTCCGTCTATTGCTGGTTGTCACGGGTTAGTGTCAAGTACGCAGGGTAGTTGGCCGGAGGGAGCCTAGCGGGAGCAGCTGACCAGCGGAGGAGTGAATGACGTCTGTGGCAGCTGGACTGTATCGACGGTTATATCTAACGCAAATTGCGTTCGTCTCAGACGGTTCAACAACCTGGTTCGTGCAGCAACATAGACAATCAATTCTCTGACACGTCTGCATAGCACATCTGTGGCTCTTAACACATGAGCCATACAAGTTACATTCGGGATGCTCGACTATACCACCTGAGGGGACACAGCGGCCGTCACCCCCTATCATACAAAGACATAATTCCACAGTACACATTGAGCAGCAACCCCACGGGTTCTGTTGACGCGAGAACTTTGCGTTCCGCAGTGCCTGGGTGCCCCACTATACCGCTTGAGCGGAGATAGCCGGCGGTCACCCCCTACTAAACAAACACATCATTGTGACCATAACTACATAAACTGTGCAGCAACCCCGCGGGTTCTGCTGACGAGCAAACTCTGGAACATCGAGTTCTGCTTCGCTTGGGTACCCCACTATACCGCTTGAGCGGAGATAGCTGGCGGTCACCCCCATACTAAGCAAACACATCACAGGTACACCACCCCGGTGCTACCTTACAGACTATCCCCTCGGGACTAGTCTAGCCTATGCCATTACAACCCTTGAGTACATAGCTGGCCATGGGCTCACAACCTACACTAAATACAATAACATCCATTTTATAACATCATACAGGACACATTCAGAGCTAACAGTGTTCATAAGAGATGGAGAAAAAAAAACATCAAACAAGTGCAGTCCTGCAGATTGTGAACAGCTGAGACGCAACAAAAAAAAGTGGTTAGTCAACATCAGAAAAAAATCAGCATATGCACACATGTACACCTATTGGCTAAAACCTTTCAAAGGATAAACTGATTCATACCTCGCTAAATACTGCATCATTGAAAAGTAAATTTCAAAAATACATAGCATGGAGAAAAAAATTGGTCAGAACTTGATACATGTGAACTGTCTGAAGGAAGTTTACTACGGTAGGTGTGACCAAGTGTCTACAGTGCAGTGTTCTCTGCCGTTTTTCCTTTGTGCCCTGGGTGTCTGCTGTCTGCAGTCCGTCTATGGTAGGCTTGACCGGGTGGCTATAATGCAGGTTTCTCTTTTTTCTTTTTCTAACGAGTCTGTGCTGTCTGGACATTTTTTTATACTATTTTTAACTTCAGTCGAAGCTTGTAAATAAAGTTCCAATCTGTAAGGGTGTATTCCAAATCAGCCGTTTCATTTTCTGGGTCAATGATCGCTCCATGAACACAACAACTTGAACGATGTTTCTTCATCTGATATTTTGCTGAGCTGAGCCACACTCACTGTTACAAATAATGTTTACACACAAAGGAGCTCTTCTGCGAGACAGTAGTTTTCCTCTGGTGTCCTAGTGACAGGTGATATGCCGATGTTTGAAGACATATCTTGAAAATTAAACATAATTATGTACTCATATTTTGGCAATTATTATTTTAACCCGATCATAATGAAAAATTGTTGGACGCGGGTTAGCCTCTAAAACCGTCCGATTTACAACTTTGCCAGTTGTTACAACTGTGGAATGCTCTGCCATCGTCACTGTCCACCATCACCTCAGCAACCACGTTTCGAAAAAGACTGAAGACTCATTTGTTTACTTAAGACAGACTTAAACAACCTAGCACCACTTCTGTCTTTATTGTTTACTTTCTTGGTGTTTTATTTATTTGTTTATCTTATTTATATATTTTTTCTGGTTTTGCTATGCAATGAGCATTCTTCTTAATGGATATGTGCGCATTACAAAAGGACATCATCACCATCATCATCATCATCATCATCATCATCATCATCATCATCATCATCATCATCATCATCATCATCATCCTGTGTTTTTCTAATTGTGTTTTCCTCTATTTGTTGATGTAGCTGCAAAAGAGCAGAGGATACAAAATATCAGGAGATAAATAGGGCAAATAAATTACAGACTAGATTAGGTAAAACGAAGAGACAGATTATGAGAGACGTAAGGAGATAAAGGATGGTGAACACTACACGAACGAGAGAGAAAGAGAGGGAAGAACATGGTTGGAGAATTGAGAGAGAGAGAAAAAAAATGGAGAAATAAGGAGACAAACAGTGACAGAAAAATAGAAGAACACTAAAGAAACTGGTTTTCTACGTACTATATGCAGGCGGCGGAGAATGCTTTACTTGGCCGAGGCATCAGACAGCGAACGTTCATCTTTGTAGTCCACAAACACCGCGCCGCCCAGTAACGTGCCAACTCGTTTGCCGCTCAATTTTAATCTTTGAAACTATCCTTGACCCGGAATACAAATTTGTTGCCTCGCACCTTCGCGCGCACACACGCAAAAGCAGCGGGAGAGAGAGAGAGAAGAAACAAAGACGTTAACAAAGGCGGGTCACCCTTTGTGTAGAGAGAAGAAAGGAGAAAACCTGTTAGGACAGGACACTCATCAAATTGAAGAACTAGCGCACTAAACAAACAACAGTTGCTGCGTCTCTCAACGGCAGGTGTGTGCAGGTATTCAAAGGTTGAAGGATCTCACAGGTCGGGTGGGGCCGGGGAGCACTTGACACGAATGAGCATGTTTTGCGCAGTGTTCTTGAATGCGATTATCCTGACATTTAGGAACATAATTCGTTTCTAATGCAAGTTTGTAAGAGAAAAAGGTCGAGGACGCTCACCACGAGGGCGACTTGTCCCAGCTCGCTAGCAGTTTAGTTCTTATTACTATTTTTTCATATCAACTGTTCAGTTTTTTTTCAAGTTCATCGTGTTGCTAGGGTTCACGTCTACGATAGTGGACTTGCAAAGATCATTCAGTGTGTTTGTTTGTGCTGTTTTTGTACATTTTCCTGGACTTCGAGTGCAACTGGCTAACAAGATGGCGGGCCTCACTATGTTGTACAGTCGTGAGTACCTTCTCGCACTCTTCCCGTCTTCGGCTACCCTCCACCTTGACACTTCCAACTTTCCAACTGATATCTGACCTCAAGACTCGGTCGTACATCAGAAGAAAATATCGAAAGAGAGGAAAGAGAGGAAAGAGAGGAGGAGTTCAGCGTCGGCTGAGGAAATACGACCTCAGTGACAGACGTAAATCTCCACCACTACCGTCTGTTCTTCTTTCCAATGTTCAATCCATCCGGAACAAAGTCGACGATTTACACCTGTGGTGAAGACAGTAAAGTGCTGGACAGAAGAGAGCATCACCCGCCTGCAAGGCTGCTTCGATTGCACGGACTGGCAAGTTTTCTACAATTCCACTGACAATCTAGATGACTTGACTGATGTTGTGTCCTCCTACATCACTTTCTGTTTCGACACAGTCATACCGTCTAAGGAAAATGTCATCTTTCCTAAAAATAAACCCTGGATGACGAAGGAACTCAAATCTGTAATAAATAACAAGAAGCGTGCATTTTATGCTGGAACTGTACATCACAAAAAAGTAGCGAACAGGGAGGTGCGGGATGGCATTAGGGAGGCTAAGACAAGGTACAAAGATAAAGTTGATCAGTAGTGGTGACCTAAGGGCAGCATGGCATGGTATTAAGAACATGTCCTCGGTTAACCACAAAGAAAACGCTCTTAAAAAACCAGTGGCACTTGCAGGCGTTGATGAGTGTGATCATCCCAACCTGCTTAATTCTTTTTATGCCTTCTTTGAGAAACACGACTTCTCTCTCAATGTTTCCACACTAAAGCAGTCTCTGGTCTCTGAGCATGGGTTGGTGATTGCCCAGTTCTGTGTCAAACATCTCTTGAGGCGAGTAAATGTTAACAAGGCTCCGGGTCCAGATGGGATCTGCGGATGCACCCTCCATCACTGCGCCGAACTGCTAAAAAAAGCAGATATCACTGTTACCAACGCAGCATGAAAAGTTCGTATAGAAGCTTTTGATCAGCAGCACAATTTCCATTGGTATTCCGTACGCTCTTAGGATGCGCCAAAGGCTTTCTCTGTGGATGCTGTCAAATGCCTTCTGGAAATCCACGAAGTTAATGTAGAGCTGTCTCTGCCACTCTGTACACTGTTCAATGATGTTGCGTAGTGCAAATATTTGGTCGGTGCATCCTGTACTTAGCAGTTTCATTTTTATGTTTGCTACAACAAGGTGATGGTCACTCCCAACATCTCCTCTTCTCACCCTGACGTCGAGTAGGGAACGTCTCCAGATGCCGTTGATCATTAGGTGGTCGATCTGGTTACTGTCCCTACCATTGGGTGAGCACCATGTTAGCTTGTGGACGTTACGGTGAGGGAATAATGTTCCTCCAATCACCAGGTTGTACGTAGTGCATAGCTCCACTAGTCTCTCTCCGTTCTCATTCATGTAGCCACAACCATGTCCATCGCACACAATAGTGGTAGCTTTCTTTGTCGCTATTTCCGTAACAGTAGTGTTTTTTACGGGACAGGGTTGTTAGCCCTGTGCCCAACCCCCAACCTGGAGGACCAGGGATCATGCTTCGTCTGGCATCTACCCTTTGACCTGCCCGGCTTGGGTGGCCCTGCCCGGTATAGCTCTCAGGGTCATCGATACACACAAGCCCCCCCGACCGCGACAAGGATATGATCCTCCGGGGGGATTTTGGAATTGCCCTTGGGGATAAATAAAGTGGTATTGTATTGTAAGGACCTGAAAGATGTATACTAGGTAAAGCTGCAGATTTACAGAGTGCACGAAAAAATAACTGCAAACGTCAAACGTTCTACGGTTTTATCTTTACACCTTAAAGGCCAACACGAGCGGTCAGAGAAAATCGCTGGAAATATAGTATCACAAAAGCATATTCTGGTGGTATTTTATGACGAAGAGGCACGAAAAATATTATCTTAATGTTTTTTCTCTATATCACACCTGGATTTGTCGAGAAAGCAGGAAGTGAAGAAAGGAAGATGCAATCATCGGTAAAAGAAAACAGACCAGGACACAATGTGCTCTTGCTGAATGTTCTCTTCGACACTCGGATATCATCATCGTATCCTTATCCAGGACAATGCTACAACTGACAGTGTGATGACTCCATTGATATGCGAGCTCGAAACAGCTAAAAAAAATGTATTAAGAGGGACAAACGTATGAGGAACTTAAACGGAAACACGTTCGACTAAGTAAATAGAAACTTTTGCGCGGAGCCAATTGAGGACAAAATAAGTTTTTACATGCATAAATATGTAGCAAACTTTTAAAACGTTAAATTTCTAATAGTTAAAATTGATTATCAGCAGTTATTTTTAATCATAAAATAAAAATGCAATGCTGGAAACTATCTATCAAAAGAGAATTACAGACGTTTATCTTAGACAAATGCACAGTTGAGATGTGTTTATATTTTATTAACAATACAATCATCTCAAATATGCCCACATAGTAACAATATAATACAACGTAGACTTTAATGTCAGTGATTGTCGCCCATCAAATTTTGACCTGGAGAAGATTTACTCATCAGTCTGTCGAGTGAATTTGGTTTGGACACTGATTTTTTTAAACTTCAATTAAATCTTCTAAATTAAGTTCAAATCTGTAGGGTTGTTTTTGAAAATCAGCAGCTTCATTTTCCGGGAAAAATTGCTTCTCGAACACGACAACCTGAGCGATGTTTCTACATCTGACTCTAAGACATCCACAGATTTGCTGAACTGAGACAGACTCACTGTAACAAATGTTACTTTCGCACAGCGGAGTTCTCCAGTGTGGGAAAGTAATTTCCTTCTGCTGTCCTAGTGGCAGGTGAAAACGGCGATTTTTAAAGGCTTATAAGTTAAGCATAATTATGAACTGATATTTTGAAATTATTATTTTATAATGAACCCCGATCAGAAAAAAAATATTGTACTCGTGTTGGTCTTTAAGAAATCCGTGTCTTGTAAATCAGCTTCGAGGTGGACGCCTCATTAACTGCCTGCTTGACTCACGCCTCTAACGAGTGATAGGATGCGACAATCAATGAGATATATTTATGTATAGTCATGTGTTTGTTTGTCTTCTTCGCCGCTTGGACATGCATTCACGCAGGTTGTCTTCTTGCTTGCTTGCAGTATTTTTTTTTCTTGTTTGTAGTTCTGTTTGTTGCGATTTCTCTATGTGATTGTTTGCTAATATGTTTGGTCTTTGTTTGAACCTGATGTTTTGTGTCAATCTGTTTTGAAGTGGATTTGTAAAGCGCATTGAGCCGACTCTGAAAAATGCGCTATATAAATCTGATTTAATTATATATATATATATACACACGCACGCACCAAATTCTAAACTTACTAAAAGACATGTAAGGAACCACATAAATAAGAGTATGATTAAGACTGAAGAAACTCTGTTTAGTAGGCATGTAAACAAAATAAAAAGAATCCAGTACATTCTTTGTCAGAACACAGACACCCATAGCTCTACTTCCAATGATGTGAGCAAAGTTTGTACATGCGCGTGTAGAGCAGTTTTCCCACACTTAGTCACTTACCCTTTAACTAGATTAAGATACGAGCAAGGAAATATCCGGGAGACGGCATCTATAGAAAAGACATGATACCAACATTGATACACGAGCCCTCACCCCTGCTCTTTTTTTTTAATTGGTGTTTTACGCCGAGCCAGCAACTAAGGCTATATCACGGCAAGGTAGCCAGCCCTGTAAACAGATGCCACATGCAGAGAAAGAACAGCGTGCCCGAGACGAGAACTGAACCCAGGACAGCCAACCTTCACAGTATTGTTGCCCCACCGGACCGCCAGAGATGTGGATACACTAGCACGCGCGAACATATAAGAAACCCATATAACATATTAAGACACACACACACACACACACACACACACACACACACACACACACACACACACACACACACAAACTGTGCGTTAATAAAGTACACCTCTAGAGGGAGGTTTAACAGTTCTGTATTTTTAACCGAATTAAAAATGAGTAATTTGAAGAAAGTGTTCTGAGCGCCATCCACTTCTTTCTCTGTACACCTGGTGTCGGCCTCTCGTAAATGTAGCGAGTCCTGTCTGAGAATATAAGAGTTGAAGACCTCAAGAATCCCGAGATGATAGATGGTAGTTAAATCTTGACATCGCACTTTCTTTTTTAAGTGTATTTTAGTTTTCTGTAACAAAATTCTCTCTCAAGGGCACAATCAACGCATACTGCGTAGTCTTGTCTTACAATGTGCTCGTCATGTTAATCACATCTTAAGTTCTCGTCTGCCATGATGTCGTTTTCATTGTACAAAACAGTTGACATTAAACATCACTTTAAATTTAAACCAGGATGATCCCATCCTTATTTAGTAGCCATCATTTTGTGATGGATTCATGGTGTCATTAGCGCATTTCTTTGACTTTGATATATTATTTGAACCTGTATGAAATTATATCGCATTAATGTTTGCACGTCTATCGCTAGTTTAATGGACATAAAATGCGTTTTTATATATAAAGAAGAGGGATGTTAAGCAGATCTCCACTGCACTCATAGCAAATGTTGCACGAGTGACGACTAAGGCTACATCCAAGGAACTGCACTGAAGACAGAGTAAATAATATCTGACTGATGGTAGGAAGTAATCATCACTACAGTCGCACACGAACGCCCCCCCCCCCACGTGTTCACTAACAGGTAAGAGGTCAACACTCGCCAGAAATCTTTCTGCATCTTAATGTGAACATTTGGGCTTCGTTAAGTTCTGTGCTTGGTTCTGATGGATGGTTTATCACGAGAATGGTATGATATTATACCTTCAGGTTTGGGCTAGATAATGTTTTGTACAGAACTCACTCCATAACATGATTTAAAATTAATTGATGGGCTTCTGTTGATCTTTAATACTATTTCGTATATTAGCGTCATTCTTCTGTACGGAGCTCAACTTATTGTTTTAAAGGATTATGAGCCACAGCAGACCTGTAACAATTATTATTTCTTATCTTAGTGCCATGCACTCTGACTGTGTGTTGAGAGAGAGAGAGAGAGAGAGAGATGTGATCGCTCACACCGTTTTTTCGATCCAGATCAAATTTAGGATGAATATTCAGAAACATATTTGTTTTTCTTCCATGATTTTACTCCTGGCTTCAAAGAAATTAAAGTTGTGCAGAAGAAACTAAGACTTCTAAATGGAGAAAGCGAAAGACCAGAGAGAACGAGCGAGCGAGTCACTTGGCGGCTTCAGTGACCACGTGTTGCTACGTCGCCGAGCGTCAACTGTCGAGCACGTGGCATGAAGACCACGTGTTCCGCCGTTTCGCTCCACTGACGTCAGGATACGCTTGACTCAAATGAAGTAACAGATCAGGCCAGCAAAACAATAACGACGGAAAAACTTGTCTCAAATAATGAAAAAAAATTAATCATGTGTGGACAGAGGAACTAAAGATCGAGGGAAGAACACGCTACACAACGAAGCAAAAAAAAAAAAAAAAAAAAGGGGAGACAAGCTGGGTTGCCTCGGGGACGTAAACATGGGGGTTGTTGAATGAAACTAAACAAGTATGCTGATTTAAGTTGTTAAACTAGCAATAAAACAATCTTGAAATGAAATTTTTTTAATTTTCATGTAAAGTGTATTTTTCTCAAGGAAGAAAACTAGATATCATCGAATCGAACAAGATAAATATTGAGAAAGAAAAGTTCCATTACCGAGAACTTCAGACTGAACCATGAAGATTGATGGTAACTATGAACAAATAAGCATTCATGTGAACATTTTGATAGATAAGTATTTGTTGTTTGCTGAAATATCTATACAAATACAGGTTAACATAAATTTTAACATCATAGTTGAGTTACATGAGTAAACAACTCTGTCACTACATTGCTTGCCGCAACCTAACAACAACAACCAAAAAGCCAGGGGCCAGTTGCACAACATGTTTCTAAACCTTAAAACTGTTCTAAAGAAGCAAAATCTCTTCTCTGCCATTTTGGTTCATTGCAGAAAAACATACAAAAAATTGTACTGACAGGACGGACAGTCAGACTTAAACAACTTTATCTTACTTGAAGCAGTTTTAGTTTTAAACATTCTAAAATTGTGGTGTGCACTTTAAACTAATTAATCTAAAAAGATTTACGGCCTAGATGTGTTTAAAGTTAGAAATGTGTTGTGCAACCGGCCCCTGAAGCAGAAACTCTGGGAAAATTCAGAAGTAAAACGTAAGACGATTTAGCTGCTACTTTGATTTAGATTTTTTGCTTTTTAGTGAGTAGCTAAGGAAACTTGTAATTCCGTCCCCGGATGAGAAAAAACTCTTTCTCATTCTGCAATGTGAGAGTCTCAAACAGTAAACAGAAGTAGTAGCAACAGTGCGAATGTTAGTTTTTCTTGCATACTTATATATATATTTTTATATATTATCCACACTTTTGAACCGGCTTTTGAAGTTTTGTATTAAAGAATTTATTTAGATGTGTAATAGATTCAAATGTTTAGGTTTCAGTTATTGCATAGGATAATACATATAATACATTACATTTAACATAAAGAAATCTTTTGAAATTGTTAGTTTTGAAGGGAAGGGATATAAATGTAAATATCAACACTCACCAATGTGCGAGGTGGCTGAAGCTAGAAAATGCCTGCTAACAAATTATTTCGTGTGGTGGTGCGGTGCCTTGGTTTAGTATTTTGAATAAGAAATCTTCGTTCTTCTACAAGCGAAATGAAAGATTTCTTTGATATTATAGAAGCCAGCGCCTTGTGAACCTTAACCTCGGGTGTTTTCACTCGCTCCACAGCTACATACTTGACTCCAGGTATCCCAGTATCTTAGAAACCGACTACATGCGAGTTCAATAGACTAACGGGCCTGTCACTGGGTATTTGCACACCCTTCACACAGTCAGCACACCACGGGGTGGGTCTCAGGTTTTCTGTCTGGTCAGGACGAGGAATAACACGGATAAAAACACACTTTCCTCGTGCATTTAAAAACAGGAAGCTTTAAGAAGAGACTTCAGTATCTTGACTATTACTTCTACTTATTTATTTATTATTTTACATTCTTACTTTTGCTTAAGAGCTTTCCGAGCGGAGTTTTTTATTTATAGCCTGACACTTAGATGTGTGTGTAAACATATATATATATATATAAATGTGCAAACGATGTACATCGAGATATATACGGGGGTGTCATTATGTATAAAGAATATTACCTGACCTCCAGAACGACACACAAATATATTTTATGATCGTTTAGCCTCCAGTAGTTCTAGCAGGCAATCTGTCTTACAACAGGAATCTTCGCACTCCCACAGTTACACGCACGAGCTAAATAGTGCACTACATTGTAGATTTCGTATACACACACACACACACACACACACACACACACACACACACACACACACACACACACACACACACACACACACTCATTCTCTCTCTCTGTCTAGTTCATAACTCTTTGTACATTCGTCATCACATGAGGGTGAGTGTCTTATTAAGGGAATGTGAATAATGTACACATGCACACAGTGCCAGTATTAACATGTACACATGTACACAGTGCCAGTATTAACATGTACACATGTACACAGTGCCAGTATTAACATGTACACATGTACACAGTGCCAGTATTAACATGTACACATGTACACAGTGCCAGTATTAACATGTACACATGTACACAGTGCCAGTATTAACATGTACACATGCACACAGTGCCAGTATTAACATGTACACATGTACACAGTGCCAGTATTAACATGTACACATGTACACAGTGCCAGTATTAACATGTACACATGTACACAGTGCCAGTATTAACATGTACACATGTACACAGTGCCAGTATTAACATGTACACATGTACACAGTGCCAGTATTATTCTTTCCTGTGCTCAGCGAGTTGTCTATCTTTACATTTAACTCTAGTCGCTGTTTTCAAGTTCTTTACACTTCACAATGTCTCAAAGCTGATCCTCCTTAATATACTGATATTAAATAAATGTTACAGGCGATTATCAAAACTCTTGTTTACAGCCTCCACAGCACTGAAAAAACTCAAGGGAAGGTAACTGTGTAAAAATCATAAACTGTTCATGTCGCCTGTTGCTCTCCCTTTGCTGAGCATATCACAGCGACTGGAGTTCAAAATAAAGAGCTGCCAGATGCTGCTTGGTAGGCATACTGTTCTTTGCATGCTGTTGTTTCACGAATACAGCTCAGCAGTCGGCACCTAAACAATCAAGTCACACAAATATTAATAATGGGTGGATTCATAATATATCAAATATTGAACTGCGTCTAATAGTAGACATACGCTCATGTAAAGAATCAAGAAAGAAATGTGTGTGTGTGCGTGTGCGTGCGTGCGTGTGTGTGTGTGTGTGTGTGTATGTGAGTGAGTGAGTGAGTGAGTGAGTGAGTGAGTGAGTGAGTGAGTGAGTGAGTGAGTGAGTGAGTGAGTGAGTGAGTGAGTGAGTGAGCATGAGTCGGGTAGCGAGAAAGAGAAAGAGAGAGTCTCTTAAGTTGTTTTGCATTAATATATTTGTGTACCTGTCTTCAAGGTTCAACATTGCTGACTAATTTTATTTTGTAGGCTCTTTTGTCGGATTAAAATTTTTCTTTAAATGTTTTTGTGAGTCCCTTGTAAGTGAGATCGGGAGGTTAGTTTCAATGAGGCAAAAGTATCACCTCCCCTGGACCATCATGTCAACTATTCTCCAAGTGCTCATGTCAAGACTCACCTGTACAGGACGCAGCACAAGATGGTGACGGAGCTGACAACGAGAAAAAGGTTTAAAGTTGGAATCAAGATCCAAAGAAGTATTTCATTGGAACCTCCACTGTTATCTGAAAAAACCCAAAACAAACTGTCCTTCAGCTGCACCATTTATATTCTCTTCACCTGTGTTCATTTGTCGAATTCAGCAACACTTACATCACAATCATTAATAAAGGGACAACAGAGCCAGGAAGTTGTGAATGTTGTTTGACATTTTTTATAAAGTTACACGAATGTTTTCTTGTATTATCTGTACACAATAGTATTTCTCTATTTGTCGTTACCCACACAAAAGCCTCAGCAGTGAGTTTACTTTTAACATTTATGTTTGTTTTTGACAATTTTTTTAATTTTTACTTTTCTTCCGGCTCATCACAAATGTGATCCTATGTTTAGCTACATGTATCCTTGTCATTAGTGATATTTAAAAGCTGTTATTATTCACTTTCCTAACAGATATCAAGTCCGTTCTGATGCATATCAGCCGACTGGTAGGAGCTTGGTAGGAGCTTTAGGGAAGCGGATGGCCGAGTGGTTAGAGCGCTGGAGTCCGAACCGAGAGCGCGCTGGTTCACTTCCCGATAAGCGCAGCAAACTTCCCCCAGTTGACACAGCTGACGGGAATGGGTACCTGACTCCATAGAGGGTTGGGGAAGGTAAGGCAGTGAGGGAGAGGAGATTGGCACCACCCTCATGTAAAAGCTGGCCCCGAGAAAAGTGGGGTCTCTAACACCTCACTCCCCTACGACCTGAACAGGTTATGGGATGACCTTTACCTTTTTTTATAAGCTTGTAGTGGACATCGACTGATTGAACACCCACCTTCTGTCAGGCTCTTGGTGGCTGTGTCATTGGCTTTGTCTTCCAGGGTGAGAGTGACACTACACGGCAGGGACTGGAAGGTTTCCAGCCATCGACTGCCATGACACGTGTACCGCCCTGCTGTGTCACGTGACCCCAGAACCTCAAATGACCAGGTGTCTGCTGTATGGTTGTCAGGGAACAAGAGTGTGATGAGACCAGAGAACTCCTTTGCTACATAGCATGGAGAGCAGACGATGACAGGGTCACGTGAGCTCCCTGTCAAACAAAATGCTGCGTGAGCAACAAAATTACTTGTCCACAACATGTTTAGTTACCTGGCGGCCGATTAAAATAAAGGTAAGAGAATTACAAAATCATTTTTACAATGGAAGTTACTTTTTTCTGTAAGTATTTGCTCGCTTTTTTTTGAGCGCACATGTAATTGTTTTGTGACAAGGGAACATATTTATGTTGTTGTTTACCATTGTCTTTAGTTAATGTTAGTTGTGTTAATGCCTTCTGTCAGTTGTAAGACACAATGCCATTCTTACATGTTCTAGAAATATTTTAAACGCTTGGCTTAGTTAAATAAGTGGCTGTCTTCTGCACTTGTTTACATTACTATCATGTCATACTAAACACCCACAGTAACAACAAAACCTCTTACCATTCTCTTGATACAAGTCTACGCGGAAGTTTGAAATTTTGATTGGGAACCGACAGGTAACAACGGACGAATTTCGCTCTTCACCTGCGTCTCGCACCAGACAGGTAGAATTTTCTGAACCACAGGAAAATAACAGAGAATATCAATAATAGATTGTGTAAAAATTACAAGAGGCAGCAACAGTCATGAGTTGGAAGCTAATAGAACTTCAAGAGTCTAAATGACAACAGCATGACTGTGTGTGAGTGAGTGTGCTCCAGCGCGTTCTTGGTTAATGTTCATTGATATAACTGAGCGAGAAAAAGAAAGACAAAAAAAGAGAGAGAAAGAACACGAGATATTTTATTATTTAATAGACGAAAAAATGTTAATGTTAAGGTAGTGCGCGCATATGTGTGTGTGTGTGTGTAGCTGTGTGTATATATATATATATGTGTGTGTGTGTGTGTGTGTGTGTGAGACAGAGAGAGAGAGAGAGAGATGACAAATCTTTATTTTCTAGGGTAACAGAAGCAAAAGTTATGCTTTTCTACATCTAGCCCTCTATCTAAGGACAGGAAACTGAGACAAAATTTGACTATTAAACGTGGTAATTAAAATAAGATAAAGTTAATGAGGGTAATGAGTGCACGTATAAAGATGGAGGTTGTTTAATTCCCTCTTTTCGTTGTTACTGGTGGGTGTGTACGCTGAGTGTGAAGCCTCTGTATAAGATCAAAGGGTTTGATATAAATGTTGTGGGAGACCTGCTTTGAACTTGTCTACACCTGATTCCGTTTGTTGAAGGTGTGAACGAAGGTTGTTCCTTGAAGTCTACCTGGATATTTCAGGCTTGAATGTCGAAACTAGGAGTAGGAGTACTGAGTTTGAGGGACCCTCTTATTTTGACGGTAAATGATGTAGAAAGTCTTAAGCACATTTTTCCTGTGAGTATTTTATAAATGAGAATAATTTTGTTGTATTTTAGTCTGTTTATATGATCTTCCCCTTCTCATCTCCCAATCATTCGCAATGTTTGCCGATGACACAACATGCATGTCACAAACTGCTGATGAGCTTCAGTCCTGGACTGAACTAAACCACATGGCACTCAACCCTCAGACAACAGAAGTTATGTTTATAACAACCAGGCAAAGAGACAAAACCTAGCCGCTCCATTTCAAAAAATCTAAGTACCCAACCAATACTAGAAGTTCAAAGCCATAAGCTTCTAGGTGTATCTATGGATAAGAATATGTCTTGGTGCCAACAGACCCTAGCCACATGGAAAACTATGGAGAAAACACTTTTGAAATCCTCACTTTCGGAGACTATTGTACACACCCTGTATTCAGTCAACCATGAATTACTCTTCCACCCTGTGGGACTCTGATTGTGGTCTTTCGATGAGGCCTCTCGTAATCGTTCAAAGGAGTGCAATCAAATCGGCGCTAATTAAATAAATAAAATACAGCCCCGTGATTTGTCTATAAGGGGTTCTGACACTCATCATTAGTGTAACCAGACCTAAGACTGATCCTTGTCGAACTCCGAACTTCAAATTTGGTTTTTTAAATTTGGAGGTGAGTATGAATGTGAGAGTGATACAAGAATTGATGGAGGCAGATAGTTTTTAGGATTCTCCAACATGAATTGAGATAATCTGTATCTTTTAGTAGACTGGTCAATGGAATTACCAATACTTAGGTTGTATGGGTAGGTCAGCATTTCTGAAGTGACTGGTGCCGAGAGTTTTAGTATTTTGTTGTCCATGTTGTCAGGCCCTCTGTTCTTTGTTTGCTTTAGCTGTATAAACACTTTATAGACATTAAATAATTAATTCATTAGGGTAATGTTGAGAGTGGTTTTAATTTACCTCGAGTTGCAGAAGCCTTCAAATTTGTCTGTTTTCTTTTGATTTATCCTTCGTAACAACTCTGCTGCCAACGGAGGCAAAGTGTGAGTTTAGTTCATTAGAAGAAATTGCGATCGTGAGAGTAGTTATATAGATTTACTTGTTAGGATATCGATGGCTTTCCAGATGTTTTTTGTATTATTTTTGCATTCTGCCATGTTACAGAAGTACATTTTATTCCCCTATCTTTTCATTGCGATGTTGCATAGCCACGCTGGGAAGGCAACTTGTGTTGGAGAAACTTTGCTAGTAGGTCAAGAATAGTTTGTTTTTGGAGGTGAAGGAGTCTAGAGATGCTATGAACTCTAGCCTAGTCTGTTGCTAGTCGCCTGCCAGTGCCATGCCACTACCCTGAGTACAACAGTTCTCCAGTATTTGTATGGTTGGGGGCAACGTGCCCCGTGTTCGTTATGTCGGGCATTTATCACGAGGGTTAGCGAGGGAGATTGGATGGTCTGTGGTAGGGAAGGGAGCTTCGAGATAGGATTTTGATGTATGATGTCTTGTTTGTATTTTCCTGTAGAGTGGTTTACTTGAGAGGTGTTGTCATACTTCTGGTCATAGTGATGGAGAGAAGAGGCGTTTGATGCTCAGGTAAGAGAGAGAGAGAGACTGTGAATACTTGACATGTATTACTCTTTACTATGTAATTTTGTACTATATTCTCAGTGCGTCTTTAGGATGGCAAACATGAAATATTAATATTATTGAAAATTATATTTATCACTGTCTTAGAGACAACAAATAACCACTCACCTGGAACGCCTTGGTGCTGTGAACGTGCTGTCCAGGGTAGAAAGACGACCATGGCCCAAACTGTCATACAACTGACTATCATGGTGTTTGGTGACTCAGTCCCACTTAACCGTGTTATGAGCTGGTGAGTCTGCAGCACTCCTACACACACACACACACACATTAGCCCTGTTTTCACAGCTCAGCCTACCCCCTTGCCATACCCGCTTCCCACCCTCCTACTCTGTCGGTCTGTCGTATTGTGTGTCGCGGATCACGGACCTTCCATTGTGTCGAGGTCCGTGTGGCTGATATCGTCGGGTGGTGTTGACGGGTCATGTGGCTCGGCAAAGTGATTTCCAGGCAGGAGAGGTCAGGTGTAGCAAATTGACTTTCTTGTGTGTTACGTGAACAACTAAAGTGTGACGAGCTCCACACTCTACACAGGTTTCTTCAATCTGGTGAGCAGACGAGAGACAAACATCGACTAATGAGCAACAGCTCATCCCGTTACTTTTACTTTCATCAATATTTTGTTTTCTTTGGTTGATCCGAGTTTGATATTTCCTTTAATGTTCTTTTCTTACTTGACAATCATGAAGGCATTTTCTGTCAATAGGATGCACAGTTTATGCTTTTATTACACTCTGTGAGTAACAGCTCACAAGAAGTCAGAAGAAGAAGATCGCTTTTTAACGAGAAAGTAGATCACTGGGGGAAGAAGGGGTGAGTGAGAGGACTGGTGTTGTACGTCCAGCTTGTAACTAAGGTAGTGTTGCGGCAACAAGTACAGCACGCAGACAAACAAACAAAAAAACAAACAAACAAACAAACAAACGTAGGTTTGAACTCATGACATTCATTCTCAAACAGCGACAAAAGCTCGACTACTGTGACTGGACTACAGAGAGGGGAAGACAGTGGGTGGGCGCTGATGGTGTTAACAACAGCTAAGGTCATGTCATGGCTGACCAGCCGGCCACGTGAAGAGGAACAAAACTTTCTTCAGTTAGGATATACATTGCTAATGGTAACAAGTTATTTGTTCTTTATGTACGAGCTTCATTTCCTTTCTGCTCTAATAAGAATGCACTTGTAAACTTTAAAAATAGGAAGCTTCATATTTGAATTTACAAGAAAAGGGCTTTTAGAATTTAAATGGTAAACAAGTGAACAAGTCGGACTTACAGAGAGCTACAGGAATAAACATGCAGACAGACACACGCGAGCGGAAAATCGAGTGGTTAGATAGTAGTCTGGGGGAAGGGGAGGTTAAAAGTAGTGAGAGGCAGGGGAGGGGCATCTCCTCTTTTATGAAGCTGGCCACGAAAATGTGCAGTCGCTAACACCTCGCCTCCACTAACGACCTCACACACACACACACACACACACACACACACACACACACACACACACCGCGCGCAGACAGGTTTACGCGTTCCGCTACATTAGTTTGGTGAAGTGTGTTTGAGCTCCATTTGGGTACAAGGGTAGGATATAAAAGAAAACACAGAGAGAGAGAGAGTTTGATTCGTGGAGAGTACAAAAAAACCAGTAGAAGACATTCACCCATTGAGTTCCCTCCTGGTCGTCCCCGCCTGGCCTACATAAGCCGGTGTCAGCAAAACTCGGGGATAAGGACCTTGTGAGTCATGTACTGTGCATCAGCCAGTAGAGAGAATGTCTGACCCTCGGGACAGGAGAGTTGTTGGTGGGGAGGGTAGTGTAAGCGAGGACAAGATTGACGTCATCCTTATGTACCCTTTCACCTGCAACCTCTCACCCCTTTATTGAAAACGTGACACGAGACATTAACGGGGCTTAACCCTCATCTCATCTTACAGAATAATGACAACTAGGTAACCGGACACTAGAGAGAAATAGGTCTCAATCTCTCACCTGGGTGTGTGGGGTGGGTGGGTGGGTGGAGGACTGGTGTTTGGGTGTGTGTTTGCGTGTGAAAGACGAATGAACAACAAATAATTGTATCACCGTAACTGTCCTTATACCCAACTTAAAATGGAAGATTCCTCCTAAGACTAGTTTGTAAGCTCTACCCTGAGTGCCTGTTGAATATTGCTGACCTACCCTGAACATGCATTGTAGTTTTAAGACAAATGACAGTTTGTGCAATGGCTAATGAGTTCAGAAATGTTGGAAGTGACCTGTGATGATGCACTTGCTGCTTTGAGCAAATATCTCATGTGTGTGACATGTGACTTGATGTGAACATAATAACCGATGGAGGGATGATGACGATGACGATGATGACGATGGCTTTCTTACAAAACTTAAGACACATTACAGCGCTGTCTCCTCCAAGATCAGATCATTCAATGTAAAGAAGATAAAAGGAAAGAGACGGACGGACGGACGGACGGACGGACGGACAGAGAAAGTCGAAGAGTTGGGGTAGGAAAAAGAGGGAACTATTAGAGTTAATTTTTATTTCAGGAGACTCATAAAGTAGAGGATGGATATAGCTTTTTAATTTAATTTAATTTATTTTTTTATTTTATTTTATTTTTGTTCGGATCCGAGAATGTTCTGATGTAAGAGTTTTTTGGGGGGAAGTTCACAGAGCGTGGAAGGTGAATGGCGATACTTTGTTAGAAGGAATTTGGACATTGCCAACAAATTTGTTATGCATGTCTGGCTTGTATCATTCTGAGCTGCAGGTGAAAACTTGCTGCGACAACCTGTCATGCCAGAAGGATCACGAATAAGACGAGCTCGGCAAACAATATTAAAATGGTTGATAGGAGTGTAATAGGGATGGTTAGGAAAGCATTACACACTCTGTCTATGATTTTCATCTTCCTCATTATCAGATTCGTCAAGTATAGCTAAGTCTTGTAAAGACCTGTAATTAAGGGCGAAAGACAGACGAACAGGTGTACAGACAAGACAAAGAAAGAGAAAGAGAGACAAAGTTTGTCGTGGACATACCTGCACTGCTGCCATTGTTGGCTCCTGAAATAACATTATATTAGAGACTACTCAGGATGACAGCTTAAGGAATACAAGGTCGACAGAAAAATAATTTAAATAAATAGGATGTATTTTGTATGTCTGTAAACTCTGTCCATCTCTATGTTTCTTATTTGTTATCCGCCTCGAAAACACAGATTTTTCAGCAATAAACATTTGCTTCTTCTACTGGTGCTTTTACTAAGCCATTGTCACTCAAAGATAGGTCTACTATTTACACTGTCACCTACATCAGTCTAAGGAAGCAATTTTAAATTAATAAAGGTAAGAAAATGTTGTAAGAATCACACATCTGTCTAAGACTGTTCAGAACAAAAGCCTATGAGACAACACTGCGATCTCAATGATTAAAGACATGTGAAACACTAAGACAAGGATGTTTTCTCAGGAAATCAGACTTCATCACACAGACAGAAATTGATACAATATCGGAAATAATTCAAACATAAATAAATCAAGTACAGGCGGCGATGTGATTCGAACATAAGTCTGATAGAAGGACAGACTAACACGTGCACAAGACAGACAAATAGGTGTTCAGACAGACAATCAGACAGAAATATAAAGTTTGTAGTGGACATTCCCGAACTGGTGGTATTACTGGCTTCTGAAATAATATTAAACCAGTTGCTACTCATGGATTACCGTTCAAGGAGTATAACGACAACATTACAACACTTAAGGTAAGTAGGATACATTTTTTATTCACACAAATGTCTGGTATCTCTTTTTAAAGATGCTTTGTCATCCACCTCATAAACGCAGCTTATACAATTTCTTTTGGTATCACTGGCTCCTGAAATAATATTAAATCAGACAAGAATTACAGTTTAAGGAATACATTGTCGACATAAAATGTTTTTAAATAAATATAATATATTTCTTATGAACACTTATTTTTGTTTACCCTTTTTAAATTTTCTCTGACATGATTAAAAAAATTTAAAACACAAGTTGATGAAATAAAAGTAATGGACAGACGCAGAGACAGAAGGACGAACATGTAGTTTGAAGTTGACATACCCACACTGGGGGCATTACTGTCTCCTACAACAATATTACACGAGATGTTACCACAGGGTTACATCTGAGGACCACAAAGTCAGTCTTAACAGGCAGGTGTCAGATAATTTTGTTCCAACTATTACAAGTGTCACATTCTTTAAGCTCAACACTGGTTTATTTTACTAATTATTTACGAGCACAGCATGAAGTACACATAATTTTTCTCGTCTTACAATATTTTGGAAATCTAATTAAAAATATTTTGATAAGAAGCAAGCCACAAAAACGGAATGGTAGAAGTAAAATAAGTTTAAATAAGTAAAATAAGTAAAACAAGACATCTGATGTGGTATGTCGTTACTAGATTATCAAATCTTATTAGTGGATCACTATAGTAGGTCTTTGAATGGAGATGAAAAGACAAACGGGATATGTGTTGAATAAATGCAGAGATTTAGAAAAAGCAGACATCAAGGACCCCAACAGCTATGAAATGTTTGACTGAGCACACTGATGGTCAACTGTCATGACAACAGCTGTCTACAAGATTGAACATGGAATCTTCACTCGTCGACTGACTGCATGTCATCCATAGAGTACATCTTAAAGACTTTTGAAAAGTTTCCGTTATGTAGCCCTAATTGTGTGGATTTCGACTTCCTGACATTCTAAATAATTTGTATAACATCGTTAAGTATTTAAATATATTTTGAGACGGACGCGTTTTATAAAGATTGACAGTCTTCATAACATTAATCAACAAGGCAACCAGGATGACTAGAAACGAGTAAAAAATGTATAGTCATTTAGTGCAAACAGTAATCTTAGATTAACAACACAACAAAAGTAACTTAAGGATTCAATATACATATGATTATACAAAAAGTGTTTCGTGCCACTTTCAAGTTCAGCTGCTTACCTACACACAGGCCGTCTTCACAACAACCGCCACTGCAGCCGCGCCAGGCTGGTCCCTTCTCAAACGGCTTCTCACCCCCCTCCCCCAGTTGCCCCTGTCATTTATAGAAAAGTTGTGAGTACAAAGGGCTCAGTATGATATACCTACAGGAAAGTTTATGAGTACAAGGGGCTGAAGCAGAATAATATTTATCGACAGGTAAGGTCGTGAGTAATCGGTGATGAAGTAAAGTTATATGTCAACAGGTAAAGTTGTAAATACTCGGTGATGAGCTAATGTTAGGAGATAATTATTTGTGAGGTGTCGTTGTCTTCACACCTTCACAGTGGATTAAAGCCAAGAAAACTCAAAGGTAGCTCCAACAGTATTCTAGTTACAACAGCCTTTACAGCCCAGAGAGAGAGAGAGAGAGAGCAGGTGGCCATCATGAGACTGAGAACGGGTGATTCGTAGCTCAGACATCTCATGTTCACCAAGCTCACCTTTTCAAGTTCCCTGGCGCACGGTCCCTAGGAAAGTGGCCCACTGACTCTAGGACTGTTTAACCCACTAGCAAATAACATTAAGGACATGGTCACCTGACACAGAAGACTTTGTAGGGGTCGGAGTTATCGTGTGAGAATTCGATGAAGAAGACGAGGAAGAGCACGAATGGGAAGAATTAGTGTTTTACGCCGAGCCAGCAGCTATGGCTATATCACAGCAAGGCAGCCAGCCTTGTATACAGATGTCACATGGAGAGAAAATAATACAGCGGGTCCGAAACAAGATCTGAACCCATGGCATCTAATCCTCACTGAATTGGTAAGAAGAAAGGAACAAGAAGAACAGAAAGAGTGAAAAAATATGTAAAATAAATTCTGTAGATGCAACTCACCTGGGGTCGTAGAAGCAGACGAGGTACCACGCTTTGCTGTAGGCGTTGGGCAGCGGGGTACAGATACGGGACGCACAGCCCACCCGCCGGGTTTTGGCCAAGACGAGCTGAACACACACACACACACACACACACACACACACGCACACACACATACACACACACGTACACACACACGCACGCGCACACACACACACACACACACACTTTTTCTGAGGGATCTCAGGTGGTCAGTCACAAGTCAATGGATGTTAGGGTTTAAAGCTCAGCGAGGGTAAAGCCAACTAGCTGTGTGTGATTTCTCTGTTCACTGTCTGTTTAGTTTACTTGGCTTTCATCTTGTTGAACGCATGCTTTACATTATAATTGATGCTGTATGCAAAGTAGCTGTCGAAGACTACACGTTTCACTGCAGTATACAATTGCATACACACAAAAACAAAAGATAAGTTTAATAACAAAAGAAGCAGTTGCTTAGAGACTTATGGAGACATACTGACAATTCCACATAAAGATTCTGTTCTTTAAAGAGAGAAAAGTATTACTTAACATTTTTTTTCATTCACTTGCCCATTACAGTATTTACCAGAGGAGACAAGGCTGACTAGACCCGAGTGGCGAGTGACTTACCTGTGTGTAGTGGCAAGCGGAGGAGGTCCCACATGACTTTTGACCGTAGCTGTAGCGGAGTTTTTTTGTTCTTAATATCGTCACATGGTTGGCACTAATGGCTTTCACATAATTGCTCTTATCCGATAATACTGGTCAGAAACAAACCTTTTATCAAATTATTGAAATTGTCGCATTGTCCTGGGATAACTCGACCATCTCATTTTACAGATTAACTATATAGGTAATTAAGATGGTAGAGCGATAATATTTGTCCTACAGATGTTCATATAATATTTTGTAAAGCAAACATTTTCGTCATTAACACCTGTGTGAATGTTCTTTGGTTCAAGTCTGTTTGATGAAGAGATAAAGAAACATGAACTTACTTTATGGAGAGATTAATCAGAGTTAAAACAACAGACATTAAAGAAAGTGTGTGTGTGTGTGTGTGTGTGTGTGTGTGTGTGTGTGTGTGTGTGTGTGTGTGTGAGAGAGAGAGAGAGAGAGAGAAAGAGTGTGTGTGTGTGTGAGAGAGAGAGAGAGATAGAGATAGTGTGTGTGTGTGTGAGAGAGAAAGAGTGTGTGTGTGTGTGAGAGAGAGAGTGTGTGTGTGTGTGTGGTGGTGGTGGCGGGTTGGTATGTTGGTGTGTTTATGCGTGTGGACGCACACGTGTAGTGACAGCCGCAGACACTGCAGTTGTCCCGAGCGAAGCACAACTTGCAGACGAATAACTGTCTTTATACCCGACTTAAATTTAAAATAGGAGGATACTCCAAATGCTAACTTTATTACCTCCCTTTAGCACCTAGTCAATGTCGCTGACCTCCCCTAAACTTCCAACCACGGAAGCCTGGTGTTCCCGGGCCATCTACAAGAGTATATCTGTAAATATCGCAGAAATGTAAGAAATGTTGGAAGCGACCTGTGACGATGCACGGGTAAGTCAGAGTTTGTATGTCAGCAGGTGACCTCACGTGACTAGTGGTCCCAGCAGTCACATCCTGTAGCCAGCGGTCAGTGAGTACTGTGTGTGTACCTGTGACTGTCTCCGGACTCGTGGTGTGCAATAACCGTTGTATACGGTACAGCTACGTGGCTGTTAAATGGTACAGCAAATCATCGACAATATCGCTATTATCTGTTATATGACACTCTTCCTGTCATATAAGGCCTTTGAGACTCAACTTGCACTCGCTGCTCGGAGTAATTATCTCATGTATGACACGAGTCCTTGATGACTTGATGTCAACAAAATAACTGATGGAGGGATGGACAGCAATGACAACGCCGACAGGCAGGAAGACAGACGAAAACAGTCTCAGTGGGAGAAGGAAAGGTAGGGAAATGTCAGAACTATTTTTTATTGCGGGAGACTCAAAATGGAGAGGATGTTAACGGCTTTGTTAGTTTGTTTTTTGTTTTTTGTTGTTTTTTGTTGTTGTTGTTGTTTTTTTTTGGTTCTGAATCGACAAGATGCGACCTGCAAGAGATTTCGAGGATGTTCACAGATCGTCGACGCTGAATGGTGATTATTAGAAGAAACATGGGCATTGCCAACAATGTCGGGTTTAATGCTGTCTGCTAGACATCGCCAATAATATTGTATTCTTGTCAATAAAAAAAGATCAAGCAGCTCCTACGATGTCTATGCAAGTCTGGCCGTGTTATCTGCCTCTGTCGTGCTGAGCTGCAGGCAGGAACCTGCTCCGACAACCTGTCATGCGAGAAGGATCACGAATTATGGTGACAAAAGTTGGCGACGGGGGGAGAAACCCGTTTAATGAAGAAGAGCATGACAAACAATATTAAACAGGTTAACAGGAGTGTAATACGTTGAGGCTGTTAGGAAAGCACTAAGCAGACTCGAAACAGTTTGATTTACGGGACGCACAGCCCACCCGCCGAGTTTTAGCCCACACGAGCTGAACCCCCCCCCCCACACACACACACACACGCACGCACGCACGCACACAACAAACACACACAGACACACGCACGCACACACACACCACACACACACACGCACGCACGCACACACACACACACACCACACACACAGTCACGCAAGCACGCAGGCACACTCAAAACTGAAGATGGGTTTTTTTAATGCGAGGACTAGCCTAGATGTAAATGTAGGGTTTTCCGTAAAACCTGTCTCTTCATCGTTTCTTTGTTTACCTGGTTTTCATCTTGTTGATGACGATTACACAATAGTTGATGTAGCTTACAAACACCATACGCTTTACTGCAGCAAACTATTCATTAATATAAACAATTTAATAGACACAAAAACTTAGGGTGGGTTGCATTACAAAAGGTATTTAGAGATTTATCGAGACATACCGACAAACCCAGGTAGATATGTATAGAGATAGAAAGACATTTCCTTACATTTCTTGTTGTCATGTGTCCATCAGGGGAGACCAGCGTGTATGGTGACTAGACCCGAGTGGCGAGTGAGTTACCTGTGTGTAGTGGCAAGCGGAGGAAGGTCCCACAAGACCTTTGACCGTAGCTGTAGCGGAGTTTTCCGTTAAAGAAGTTCTTCATTGCGATGTCGATGAGCTCCGTCTCTAACTTGTGGGTCATGGAGTTCCAGGCCAGGTTCTCGCCTCGGCTTTTCCTCTGATGTTTGAAACGACAAGCAGCTGCCCACCGGGCGGCTTCAGATTCAAGAGTTTCGTCCCACATCTGCAAGATTCGACCAAGCATCGAAGATTTTCCGATACTACACAAACTGATCACATACCTTTGGTCTTGTTAGCCTCCGTCTCACACAGTTCGCATTATGGGCTTCTCCGTAAACTATTTTTAACTTCTACAACTACATAAAACATTTCTTTTATCATTGACATTGTTGCATTTTGCTAACTAGGTAAGTAATCAACTTTTTTTATTTACGAGATATATATATATAAAAGGATAATAAATGTTTTAGAGATGGTTCGATAATATTTTGTATAACAAACATTTGTATAACTGTCCCTTTTGTCAATCTCATTGATTGAAGTCTGTTTGATGAAGAGATAAAAAGACAGGACCTTGATGAACAAACTTTATGGAGAGATTGATCAAAACAACAGACATCAAAGAATTTCTTGCATTTGGCATCTCATTTGTATTGAATTTTGTTGAATGGAGAGATCAAACATCACACGCTTTATGCCCGGACTATGGAGAGATTGACTTCAATTTAAAACAATCAACATCAAAGACCTCAACTGCTTCTAAGTCTTTATGGAGAGATTGATCAAAACAACAGACATCAAAGAATTTCTTGCATTTGCTGTCACGTGCAGCTGCATTTATGGAAAATTCAAACGAATGAACAAATTATTTCTATTGATTTTATAGCGAGATCCGTGACATCAAAGGGTGACAACAGGTGAGTCAAAGGTGAAAGGAAGAAAGAGAGACAGAAGCTGGAAAACGAAAGAAAATAAAAATAAAGCGAAATGGACAAAAACAAGAAAAATTAAGTCAAAGATAAAAAAAGAAAAAGAAGAGTTTAGGCATTGACCAGTTTCTCCATATTGGAGGCCCCTCTCCTTTGCGATATTTATTGTGCACATCAAGAGTGTAGTCTTTGGTAGCCTTGAGTAGACAGGTCACAGGGTGGGTCACAAATGTCACAACTGTCAGCAGAGCGAGACCAGGAGTCGCCATACTGGTGATCATCTGTTCACAAAAATGTCATTCGTAACAATATTCACAGCGTCCTTCCTGACCTGCTGTATTGCAAACAGTAATTAAAATCTGTCTGATATCATACCCGGCACGTGCACGTACAGTAACGGTACAAACCATCTCCACAATGTTGCAGCAGTCGTAGCTTATCATCATCATCAGAGTGAGTTAAGTTAATTGACATCGAGGTATAATGAAGTCAGCCGGCATTGACGTCAGGAGATGAGATGTGATGTAACCGAGATGACAATAACGAGGTTAATACTACATGACAAACATGGAGCGACGACAATAACGAGGTTAATACTACATGACAAACATGGAGCGACGACAATAACGAGGTTAATACTACATGAAAAACATGGGGCGACGATAATAACGAGGTTAATACTACATGACAAACATGGAGCGACGACAATTACGAGGTTAATACTACATGACAAACATGGAGAAGAGGGATGTTGGGCCTTAGGCAAATAGAATTGCGGGGTCGTTGGTAGCCGGCACAACATACGTAGCAGGGCGATAAAAGTGCTGGATTTCTTCCAAATAATGAACAACCATATCAGATTTATAACAACAGTATACATACCGCGGCACGAGAGGGGCATTCCATTCCGAGGCTGTGTTTGCCTGACGAGACGAGGTTGGGTCAAGCAAGTAGCAGAGACGTGCAATGCGCCTTTTGTGTCAAGGTGTGTATACCATGCCATCTATATTGCATGTATACTATGCCCTCTATATACTGTGTATACTATGCCATCTATATACTGTGTATACTATGCCATCTATATACTGTGTATACTATGCCATCTATATACTGTGTATACTATGCCCTCTATATACTATGTATACTATGCCATCTATATACTATGTATACTATGCCATCTATATACTATGTATACTATGCCATCTATATACTGTGTATACCATGCCATCTATATTCCATGTATACTATGCCCTCTATATACTGTGTATACTATGCCATCTATATACTGTGTATACTATGCCATCTATATACTGTGTATACTATGCCCTCTATATACTAAGTAAACTATACCCTCTATATACTATGTATACTATGCCATCTTTATGCTATGTATACTATGCCATCTATATATTATGTATACTATGCCATCTATATACTGTGTATACTATGCCATCTATATACTGTGTATACTATGCCATCTATATACTAAGTATACTATGCCCTAGCACGAGGGGCTATGGCATGTGATGCGGAAATTCAACATCGAAGAAGGGCTTGTCCAAGTCGTTGAAGCGTTGTATAACAGCTCAACGAGTACAGTTTTGCTTAACAACCAAATAGGAGCTTACTTTCGTACCACAGTAGGGGTACGTCAAGGATGTCCCCTATCACCCGTGTTGTTTAATATATTCTTGGAGAACATCATGCTTGAAGCTCTTCATGACCACCATACCTCCATTTCAATCGGTGGAAGACCAATCTGCAACCTACGCTTTGCAGATGATATAGATCTGTTAGCAGGTACAAACAAGGAACTGCAAGACCTCACCAACAGACTGACAGACAGCTCAAACGCATATGGAATGGAGACCAGCACAGAAAAGAGCAAAGTTATGATCAATGGCAACGGCAAAGCAGAGATCTATATGAACGGGGTACAGCTCGAAGAGGTAAGTAGCTTCAAGTACTTGGGAGCCACCCTCTCCAAGGACGGCAGCTCCACGCAAGATATCCGCATCAGGATCGCAACAGCGACAGCAGCAATGGCTAGGCTAGATAGGATCTGACATAGCCACAAGATAAGGTTCACCACCAAGTACAGGCTATACAAATCCCTGGTAGTGCCGATCCTGCTCTACGGATGCGACACGTGGACTCTACTCGCCGAAACAGAAAGGAGAATCCAGGCATTTGAGCACAAGTGTCTGAGGAGGCTGCTCCGGATCTCATACAAAGAACATAAAACCAACGACTTTGTAAGAAACAAGATTGCCGCACTCGTAGGACACCAGGAACCTCTACTATCAACAGTCAAGCGACGTAAGCTGGTCTTCTTTGGCCATGTAACCCGGCACGACACCTTGTCGAAGACTATCCTTCAAGGCACCTTGGAGGGTGGCCGACGCCGCGGTGGTCAGAGAAAGAACTGGCTTACGAACGTCAAAGACTGGACTGGTCGTCCTGTACAGGACCTGCTGACTATTGCCCAAAATAGGCAAGAGTGGCGGGCCCTATCAGCTGCCGCGTCTATCCATGTGCTCCCCCCAACGACAGGTGCCAGGCAAGGGACGACTGACTGACTGACTGATACTATGCCATCTATATACTGTGTACACCATGCCATCTATGTACTATGTATACTATGCCCTCTATGTACTATGTATACCATGCCATCTGTATACTATGTATACTATGCCATCTATGTACTATGTATACTATGCCATCTAAAGGTAAAGGTAAAGGTCATCCCATAACCTTTTCAGGTCGTAGGGGAGTGAGGTGTTAGAGACCCCACTTTTCTCGGGGCCAGCTTTTACATGAGGGTGGTGCCAATCTCCTCTCCCTCACTGCCTTACCTTCTCCAACCCTCTATGGAGTCAGGTACCCATTCCCGTCAGCTGGGTCGACTGGGGGAAGTTTGCTGCGCTTATCGGGAATTGAACCAGCGCTCTCTCGGTTCGGACGCCAGCGCTCTAACCACTCGGCCATCCGATTCCCCATGCCATCTATATACTATGTAGACTGTGCCATCTATATACTATGTAGACTGTGCCAGCTATATACTATGTAGACTGTGCCATCTATATACTATGTAGACTGTACCATCTATATACTATGTAGACTGTGCCATCTATATACTATGTACACTGTGCCATCTATATACTATGTACACTGTGCCATCTATATACTATGTACACTGTGCCATCTATATACTATGCACACTGTGCCATCTATATACTATGTACACTGTGCCATCTATATACTATGTACACTGTGCCATCTATATACTATGTACACTGTGCCATCTATATACTATGTACACTGTGCCATCTATATACTATGTAGACTGTACCATCTATATACTATGTACACTGTGCCATCTATATACTATGTACACTGTGCCATCTATATACTATGTAGACTGTGCCATCTATATACTATGTAGACTGTGCCATCTATATACTATGTAGACTGTTTTTATGATGTTACGTACATGCTTATCATTTTTAATGGAATGCTCTCACCTTTCCCACGACAAGTCATTAAAATCTTCTGGACAGGTAAGTTATGTACATTCTTTTCACACTGCACTCGACATTAGTACACTGTACTACTCGAACTATACATCTACATATTGTTGGTCTGGCAGTTTTCTTCTACTAGTGAGAACCAACATGTAGATCACCGTAACTAGAGCGGAGCGCCAGTGCAATTTCTTCTTCTCAATGGTGTCATGAACATTCTGATCCACGGTAGATTTTGTGGCTAACCGTTGCTGAAATTCCAGCCATTTTTTTATTTTTGATGTGCTCTTTGGAAATTTTATGACATTTTCAGAGTCGTGGAAAGATGCTGCCAGTCACGGTTACCGTCTTGTGTTAGTTTATTGTTGTGGTCATTGTCACGGGTGTATAATTTGCAACAACAGCAAAAGGCCGCATGTTTGGCTTTGGAGTACACCAACCATCTTCTGTCTACACATTGCCCATTAGCCAGTTTCCTTCAATATAAAGCAGGCATTTTTCTCATCCAGCGAAAATCGCCATTCGTTAGCGATTGCTACAGGGCCTTTCTCCGCCAACATAGTAACAATGTCCTCACTCATGTTCACGTGGTTCCAGTTGCCGGGGTCAAATATATCTTTTTCTGTGACACCAGCAGTTGGGAAGGTAGTTCTTGCTCTGCATGACCTGCCTCGTGGTCATCAGTATCCTGTCTGAACTACTCTGAAACACTTCACTAGTAGCTGAACATTCGTTCTTGTTTTCGTTGATGTCATTTTCGATGTCTTCACCATCTTTGGCAGAAAAAGTTTTCTACCACTCGCGACCGAAGAAAACTTGCCAGTTAGAGTTATCTTTCGTAACTTGATGCTAAGAAAGAGAACATGACACAAGCCAGCGAAGATGATCGGTTCAGGAAAGGTGAACAAGGATCTGCTTTACCGGCAAGTGCAGCACGGTTTGACGAGCTAACCATGATAATAAATGGATACCAGTCACCTGAATTTTCTAAGAAACCCTTTGGTCAGGAAATATGTTCTTTCCATTGGTTTCGAGGAAGGCCTGCCCTTGAAAGCCATTTTGCCACCGCATGTCTTCACTACAAGGGATTAGGTGCCGGGTTGGACAGCTTTCTGATAAGAGGGCAACAGGTAGCAAAACTGGCTCACACAGTAACGAGCAAACAAACTTACTCCGATGGAAAGGAAGAGCAAATTATTTTTTTTAGAATTTAAAGAAAATTACGGACTGTCTCATCCGGAGGGTGCACTTGCTAGCGCGGGGCCCGCATCAGCAGCAGGCTTTTGGCGGTCACCCTGCTCGCCCCCCCCCCCTTAGCGCCGGCTCTGATCTTATAGACAACTATATCAAGTAACACGCCACCGACTCTTTAGTTCGTTAAGCCAGAAACTGGTTTTCTACACCTTCTTTGTCCTGTTTTGCTAATCTGATCCGACTGGTCATTAACTGTCATAGATTTATCTCTACCCTTCCCACCTAGCACCTCGGCAAGTACTTTCAATCGTTCTCTTCTCTCTTTTTCACCTTATAGACGAACCAGCAAGTAAAACCACACTGACTGCATGTCTGCTGCTTAAAACTAGTGGGAAAGTGGTTTTCTACAAGAACTCATTACGACCAGAAGTGCTAGAACCCAGAAGTGTCAAAGAATGGCTTATTAAAATTAAACCTCTTTCAAGAATTTGCTTTCAGTCTTTGATTAATAATAATTACTCTTGTCAAGAAAAAGTGTTTTTAATGTCAGGCGTGCATCCTGCACACATGGATACTTGCATGTCTACCAAATCAGACCTACGCTTATGAGTAGGGGGATTTCAAACACTCGTGTGAAAGACTTCATGGAGTGGCGACTGATGTAGACGAGAGATCTGTTGCACCTTACTCTGGTCTTATTTTGCTGTTTGGTCTAAATTACAAACTTTTGAGCATAAAACAGTTTTCAACTGTCATAACCAAACAGAATCTTGTTTAACAAACTCAAGTCAGTGTTGTTGTCCCTGATCTCAGCTGCAGTGTTTTCAGTGCATAAGTGCGGAACTTCTTCCAAAGTAGGATAGAAGAGAGAAAGGTGAGGCTGGTATCAGTGGAATGTGGTCCCATCCATCGTAGAGATCTTCCCTTACCAGACCTCATCCACCAACGCCGCCCCTCCCCCCCTCCGTTGTCTATCCTCTGCTCCCTCCGCCCTCTTCTTCGCCGCTGGTCAGCTGGTCACTTCAAGTGTGCCCTGTAATCCTGGGTTTTCCTGTAATGCATGAACTGAGAAACTCGCGTGGTGATGTCAACCTACAAGCAGAGGAAAGGTGTCCTGCTAATGTCAGTCTGTGAAAATGATATTGTTCCATGACAATTTTCATCACTTAAAAAAAAAGAAACAACAGGCCCTTTTTGCGCCCTCCTCCGTGACTGCGCCACCAACCCCCTTTCCCATCCACCAACGCTGCCCCAAACCCCGCCCCTCTGCCGCCCCCTCTCCCCCTTTTCTTCCCCCTCTAGTTAGCAGGTCACTGTAAGTGTGCCATGGAATAATGCGGTTTTCCTGTACTACATGAACCTAGAAACTAGTCTGGTGGTCAGTCTACAAGCAAAGGAAATGAGTCCTGCAAATGTCATTCTGTGGAGAGGATATTTTCCCTAACATTATTCTTCTTAAAAACACAACCAAAAAACAAACAGCAGGCCAATTTTGCGCCCCCCTCCGTAGGCGACTGCCTAGTCCACCCAATCGCTAGAACCGGTCCTGACCACAAATATTGCAACTACAAAGGAATATTTCAGACAACTGATATTGTTGTCATTAACATTATTTGTAAAGCGTCGGCAGCTTGCTCATAGTGCTAGGATATGGTGCTATGAAAATAACCGACTATTATTCAGACACGTAAAGGCCATGACATGATAAATATTTGTTTTTAATTTTTGAATGGCGGGAGTAAAAGGAAGTCAATAAGTTGATTTCACAGACTTTTACAGATGTGATCATACAAACTCTCAAAACTTTGCATTTTAAGAACTGGGATTAAGAATACCACCACAATGCAGTCTCTTGATGAGTGTGCTTGTAAGAGGAGGACAATGAGAAGGACAAGGTGGCCAATCAGAAAGTGCTTAGCGGAGATGCTCTCAGCTCCCTCACCCCTTACAGACGGCTGGCGATTTTGAGTATTTTCGGTATGGTCACTTTGATGTTGTGTATTTTGTGTATGCTCCGTATGATGGGGTTTATGTTGTGTATTGTAATAAAATACAATGCATATTAGGTCAGCACAGCAAGTAGCCAGCTCACTAAGACTGTAGACTCCTTAGCAATGATCATGAGGCAAAACCAAGATTTATGTGTTCTTTACACTAGACTGACTTAAAAGCCGTGGTATACGTATACCTTGTATTTGCATCATAATTCTCACAACCCATGTAGAAGTACTCCCACACTTTACTCTGATCTCATCATGCTCTTTGTCCCTCTCTTCCCGCTCTTCTGTACTACCTGCACTTCCCATGTACTATTCTCTGGCCATTTAATCTTGTCTCTGAAGATCTCAACAGGGAAAACAACATTAAAGTCATGTTGAACAGTAAACCAAATAAAACATGAACTCAGAAAACAAAACTGCAGCCAGGAAACACCTGCATATTTATTTCTTCCTAATATATTGATGTATTACATACTGCTGGATAAATAGTAATGTTGATTACTTTTAGGACGATCACTACAAAGAAACCAGCTAGCCGACGATTAAAAATACAAATGGAACTTACTCATCATCAGTAACCTTGTTCACATCATTACATGGGATCTTCCCCTGTTCAAGCTACTGTTTGTTGGCGAATAACACGGGACACAAACAGGATCACAAACATCATCAGGACATGAGATGGAAACAGGCTGGGACTCAACACAACACGGAAAAGATTATTTTTCTCTGTCCCTGCTTCCCTGGCTGACTCTGTTGGTAGACCAAATACTGACTGCATAATTAAATAGTTCTTAGCATGGGATAACCAGGATAATTTCTTGATCAGTTGTAAAAAAATACAACGCAGTTCCTTATCAGATTCATGTGCTGTCTGGATTCTTTCCTTCACGGAAAGACAAGAGAAAACTGTATGTAGTTGACCCCTTCTCGTGGAATGTACATACGAGAAAACAAATAAAACTTAAATAAATAAACAAATAAATATATAAATTTAAAGAAGTCTTACCAACGCTTGGTGTTTTAAATCCAAAGTAGCCTTTACTTAAATGATGGACTATAAACATTAAAATATAAAAGCAGAGAGCATTAACAGTTGACAAATAACAGGACAAAAGTTTCACAATTGAATGTGTTTGAAAGGGTGAAGATAAAAAGTGACTTGTATATTAGAGGGTTAGTACATAGATACGTGAAGTAAAACCAGAATCGTGAATATATACACAAGTTGAAAAATAAAAAATAAAATTAAAACTTATGGAAGCTGAAACTTAAACAACAAACATTGATCCCCATGTGTTGGCAAGTTATTTTCACAATATATTGACATGTTATACAATCACTTCTGATTAAATTCAAAAGGTGACTGGCCAGCAAAAGCTAATTTCTTGTCACCGAGAATAAACGAGTTGTCAAAAGTCTGTGGCCTGGGAACAAAGTACTTTGTGTGATGATGATGATGATGATGATGATGATGATGATGATGATGATGATGATGATGATGATGATGTCCATTTGTAATGCGCAGGTATCCATTCAGAAGAATGCTCATTGCGCAGCAAAAACAAAATAAATAAAAAATAAGAAAAAATAAAGTAAATAAATAGATAAACACCGGGAAAGTAAAAAATAAAGACACAAGTGTTGATTGATTGTTTAAGTCCGTCTTAAATAAGCAGATGGGTCTTCAGTCTGATCTGTCTCACCATGAAAGCGGTTTCGCAATGTTGCAAAATCAAAAATTGGCAGCCAGCTGACGGCCAGGGAGTAAGTGCAGATCAGTTGTGACTTTTGCAAATAAGAATGTAGGCAAATAATTCTAACCACGTGTTTGATGTCCGGTGACTGATTGACGTGACATTTGTGTCAATACACTGATAATTGGCTTAATGACCGACTTACCATCGTCAAGTGCTTGGAGGACGATCAGATATGTGCCCCAATTATCAGCCTTCATTCTCATTCATTTAACTCTTTCTCTCTCTCTCTCACTCTGTGTGTGTGTAAGTGTGTGTGTTTATTTGCTTGTGTTTGTTTGTTTGTTTGTTTTTGTTTGTTTGTATGTGTGTTTGTTTATTTGTTGTATGCGTGTTTGTTTGTGTGTTTGTTTGTTTCTGTGTTTGTTTGTTTGTGTATGTGTCTGTTTATTTTTTGTTTGTGTGCGGGGGTGGGGTGGTGGGGGTGGGTGTGTGTGTGTGTGCGCGCGCTTGAGCGTGCATGTATGGGTGTGCTTCCTTTTCATTTAAATTGCTAATGAGGTTGAAAACATTCTGAAACATCCATTAAAATATCAAGAAAACAATAAATATGGAATAACTGTTGTACAATTATTATACATACATATAGTCTTACATATAGAGATTCATTTACTTCTCGTATCCACTTACAAAAAAAAGAGAGAAAGAAAGAAGAGGAAGAAGAAAAAAAGGGGGGGGGGACAAATACGGGGCTCGCGCTTGTCTATGTTGTGGCCTTGCGACAGGCACCTTCTGATCCCCCTTCATCGCTGACCTCCGAGACTTTTAAATTAATTTAAATTTTGAGAAAGTTCATTCTTAAAAAAAACTCCAGAAAGCGGAGCTATCTGAGCAAAGTTCCTTGTATACATGCACCTGAATTCTTTGAGTTCACAACTAGAGAAATATGTTAATCTTAATACACATTAGCCCTTCACTAGTCAATTATAATATTTATCCATTAGATCTCTATACAGACAAATGCACCTTTAGATAATAAAAAGTAAAAATAAATCAAGATAATTTGATAATGAACCATAATCCACCCACTGAGCCAAGGACGATGATAACTGAACAAAAAGTGAAATTTTCCGCCATTACCTCCCACGTTAAATCCGGCTTCAGTTTGTTCTGGTCCGCTGGTTGGTGGGCAGAGGGGGTGGGGGGGAATCTTTTCAGTCTAAGGCCCGAGTGAGCCTCAAACCAACGAATTTTTGCTGGAGAGTTGAGTGGAATAACCACAATTTAGTGCCTTCCTAAAATGTGTCATATCGCTCTTTCTTCACTTTTTTCCCTTCTGTCTGTCTGTCTGTCTGTCTGTCTGTCTGTCTGTCTGTCTGTCTGTCTGTCTACTTCTCTGTACGACTGTCTAAATTATCTGCTCGCTTGCCTGCGTATGTTTGTCTACTTTCCTTCCTGTTGGACCATCTGTATGACTAAATATCTACCTGCCTGTCAGTGTGATTTTCCATTTTCTTATGATAATAGCTATTTCCTAGTCTGAGTGTGTTTTCTCTACCTGTGCCATGCAGGCTAGTAAAATACACAAAGCAAGTTCGATAAAAAATAATCCTAAAATAATCACAAACAAGTGTTCCCTCTACGTCAAGCAATAATCAGTTTCAATAATGATATTCAAAGCATGCTTGTACTTTTCAATACTATCGCATCCATACGGACACAATGTTTTAGAAACGGTCAGTCAGTTTACTTTTTGTGTTCTTACTTATTACTTGTTTATTTTTTAGTTTATTTTTATTGATTATATTTGAAATAAATAACAGGCTTGGTTGGGTTTTTTTTCCTCTCTGACTTGGCCGCTGGAGTCGTAAATATGTTTTTTTCTTTTAAAGGTTGGCAGCTCGACCACAACGACCCTGCACACGGTTAATAGCTGGGAAAGATCACTCGTGGCTGACTTAATGTCTCTGTTAATAGCGTCCACAAGCTATTTCCTACTTAATTACAGGTGGACAGCACCGTTCAGCTCGACTTAATTGCTACTTTTGGGATTCTTGTCCAAAGAGCTCCCTTATGTAATGAGGAAAATAGTCTTAACCTTTACCCCTGGCCACAAATCTTGTAGCAAAAGAATGGAGAGAGGAACGACTGGCTGATCGTAATGACTTCAACAAGTCCCCGCTCCTCCTCTCCTGCCCTCCTCTCCTGTCCTCCTCTCCTGTCCTCCTCTCCGTTACATAACGGACCCCCATACAGCCTCCTGCTCTAATTTTATTGCTAATTACAGTGACAGAGATGCTATAAAAGTGGCCAGTCAGCCGACACTCAGCAAGTGAAGGACTGTCAGCAACCTCTCGCCTCCCGAGCAGACATCTGCCAGTCACAGCTTATCTCCCTTTGTTGACTCCTTCTTACACAAGGTAGGTTCTGCTGGAATTTCTTGCCACCAGTTATCTGCGATCACTTGTTCATATCAGTATTTATGTTTACTTGTATAGGCTTCGTGACGACATGTTTATGTTTAGCTCTCATATCTGTGTTTCTCTATTATTTTTCTTGCAGCAAACAAACTCGTATGGGAGCGATAATTGACAAAATAGCTAGGTTAGATTCTCTTACATCGGATGTGTAGCACAAAAAAATAAACTGTTTGGTCGAGTGTGTGTTTCTGAATAAAGTTTGTCCAAAATCATGTTTACGATTGTCACTAATTTACATGTTTTGGAAAACTGCCGACATTCTCTGTCTAGTACCCACCCACAACCACCCACACTGTACTGAGTACATTCGGGTGAGCTTGATCGAGTTTGTGTCACCATACGTGTGTGAGATTAGCAAATATACTGGGAATGTATATTTTAAAGTTTGTCATATTTGTTGTGAACAGTCTCCAGACATGGCGGCTTCTTGCCTGACACTGTTGGTGGTCGTTGTGATGGTGTTGTTATCGCAGTCGGTGATGGGTCTGGATCAGACCATGAAAGACTACATCCTCGGCGTTCACAATAAATATCGCGGAGGGGAAGGCGCCTCCAACATGCACTCACTGGTGAGTGATTCAACTCATTTCTTGTCATTTTGTTCTTCCTTTATTTCTTTCGATCTTTCGTTCGTTCGTTTGTTCGTTCCTTCGTTCGTTCGTTCATTCGTTCATTCGTTCGTTCTTTCTTTCCTCGTTGTGTTTTTTTTTTAAACATTTTTTATCTTTCTTTATTCTCTGCTTTCTCTCTCTCTCTTATGATGATCGCCTGCTGTTCTGGAAGTTACTGAATTATAAGCCGAAATCTAAATTTACTTCGTTTCCCGAAAATGGTTTTAGTTTCTCAGAAACTGTTGTGTGACAGTTGACTGTTTACAAGTTGTATGAAACACTCTGGGCCACTTTGTATGTGAAATCTTCAGCCGGACTTTAAGCCCAAGGTTTTGGGTCTTCACTTCAAAAAGTTACCCTTTGCTGGTGTGCATGTAAGATGTTGACAAAATAGTTTTAAGTCACTTGTCTCAAGTAGAAAGTCGACAATCGTGATAACGGAGACAAGACATTTTAAAGACCTCACATACAACCCAGTCCTGACATTTTTTAAAATTCTAATTGTCTCCCACTGTCCACTTCACTAGATCTTCATCTTCGTTTAACTAAATATTGAAAGCTTGAGAGTCTATAAGAGTTGCTTATTTTTTTTTTTTCAAGAAAACTGTGTGCTGAACTCTTTTTACTGATATTAATAACGTTTTGTATCATAGATACAAAATGAGTCTCTAACATGTTTTCTTAATTCAAAACATAACAGAACTTGTGCAACAAGAAGATTATCGGTATTCCTTCTTGTTCTCGGAAACAGAGGAAAGATTTAATAAACAAGATTTAACGGAAATAACGCAGACAATGGTGGCAATTTTCCTTGTCCAAAAAAGTCTGTTTATACTGGTTTATATCAGTTATATTTCAGTTTAGCAATTAGACACGATTATACGCACGTTTATAAGTCATTACTGCAAAGAACAAATCAGGAAACTAATGCTCACTCCTGATGTGTATGATCCGGCGAGTGTAGTGCTGGACAATATCAACAACTGATGTCAGTCAACCTGATGTGGACACTTGCAGGTATGGGACGCAACTCTTGAAGCTGAAGCCGCCCAGTGGGCTGGCGGTTGTCGTTTCGAACATCAGATGAAAACCCGAGGCGAGAACCTGGCCTGGAACTCCATAATCGACAAACCAGAGACGGAGTTGATCGACATCGCAATGAAGAACTTTTTTGACGAAAAACTCCGCTACAGCTACGGTCAAAAGTCATGTGGGACCTCCTCCGCTTGCCACTACACACAGGTAAGTCACTCGCCACTGGGGGCTAGTCAGCTTGCACAGACCTCTTCTCACCTATCACACTTGGTAGTTAGTAAATCAATGATGAGATAGGTGTAAATCTTTCTTTTAATTCTCTGATTGCCAAGCACTCGTTTATTTTGTCATTAAATTTTTTATTAATAAGTTTGGTTCAACAATCGGTTGAAATAAATCTTTTGTAGGTTTCCTTGTCTCTAGTATTGCTTCAAACGTAAATGTGACTTTTAGTGATTTGAAAATTACAGTGTGTGTGTGTGTTTGTGTGTGTGTGTGTGTGTGTGTGTGTGTGTGTGTGTGTGTGTGTGTGTGTGTGTGTGCAGCTCGTGTGGGCTAAAACCCGGAAGGTGGGCTGTGCGTCCCGTATCTGTACCCCGCTGGCCAACGCCTACAACAAAGCGTGGTACCTCGTCTGCTTCTACGACCCCAAGTCAGTTGCTCCAGAATTCCTCTACCATGACTCTACCACAGACTGCACAGACATTCACAACACAGAATCAGAACACCTTCAGATCATTATTACTCTGTGTGATATGACGCACGTACACTTACCTTGCCTACGTACGACACATATCACACACTCACACACTCACACACACATATAACACATCACTTGACGAGCCCCCCTGCAGACGACGATGAGGATGAAGAGGTTATGGGAGACGAAGATCTCGATGTTTTTCTTTTCCCATCCGTCCATGGAACTGTTGTTTCTCTTCTTTTTTACGTCATCTCTTCTCCGAAATGACGACGAACAAATGACGCACACATGACGTCAAACACCAGAGACGCCATTCCCACACGAAGCAATACAAGACCTGCTCCTACCTCATTACACTCTGCAAGTACACCAGTGTGTGGGTTATCTTTCACATAAAGAGCCAAACATAATTATCATCTCATTTTCAAATTAGTACGTTGCACATCTACTTCTACATCATCACACTATACTCGCAGATTTTCTTGTCGATGACAGGGGCAACTGGAATGGTGAGAAGCCTTTCGAGAAGGGCCCAGCCTGTAGCGCGTGCAGTGGTGGTACCTGTGCAGCCGGTCTGTGTGTAGGTAAGCAGCTGAACTCTTCTTCAAACAACCAAAACTTTAATTTTGAAACATGAAATTTTCAGCCTTCCAGTCAGGAGAACTGGACTTTTTTGTTTTTGAATGTCTGCAGATTATGGGAATTTTAGTCCTTCTAAGTTTTGGAATTATCCATGTTCTATGTGTTTGTTTTCTCGTTTCAGGTGCCAGTGATGACAGCAGTGCGGGTAAGTTGGTGACACACTGCCTGTTTGTGTGTCCGTACATCCATCTCTCTGACTGTCCATCTGCCTATTTCTGTTCATCTTTCTATTAGTTTCTCTTAAATCTACTTATTTCCGACCATTTATCACCTGGTGTATGGTTTGTATTATATCGTATGCCTCCACAATTCGTAGAGGCTGTACCAAGTATCCCGTTATTTCGCAAGATTTACCGTCTACCTGTTCCTCCTGTATGTGTGTATACAAGTCACCTCATGTTCCTCCTGTGTCTGTGTATACAAGTCACCTCATGTTCCTCCTGTGTCTGTATATACAAGTCACCTCACGTTCCTCCTGTATCTGTGTATACAAGTCACCTCATGTTCCTCCTGTGTCTGTGTATACAAGTCACCTCATGTTCCTCCTGTATGTGTGTATACAAGTCACCTCATGTTCCTCCTGTATGTGTGTATACAAGTCACCTCACGTTCCTCCTGTGTCTGTATATACAAGTCACCTCATGTTCCTCCTGTATGTGTGTATACAAGTCACCTCACGTTCCTCCTGTGTCTGTATATACAAGTCACCTCACGTTCCTCCTGTGTCTGTATATACAAGTCACCTCATGTTCCTCCTGTGTCTGTATATACAAGTCACCTCACGTTCCTCCTGTGTCTGTATATACAAGTCACCTCACGTTCCTCCTGTGTCTGTATATACAAGTCACCTCATGTTCCTCCTGTATCTGTGTATACAAGTCACCTCACGTTCCTCCTGTGTCTGTGTTTACAAGTCACCTCATGTTCCTCCTGTACCTGTGTATACAAGTCACCTCACGTTCCTCCTGTGTCTGTATATACAAGTCACCCCATGTTCCTCCTGTGTCTGTATATACAAGTCACCTCATGTTCCTCCTGTGTCTGTATATACAAGTCACCTCACGTTCCTCCTGTGTCTGTATATACAAGTCACCTCACGTTCCTCCTGTGTATGTATATACAAGTCACCTCACGTTCCTCCTGTGTCTGTCTATACAAGTCACCTCACGTTCCTCCTGTGTCTGTATATACAAGTCACCTCATGTTCCTCCTGTATCTGTGTATACAAGTCACCTCATGTTCCTCCTGTATCTGTGTATACAAGTCACCTCATGTTCCTCCTGTATCTGTGTATACAAGTCACCTCATGTTCCTCCTGTATCTGTGTATACAAGTCACCTCATGTTCCTCCTGTATCTGTGTATACAAGTCACCTCATGTTCCTCCTGTATCTGTGTATACAAGTCACCTCATGTTCCTCCTGTATCTGTGTATACAAGTCACCTCATGTTAATCCTGTGTCTGTGTATACAAGTCACCTCATGTTCCTCCTGTATCTGTGTATACAAGTCACCTCACGTTCCTCCTGTGTCTGTATATACAAGTCACCTCATGTTCCTCCTGTGTCTGTATATACAAGTCACCTCATGTTCCTCCTGTATCTGTGTATACAAGTCACCTCACGTTCCTCCTGTGTCTGTGTTTACAAGTCACCTCATGTTCCTCCTGTACCTGTGTATACAAGTCACCTCACGTTCCTCCTGTGTCTGTGTATACAAGTCACCTCATGTTCCTCCTGTGTCTGTGTATACAAGTCACCTCATGTTCCTCCTGTGTCTGTATATACAAGTCACCTCACGTTCCTCCTGTGTCTGTATATACAAGTCACCTCACGTTCCTCCTGTGTATGTATATACAAGTCACCTCACGTTCCTCCTGTGTCTGTCTATACAAGTCACCTCACGTTCCTCCTGTGTCTGTATATACAAGTCACCTCATGTTCCTCCTGTATCTGTGTATACAAGTCACCTCATGTTCCTCCTGTATCTGTGTATACAAGTCACCTCATGTTCCTCCTGTATCTGTGTATACAAGTCACCTCATGTTCCTCCTGTATCTGTGTATACAAGTCACCTCATGTTCCTCCTGTATCTGTGTATACAAGTCACCTCATGTTCCTCCTGTATCTGTGTATACAAGTCACCTCATGTTAATCCTGTGTCTGTGTATACAAGTCACCTCATGTTCCTCCTGTATCTGTGTATACAAGTCACCTCACGTTCCTCCTGTGTCTGTATATACAAGTCACCTCATGTTCCTCCTGTGTCTGTATATACAAGTCACCTCATGTTCCTCCTGTGTCTGTATATACAAGTCACCTCACGTTCCTCCTGTGTCTGTGTATACAAGTCACCTCATGTTCCTCTTGTATCTGTGTATACAAGTCACCTCATGTTCCTCCTGTATCTGTGTATACAAGTCACCTCACGTTCCTCCTTTATCTGTGTATACAAGTCACCTCATGTTCCTCCTGTATCTGTGTATACAAGTCACCTCACGTTCCTCCTCTGTCTGTATATACAAGTCACCTCATGTTTCTCCTGTGTCTCTGTATACAAGTCACCTCATGTTCCTCCTGTATCTGTGTATACAAGTCACCTCATGTTCCTCCTGTATCTGTGTATACAAGTCACCTCATGTTCCTCCTGTATCTGTGTATACAAGTCACCTCATGTTCCTCCTGTGTCTGTATATACAAGTCACCTCATGTTCCTCCTGTGTCTGTGTATACAAGTCACCTCACGTCTCTCCTGTGTCTGTATATACAAGTCACCTCATGTTCCTCCTGTGTCTGTGTATACAAGTCACCTCACGTCTCTCCTGTGTCTGTATATACAAGTCACCTCATGTTCCTCCTGTGTCTGTGTATACAAGTCACCTCACGTCTCTCCTGTGTCTGTATATACAAGTCACCTCATGTTCCTCCTGTGTCTGTGTATACAAGTCACCTCACGTCTCTCCTGTGTCTGTATATACAAGTCACCTCATGTTCCTCCTGTGTCTGTGTATACAAGTCACCTCATGTTCCTCCTGTGTCTGTGTATACAAGTCACCTCATGTTCCTCCTGTATCTCTGTATACTAAAAGCATCTTCATGCTTACTCGTCCTCTGTGTCGCTGTATCCACAGCTCAGCCATGTGAGGACAAGAACCCCTCCTGCTCCACATGGGCCTCCAACAACCAGTGCATCAGCAACCCCGTGTACATGAAGAGCAACTGCGCCAAGTCCTGCGGCATCTGCGGAGGTCAGTCTGTCAGCTCGACCTGTCAGGTTACAGGTGACCATGTGTATGTCTAGTCACCAGCACACTCCTATGAAGGCAGACACACAAACACACAATCGCACAATTGTACTAGCCTTACAAGTGATGTTTTTGTCTTGAATGGAAAGTAAGAGTCGCATTTCTGGTTCCAGGCAAACCTTGTCAGGATCAAAGCCCGCAGTGCGCTGACTGGGCCAAGAGAGGGGAGTGTGCATCTAACCCTGCCTACATGAACACCAGTTGTGCAAAGTCTTGTGGCAAATGTTAGCTCCTCTTCCTGTATCCTAGCTCACTGTAGTTTGTGCTAGTCATGCTCTAGCTAGTAGTTAGTGCACGTGTAACATTACTGTTGTCTCTTAGAATGTACTTTGCATGATTTGTGGTGCGAGAAGCTTTTACTGTTTGATAAAATGCTGAAAATGATCCATGGGCAGATACACCTGTGTATCACCGTATTGCATGCTTTCATTCACCTGCAATACTAATGTCTGAACTGTAAAAAAGTGAAAGGCTCAGGGATGTTGCAATAACTTGTGTAAAAGACAAATGCAGTGAGGTTTTGGACATAATGATGCATGTTTACTGTTAGTTCTACTGCTACAGTTAGACTTTGGAAAATAAATTAATTTTTTATTAAAATTATGTATTTGTTTTTTATGTTCGTCCGCTGTGTGCGTGTGTGTGTGTGTGTGTGTGTGTGTGTGTGTGTGTGTGTGTGTGTGTGTGAGGAACACATGCAGCTCACATTTGGTCTTTCAAACAACAAAGCACAAAGATCTGTCATTGAGCTTTTCAAATTTTGTGCTCCAGTCTCAAGTTGTTTTTTCCTTGTTCCTTTCTTTTGAATTCATCTGAAACACGTCAACGAAATACAGTCACAATAAGTCTTCACGAATAGTTAGTTCTTAACAAACAGACTGCACAGATATTTTATCCTCAAAGTCTTCGGAATATTATTCATACAACTCCTAAACCTCTACAGCTCGAGACTCAATATCAACACCAGATGAACTTAACAGGATTAACTTTCTTCAACCAATCGCACAGTCATCCTCACATCCTCTCAGGAAACTAATCATCTGAAGTATTCCTGATGCAGATACATAAGCTGAGTAGGAATAATAACTCCATAATAGAATAATACCTACACACGTAACTCCGCTATTAGAATCTGGTAGTTACTTCCTCTGACCACACACACACACACACACACACACACACACGCACACACACACACACACACACGCACGCACAGATGGGTACGTGCGGTGGATGATTGGGTGGGGGGAGGTAGAAGGTGGACACATTATACACTAGCAGCGGGTCTGGGTGGTCAGGGGACGGGAGGAAGAAGACATTACCGGCTCGTGCACGTGTGTGTGTGTGTGTGTGTGTGTGTGTGTGTGTGTGTGTGTGTGTGTGTGTGAGAGTGAGTGAGAGATATTATACAGGAATGTGTAAATATGTATATTTATTTTTTGAAATATTTTAATCCCCTTTATAGGGCAACAGATTAATAAAGAATCTGGAATTTTAAATTGTGAAAAGAGCAAAAGCTCACCAGCAACTGTCATCTCTGTTACCACTGATTGTCTTGATTGTTCTTGTTACCTGTGTCTCTGTTACCCCTGATTGTCTTGATTGTTCTTGTTACCTGTGTCTCTGTTACCACTGATTGTCTTGATTGTTCTTGTTACCTGCGTCTCTGTTACCACTGATTGTCTCTTACAGTCTTAACCCTGCTTGTCTCTGTTCTTCCTGATTGTCTCTAACATTCTTACTTATTCCTGCCACCACCAAGGAAGCAGCAAGGAGGAAGCAGGACACATCTACATCCGTGAGCCACACACACACGCACACACCCAGACGAGACGCTGACATCCGATGAGCTCTTGACAGCAAGTTGAGGAGGAAGCACAGTCACACTGTAGACACTGTAGACACACTGTACAGTGCACACACACTCAATACCGGAGCACCATGTTTATTCATGCAAGGATTATACAGACAACTGCCCGCAGTTCTAGTCACACAACAATGGCCGAGTGGGTCCGATGTCTTGTTGTTGCTGTGCTTTGCCTTCTCCCGCCAACATCTGGGGATGGACCAACCACTGCTAAAGGGACCAGTGAGTTGCTTTCTCTTAGTCATAGATGATTAGAACGGGGCGTAGTCTTCGGACGAAATGTGAAATGAAATGTATGCCTACTTTAATAAATGACCCTGGATGCAAACATCTTCAAGTATGTGACATCAGATTCTGTTGTACTGTTATCTCTGTCTCTGTCTCTCTCTCTGTCTCTCTCTCTCGTTCATAAGCCGAAAAAGTTGGCTGAAACGAGTAGTAACCTCAAACCTTAATTAATGACCGATAATGTAACTCTTACCTCATGAAATCAAGAGCATTATGTTTCTTGTAAATAAACCTCATGACAGTGATTACAGTTTCAAACAGAGAAACATGCGGTCCACTTGGTTAATTGTGTTTGTGTTAATTGTGGTTTGTCGGCATGGACATGAGTCCCTAGGAGACAGGAACAGCATATAAACTGAGGGCATTCTAACTCACTAGATGTAGCTTAGGATAGGTAAATAGCAGCTTGCCTTGGAAACACCGGCAGTTAGAGGACAGATTGCCAAATACCCTGATGGTAGTGCAGGACAGTATTTAGGTTCCGTGTGGGTAGAAGAATCCAGGCTAAGGCAGCAACCACTCAAACAGGTCTGGCTTGGGAGACTTGCTTACATTGTCGAGTATTCATTTAAAAACAGACCAGTTGTTTATGCTCAAACTAAATGTTCATGTTCGTCTTCCTGACTAAATTCAGCTTCCGATTCGGACTTCAGTTCAGGTTCCTGTTCACATTTGATGTTCACATTTAACATCCAGATTCAAGTTTATCTTTAGATGATCTTAGTTGACATACTCTGCTCTCTCTCTCTCTCACACACACACACACACACACACACACACACACACACACAAGTATATATATATATATAAAACCAGAAACTAACCTGGAACGACATATCCAAACTTGCCCTCCGACAGACAAAGATGGAGGTCTCTAGTGGATGCCTTATGTACCACCTAGGTACGAAGAGGACTAAACTAAAAAAAAAGAAAGTGTGTGTGTGTGTGTGTGTGTGTGTGTGTGTGTGTGTGTGTGTGTGTGTGTGTGTGAAAATTCACTAGCAATACTCTATAGTCCACAACAAGTCTAGACAGGTATGTAGTCTTCAGCGGTTGTACAAATGGCGGCAGCATCTGGCGAAGCAATAATTATACTTGTATAACGGGTGGCTGACCTTCTTTACAGTTCAATGCCAACCCAATCACTACCTGAAGGGTAGTACCTGCAGCCCTTGCGGCCATTGTGGCGGTGACAAAACATGTGACAGCAGGACAGGCAGGTGTCATGGGGGCTGCACACCTGGCTTCAAAATTTCGCCGGATACATGCACCGTAGGTGAGACATTTATAAAACATAGAAACAGTGTCAAGTCACATCACCCTTATAATTAAAACGTGTCACATAGGAAACGACAATCAGAAACCGATGCATGCTGACTAATTCACCCACTGACTGAATACCAAACATAGCACAACATCCAACATAAACTAAATATATCGAATTCCCAGCAATTATCACAAACTGTATGTATATATATATATATTTATTATCAGTTTTGAGACGCATGTGTGATACATTTTATATTTAACATTTTTCGAAGCTTGTGACAATGGGAAATATGGACAGAACTGCTCGCAGACCTGTGGCCAGTGCAAGAATGGAGAAGCATGCCACTCTGTTAGAGGCCACTGTAAATCCTGTCAGCCTGGCTACCAAACCCCATTCTGCAACTTGGGTAAGACCTCAGGACCTTCCTGTTTGACAGATAAATTAACTCGGAAATAGTCATATTTTATGAGAACATCAAATGTACAAAGTAATGCTGTGTAGCTGGTGCTCATGGGCTGCTTCATGTGCGGATTGAAAATAAGTTTTAAGTCACGGGTCTCAACTACGAGTGGACTTAGTTAAGTCTGTTCTGAATAATCGACTTGTAGCTTAAGACCAGCAACTTAAAACCTTTCAATCAACAAAATCAACAAATGGCGATTGAATGGAAGATATGCTTCAAGACTTGTGCTTAAGGTCCTGATAACTTAGGTGTCGACATGCAAACCGGCTCTGGCCTGTAGAGCTACAGTGTTTATAGATGGTTGATATCGCAGTTGGCGAGTCTAGTGGAATCACTATGGCAACATCCGCTTTCCAGCGTGTAGCTTTTTGTGTCCCTCAAGTGCAGACATGGCTTTTGTTGAAAAGGCTGGGTGGTACGTCATCATCATCATCATCATCATCATCATCATCATCATCATCATCATCATCATCATCATCATCATCATCATCATCATCATCATCATCATCATCATCTATATAAAAACTCGAATGCTATAGTCTGTGTGTCTGTACAAACATAAACATGTAAGGTTTTGTTCTCCGCAATTTGACCGGCACTGATATCAATTATGTTAAAACAACAGTAGAAGAAATTTTTCCTTTGTGGGCAATGTAAATGGCGGAACTTGTTGATGCTAGAATCAAAACTGTATTGATGCTAGAGACAAATTTGTATTGTTTCTAGAGACAAAACGTTATTTATATTAGAGACAAAACTTTATTTATATTAGAGACAAAATTTTATTTATATTAGAGACAAAACGTTATTTATATTAGAGACAAAACTTTATTTATATTAGAGACAAAACGTTATTTATATTAGAGACAAAACTTTATTTATATTAGAGACAAAACGTTATTTATATTAGAGACAAAACTTTATTTATATTAGAGACAAAACGTTATTTATATTAGAGACAAAATTTTATTTATATTAGAGACAAAACGTTATTTATATTAGAGACAAAACTTTATTTATATTAGAGACAAAACGTTATTTATATTAGAGACAAAACTTTATTTATATTAGAGACAAAACTGTATTGATCCTTGAGACAATATTTAAGTGATCCTCCAGGTGACTACCCTGAATGGACAGACACACAGACAAACGTTTGGATGCATAGATAAATGGCTGGCTGACTGGCTGGCTAAATGGATATCTTCAAAGTTTTCTGATGAGTGAAATTCCTTGTCACCGTAGCTTGTGGTGCCGGGAGATACGGAGACAACTGTGTGGAAAGCTGCGGGCGTTGTGCGGGAAATCAGTCGTGCAGTCACACCAACGGAAGTTGTTTGCAGTGCCAACTCAACTACCACCTTCCTCTTTGTAAAGGTCAGTTCTGTTGAATTATCATTTTTACTGCTGAGCAGCATGTACTTCCGTTCTCAAAATATGTCGTAACATTTTTGTTTCCGTGTCTGTGTCGTAAACCGTTTAGTATCAGGTGTAGTCTGTGCTTTCATTAGATAATTTAATAACGGGATGTCCTTGGTGCTGTAACTTTATGCAATAGTTAAAACAAAATGAAACTGAAAAAAAAACCAGTTGAAGAGAATTTCTGAACACAAAGAGAGACGCTAATATCGTCTTTGTTTCTCGTTGGACCAACTTTATTTCTAGCAGCACTTTCTTGTCTCAGACTGTGTCGCTGGTCGCTGGGGTGCAACTTGTGGTCAGCAGTGTGGTCAGTGCGCCAGTGATTCTGGAAGATGTGATCGCAGTACCGGCAGGTGCACACGGTCCATGTGTACAGCAGGATGGAGAGGACCCGCCTGTAACGAGAGTGAGTAGAGCTCAGAGCTTGTTGGAGCGAATGTGCCATAATCAGGCTCGCAAGAATGAGAAACAGTTAGGTCTTGCTGAAACGAGAGACAAACAGTCAGGTCAGAATATGATGAAGTGATAATCAGTAGTAAATGAAAAGTTGAATAAATAATGACAAGGGCTGCAGATTATAATTTGTATCGCCGCTTGGTATGCAGTGCAGTGTATGAGTCTACCAATACTGTATCGCTACTTGGTTTACATTGCAGTGTATGAGTCTACCAATACTGTATCGCTAATTGGTTTACATTGCAGTGTATAGTCTACCAATACTGTATCGCTACTTGGTTTACATTGCAGTGTATAGTCTACCAATACTGTATCGCTACTTGGTTTACATTGCACTGCATGAGTCTACCAATAACGTATCGCTACTTGGTTCACATTTCAGTATATGAGTCTACCAATACTGTATCGCCACTTGGTATACATTGCAGTGTATGAGTCTATCAATACTGTATCGCCACTTGGTTTACATTGCAGTGTATGAGTCTACCAATACTGTATCGCCACTTTGTTTACAGTGCAGTGTATGAGTCTATCAATACTGTATCGCCACTTGGTTTACATTGCAGTGTATGAGTCTACCAATACTGTATCGCCACTTGGTTTACATTGCAGTGTATGAGTCTACCAATACTGTATCGCCACTTGGTTTACATTGCAGTGTATGAGTCTACCAATACTGTATCGCCACTTGGTTTACAGTGCAGTGTATGAGTATATCAATACTGTATCGCCACTAGGTAGTCAGTTTAGTGTATGAGTCTACCAATACTGTATCACCGATGGTATACATAGTAGTATATGCGTCTTCCAATACTGTATCGCCGATGGTATGCAGTGCAGTGTATGAGTCTACCAATACTGTATCGCCGATGGTATGCAGTGCAGTGTATGAGTCTACCAATACTGTATCGCCGATGGTATGCAGTGCAGTGTATGAGTCTACCAATACTGTATCGCCGATGGTATGCAGTGCAGTGTATGAGTCTACCAATACAGTATCGCCGATGGTATGCAGTGCAGTGTATGAGTCTACCAATACTGTATCGCCGATGGTATGCAGTGCAGTGTATGAGTCTACCAATACTGTATCGCCGATGGTATGCAGTGCAGTGTATGAGTTTACCAATACTGTATCGCCGATGGTATGCAGTGCAGTGTATGAGTCTACCAATACAGTATCGCCGATGGTATGCAGTGCAGTGCATGAGTCTATTAATACTGTATCGCCACTTGGTATACATTGCAGTGTATGAGTCTACCAATACTGTATCGCCACTTGGTTTACAGTGCAGTGTATGAGTCTACCAATACTGTATCGCCACTTGGTTTACAGTGCAGTGTATGAGTCTACCAATACTGTATCGCCACTTGGTTTACATTGCAGTGTATGAGTCTACCAATACTGTATCGCCGATGGTATGCAGTGCAGTGTATGAGTCTACCAATACTGTATCGCCGATGGTATGCAGTGCAGTGTATGAGTCTACCAATACTGTATCGCCGATGGTATGCAGTGCAGTGTATGAGTCTACCAATACTGTATCGCCGATGGTATGCAGTGCAGTGTATGAGTCTACCAATACAGTATCGCCGATGGTATGCAGTGCAGTGCATGAGTCTATTAATACTGTATCGCCACTTGGTATACATTGCAGTGTATGAGTCTACCAATACTGTATCGCCGATGGTATGCAGTGCAGTGTATGAGTCTACCAATACTGTATCGCCGATGGTATGCAGTGCAGTGTATGAGTCTACCAATACTGTATCGCCGATGGTATGCAGTGCAGTGTATGAGTCTACCAATACTGTATCGCCGATGGTATGCAGTGCAGTGTATGAGTCTACCAATACTGTATCGCCGATGGTATGCAGTGCAGTGTATGAGTCTACCAATACTGTATCGCCGATGGTATGCAGTGCAGTGTGAGAGAACTAGTGGTAACAGTCCATAAACTGGTTGACTGGACACAGGTTGTGACGTCATTTCCGTCTCTTAAAATAGAAACTCTCCATGCTCACCATCAACTACTGTTGCAGCGTGTGGAAATCACCGGCATGGAGTGAACTGCTCTCACGTGTGCGGCCAGTGCAAGAATGGAGCAGCGTGCCACCCGGTCAGTGGCTACTGTGCCGCCTGCCAACCTGGCTATCAAGCACCACTATGCAAATTAGGTGAGGTCACCGTGTCAGATGGGGGAGAAAGATGTGTTCTTGCTGAACTGCAATAATCGCGTGTTTGTTGTTGTTGTTGTTGTTGTGTGTGTGTTGTTGTTGTTTTGTGTGGTCGTGTTGTTGTTTTGTGTGTTGTTGTTTGTGTGTGTTTGTGTTATTGTTGTTTTGTGTGTTGTTGTTTGTGTGTGTGTTGTTGTTGTTTTGTGTGTGTGTGGATATGAGATATGAGAGCGGGGACGTGTGTGTATGTATGTGTGAGAGAGAAAAAAAATAGAGAGAGAAAGTAAAGAGTTGCCACTTTGAGTATAAATGAGTTTTTTAATGTTTTTTGTTTATTTTTTGAGCCTCACTTTTACAGCACGAAGATTTACTCCACATGAAATGGTCTGTTGATATCTCGACATAATAACAACAAGTTATATTGTCTAGTTATACCACGTTTTAAGACAAAAAGCGAGAAAACGATTTGAAATCCTTATTGCCATCATATACACAAAGCTAAAACAAAGACCTACCCACCCCAAATAAAACGAAAATGTTGTGGCACAACTGCAGTGTAAACAACAACACTGCTCTCGATTCTAACTGGACGTTGCACGTGCTCATCCACCCACTGGATTATTGATCCTCCACCCAGTGGATGACAGAATATCCACCCAGTGGATGACAGAATATCCACCCAGTGGATGACAGAATATCCACCCAGTGGATGACAGAATATCCACCCAGTGGATGACAGAATATCCACCCAGTGGATGACAGAATATCCACCCAGTGGATGACAGATTATCCACTTAGTGGATTACTGATTACTAATTGTGTTGACCATTCTGTGTGGTCGGTTGCAGCCTGCCCGGGGGGGCAACACGGAGAAGATTGCTCTAAACGCTGTGGCCACTGCTCCGAAAGTCCAGTCTGCCATCACATCAGCGGACACTGTTCTCTGTGTGTCGACAACTTCCTGCCTCCCCTGTGCACAGGTAGGTCAGTAACGGTTCCTGAGTCACGTGCTCACGGACTTGACCGTCAAGTGCGCTCTTTAAGCCACGTGACCTCTTGGTGTAGGTAGGATCCTGCTGGCTCTACAGGCTGGTTCATGAACCATGAGACCTCGAAGAAAAGCTCTTTCTTTATCGTCATCGAAATCGGCATCACTGACCCACAGCATTTCATCGCAAAGTGCATCACTGATAACCAAGACAAAGCTTTCAGACTGTAGTCATTGTTGTCGTTCTCTCTCGTTCTCTCTCGTTCTCTCTCTCTCTCACGCACACACACACACACACAGAGGTGTATATATACATCGTTGGTACTTTCTTATAAATTTTATGTACATGGCCTGTGCATCACGGGTACATCCAGGGTAAATAAGCTGCAGGTTTCTCATGCAGTCAGTTGGTTATAGTTATGGCATAGTCTAGACTGTTGAAGTCGGTTATAATTATGAAATAGTTTTGACTGTTCAGAGTGTCCAACTCATGAAAAGTTTTCTGGTACCAGATTGCATTCCCGGTCAGTGGGGCCCCACGTGTGGTCAGCGGTGTGGTCACTGCGCGGGTGGACAGTGTGACCGCTACTCTGGGACGTGTACCCGGAAACAATGCGAGGACGGGTGGACAGAGGCTTTGTGTCAGCAAAGTGAGAACTACTTTTGTTGTTGTTGTTGATATTGTAAGGGAAAGTGCTTCCACCTCTCGGTGATTTCGCACTATGGGGGGAAGGGGTCTTCGGGAGATGTGGGTGTTGGGGAGGAGGGTGAGGGTATGGGGGGGATTTGGGAGGTGTGTGGGGAAGGGTTGTCGTTTTTGTGGTGCCAGATGTGTTACTTACTTTTTGCATGCGAGAACTACTTGATTCTTGGGGCTGTTTTGTCGGGTGTGGGTGGGGTTAGGGTGTGGGCGGGGTTAGGGTGTGGGTGGGGTTAGGGTGTGGGTGGGGTATGTTTGCAGCTATGGCACGCAAAATGACACAAACATACACATGTCAAGATGAGATGATACCCTGACATGAAACACTTCTAGATGGCATGACGACATCGATGTCACTCTTACACAGGCTGTACAAAGACAGTATGTCTGTACAGAATGTCCGACTGGTACATACGGCGCTAACTGCTCAAACAGGTGCGGTCATTGCTACCGAAACACCAGCTGTCGCCATGACAACGGAATGTGTGAGTCAGACTGCGAAGAGGGTTACTTCGGAATCCTCTGTAAAAGTAAGTCATTTTATTATATTTTGGTACTTATTTTTATTTTTGTTCTTATTTCTTGTTCATATTATTATTGTTATGTACATAAATGTTCATATTATTATTATTATTGAAATTCGTTGTAGTTTTGTAGCTTGGTGTTCTTAAAGTCAGGTTTTCTTGTGGGAGTTGATCAGTCACAGTTCCTTTAGCGGTAAAATTGTATCATTGTATTAACTTAAACTTCGTACAACATTTAACATACAGGGATGGAGACAAAGCAATGCTTTCTCATAATAATTTATACCATGGCATGATACGATATTTCCTATAATGTGCAAGATATAACAATTTAGCAATAAATGATGGCATGAGACGATATTTCCTAGAATGACCAAAGCATAACCCTTTAGCAGTACGTGCGTTCTTTTATCATATTCAACAACTGAAACTTGATTATCTTCTCATCAATATTTTCTTTTCTGCTTTTTTTCTTTCTGTCAGTCGCTAATTTTTGTCCTTGCATGTTGTTGGGTCACTACAACTTCTCCTGTACCATCACTGTGTGCGCCAGTCACTGTTTTCCTGGCTCACCAGATGTTGCCTTGGGCGGCCCGGTGGCGCAACGGTTAGCGCCTGTCACCAATACAGTGAAGGTTGGCTGTCCTGGGTTCAGTTCTCGTCTCGGGCACGCTGTTCTTTCTCTGCATGTGGCATCTGTTTACAGGGCTGGCTGCCTTGTTGTGATATAGCCTTAGTTGCTGGCTCGGAGTAAAACACCAATTTAAAAAAAATGTTGCCTTGGCCAGTGCACGTGGTTGCTGACTGACAGTGTTTTGCAAGTCTCTGTAATGTTGTCGTGCAAACAATGATGTTGTCCTGGGTCAGTGCGTGTTGGCCTGGGCCACTGTGTTGTTCTGGTCTCTATATTGTTGATGACTGTATATTATGCTACAGGGAAGAGTGAAGACCTAAAGGCTGTTGTCGCCGGATCGGTGGTTGGTGCAGCGACGTTAATATCAGTGACCATCGTCTGCATCTTTTGGTAAATAACATCTTATGGCAACATGTTACATCAGAAAAGTCTTTATGTAAACTCAAATATGTCATTAATTCTGGAAAAAAGCAATAAATTTGAAGAGAGAATAAACTGAGTGCACCAAGAGGATTTCATTTCCCGTAATATCTATAATTCTGCCTCTTGATTACTATTGTTATATTTCTTCTGATTGATTACATTATTTTTGTATTATCTCCAAATAAATTTAGTGATGAAGTTACGAATTAATAATAATGTTCTATCGTATTATTTTCTCTCTTTTTATCTTCCTGCAGCATTCACCAAAGGAAGACGAAATCTGAGATTACTTCTCAAGGTGCGGATAGGTTGGAAGGTAGGGAGGGTGTTGCTAAGTACGGGGTTTGTTGTAAGGTGCAGGTGCAGGTGTAGGTGCAGGTGTTTGTCGGGATACAAACTTGCTGCCTCTCGGGTGGTAGTGACTCTCGCCCCGCCCTCACATCATGAAACATGCCCACCTCCTGCCTTCCCTCATCGCACTCCTTTTTCTAGTTTACTACACAAGAGTAAAGGGAGCTAACTACCAGTTTTTAAATGTATAAAAGGGAAAGAATATAGATGCGCCTAATGTGCTTTTTATGATGCTATTGATTTTTAAGATTAATTATAAGAAAGTAAATTTTGCGATTTGATTGATGTTTACTGTATTTTATTGATTTTGCAAGATAATTGCTAAGACCAAGAAGTTTGATCACATCTCTGACACTTTGATATCTGATATTGATGACAATGTCTAGACTTCCTGGTAGAACATGATAATGATCTGATCTCCACATCTCACACAATGAATAATCTTGGTCTCCATATCTGAAACATTCTAAACACGACCTCCCCCCCCCCACCCGTGTCTGACCCTCTCTGACTACGATCTGTCCACATCTGTGTGCAGACACCAAGTGCAGAGAGGAGGAAGCCCCGGTGGAGCCTAGTGAATCACCTGACCCCGCCAACAACCAGTTCCGGTGCTCTTCTTCCTTGCGCATGCACGATGACCCCTCCTATGACCCTTTGAACATCAGTCCGGGAGCCGTTCACCTGTACGAGACCTGCTACCGGTCACGTGGTCTCCATGCCGTTGACCCGGATGACCTGGCCGACCCAACTAACAGAGAGACTGGCAGAGAGACTGACAGAGAGACTGACAGAGAGCTAGAAGACATGTACCAAAATGTAAACATTGCGAGGGGGACTAAGAACTTGGTTTGATGTACTACAACATCGGATAAAGACTCGACTGCGCTAACTTCTAGAATCTAGATCGAGGCTTTTCTAGAATCTAGATCGAGGCTTTTGAAAACGAGCTTCAGGTTCACTATCGACACAAAGAGGAAGAGCAGACCGGAGGTACATAAGCTAAAGCTTTTAGTCTGAAGAGCTTTCGGTTTTTTGGTTATTCGTGGGAAGTCGAGATCAATGACTTTTACCAATAAGGTTTGGTCTCGGCAACCGCTTGTAGTCCAGTGTACGAACAATAATGTAGAGGGAGAGGGGGGGGGGATTTGTGTTTTAGGCCGAGCCAGCAACTAAGGCTATATCACGGCAAGGCAGCTAGCCTTGTAAACAGATGCCACATATAGAGAAAGATTAGCATGCCCGAGACGAGAGCTGAACCCACGACCGCCAACCTTTCCTGTATTGGTGACAGGCGCTGACCATTGCACCACCTGACCGCCCCATACCAACAATAAGCTGGCTGCAAGACAACCAGAGTCAGCTGGGGATGGATTGGCTTGGACTAAGGAGTAGGTACAGTCACGGACCTTCATGACTGGATAAGTGACTCGGGGTCAAATCCGGTGTCAGTCTCGGTTTTCCTTTAGAGAGACCTCGTGTTTCCTGTCCTTTGGTTGCATACCTTATATATTAATTCTTAATGTATAGTTTTTTTCGTAATAGAACAACCTATACAAATATTTCAAAAATAATAAACAATGCTATTTTTTAATTGTTAGTGGTCAAACAAGTCAAAAGCATCTGTTGTGCCGATATGATAAAATTGTCGAAAAATCCAAATGCGTTTTCTATAAACAAAAAATTACATTTTATAGAAAATACTGTTTATTTTGCAGTCAATCTACTTTATCAAGGTTCTGATGACAGAAAAGCTTGATAACTCACTTCTAAAATTTCTTCGATGTTAGGAAGATCCGCCATTTTTACAGAAAATGGAAGTGAAAGCCCTTCGTTGTGAGGGTTTGTGACGATTGGTGACTCCTATGATAGGGCTAAGAGGCAACGAATGAGAGACACTTATCCAGTAAATAAAGGTCGGTGAGTACAGTGCTATCCCATCGCTGTGTCCAAAGATAGTTTACCTGGCAGGTAACAAGGAGGTGGAGTCATGTAGACAATGACAATGACAATTCTTTATTAACGAGAGGTAAATAAGCCAGAAGGTGTTTTTTTATTTAGCCCTCGCCCCGTGCGGGGAAAGAATAAACAAATAATTAAAAGAATACAAAAATAATTGGTAATAAAGCATAATTGTGATAGGTTAGGGTAGATCTTGTGTTGTTTCGTGTGTGAATGGTGTCTTGTGTTTGACGTCTTGTGTGCGTCATTTGTTCGTCGTCATTTTGGGAAAAGAATGACGTAAAAAGAAGAAGAAAGACGACGGTTATGGCCAGATAGAAAAGTGAGAGCAGCGAGTTCTTCATCTTCCATAAATCAACTAGAAATTTCTTCACCTTCATGCCCACCTACTGGGGCCTCGTCGAGCGTGGTGTATGTGTGTAATATGCATCGTGTGTATGCAAGGTAAGTGTATGTGCGTCGTGTTACATAAATGTACAGTTGATTAATCTGTCGTCCGCGAGATATAATAACTGGAGATGTCGGCAGTTTCCTGCAGCTCCTTGATTGCAATAACTCAGCTCTTTAATTAAAAACAGAAGAGGAAGAAGCTGCAGCCTTCGTGTACCTTGGACCTCAAAATGAGGATGGGAAGTGGCTATTATCTCTCCCTCTTCATTCAGTACTGACGCCCATACAATTCTATGATATATTTGTGTGTTTTGTGTGCTATTGATGACAAGTTACTCAAAACTGTGACAAGTGGATCTGACAAGAAGTTGAAGGAAGTCGAGAGTGCAGTCAGCTGCTAATAATGTACATACAATTTTAATTTCACTTCTGTTATTGATGTTAGTGACAGAAGATTTAATAAAAAGAATCTGATGGCTTCAGGTTTGTAGAATCACAGACAGGTATGAGACTTAATGTGTCCACATGAAGGTTTTATCCGAGGTATCATATCACACATTTTGTAAGAAGTATTCACATCATATTTTAGTCACCAGTCAGTCTTTTTTGTCCAAGATAAGTTTTGTCAGAAGTATTTATGACTTTGGTCAGAACTAGTTTTGTAATATTTTGTCAGAGAGCTCGTTGAGAAATATTTTATCAGAGATGATTTTTGTACAATATTTTTCGTCAAAGCTGTTTTGTCAGACTTAAAATTTCTCCCGATATGCCAGAACCAGTTTTTATTTTATGTCTAATCAGTTTTTTTTTATTTCCGGATGTATTGTTGACTACAAAAACGTTGATGTTGACATCAAGTGTCATTAATGTCGCTTTATCGCACATCTGATAGATGTGACACATCTGACGAGTTCCATTAAAAGCAGGGTGTGAGATGATCACCTCCTGACTGTAAGAAATGTTTTCGTCGCTTGCACACACACACACACACACACTAGGGGCCAGTTGCACAACACATTTCTAATTTTAAACACTTTTAGGCCTTAACTCTTTTTAGACAATCAGTTTTTAGTGCACACCACAATTTTAGAATTTTTAAAACTAAATCTGTTTTAAGTAAGATAAAGTTGTTTAAGTCTGAAATTCTTTTCTGTTAGTACAATTTTTTGTATGTTTTTCCGCAGTGCATCAAAATGGATAAGAAGAGATTTTGCTTCTTTAGAACAGTTTTAAGGTTTAGAAACATGTTGTGCAACTGGCCCCTGGTCTCCAGACCATTAGCTTCTGTAGCTGATCAAAGCCATGCTTGTTAGTGGAAATGTCAAGCTCTTAATGAAAATTAGACAAGAACTCTCGTAAACCACATAAACATAGAAAACAAGGATAACCCAGATTGGTTGGCCCCTAATGGCATCTTTGACCCTTGACACATCATTGTATTTCATGTCCGACACAAACATCAGTTAAATGTTCCTCATCACGAGGCATTACCTGTACGACGAGAAGCAGCAATAAATATTTTAATACAGACTCTGGCACGAGGTGCACCACACGTACAAACAGTCTTGGTGTGTGTGTGTGTGTGTGGACCTGTAGTAGCTCCAGGGCCTTGTTGTCTGCACACTTTATGCGGGAAGCGAGGATTGATGTTCGTGTCTTTATGAACAGAGTTGACCCTCGGTGACAGGAGTGAGGCGGGCCGGCAAACCGGACTTGTGTGACCCACATGGCTCTTCAAACCAGTTACAAATATTTGCTGGGACTTTTCTTATCTGCTGGTGTGTTTGAGCTGACGTCTGCTGTGGGCTGAATGGGGCTGATGTGAGCTTATGCGAGCTGATGTGGGCTGATATGAGCTTATGCGAGCTGATGTGGGCTGATGTGGGCTGATGTGGGCTGAATGGGGCTGATGTGAGCTGATGTGGGCTGATGTGGGCTGATGTGGAATGAGCTGACAGGTGGGGACCAACAGCGGACATGGTACATCGCGATACCAATGCCGGGTGTGTCTACGGACAGCGCGATCAACACTGTCTCGTGAAATCGGGTTGGAACAACCTCATCTTTACATAATGGTGATATTTTATTGCGTGAGTTCGCATTATGTGAGGATCTGAAAACTGATTATGTGAAGATATGAAAACTCATTACGTCAGGATATGAAAACTCATCTGCTCCTGTCGGAAATAACTGACATAGAGATTGTAGTCATACACTGTAAGGAGAAAGTTAATTCGTTGTGTGGTGTGTCACCTCCGGAAAGATTTCTTTTGCGACAAAATTCTTCATCTTTCCTGTTGCGATGTATTTTTCAAGTTCGTTCGTGGCTGTGTACTGATTATGCAATGTGTGTGGCACTGACAAGACAAACAAAAAAGTGAGCTGTAGAAACCAGGTCTTGAACACAGGTACCGGGTACGATCCTACTAAACACTTACCGGTAACGATACCATTGAACACAGGTACCGTGTACGATCCTACTAAACACTTACCGGGTACGATACCATTGAACACAGGTACCGAGTACGATCCTACTAAAAACTTACCGGGTACGATACAATTGAACACAGGTACCGGGTACGATCCTACTAAAAACTTACCGGGTACGATACAATTGAACATACGTACCGGGTAGGACGCCAATGAACACAAGTATCGCCTACGATACCAATGAACAGTTTGATGTACAACGATGCCGACTGACACAGGGGAGAAATTGTTTAACTGTGTTCCGTTAATTATATCCATTTAATCAACTATGTCTGAGATACTTGTACAGGCTCTATAAACAACTAGAAACAACAAAGCATGAGTACTGAGTAGGGTAAGGAAGCAACAATAAACAACAAATGATGTGTACTGGGCAGGGTGTAGAGAGACTGACTGACCACCTCTGTCACTATTTCTGTTTGTCAAGACGAGTCCTCACTATCGTACTTTCCGTCTCGTACTGGTGAGACCTGCTCTCGGGTATTAGAGCCCCGCAGGTGTTAGATTTTCCACTGAGTACCCGTATCTCCACACACAAGCTGATATTTAAGACGCGTTTTTTTTCAGATCAGACACTTGGTTGCGACCCTGTCGTGAACACGGGTGTGCATAACGGGTGTCGGTATTTATCTTGCGTGTGAGTAGGTGAGTCTCTTCAAGTAGCAGTAAGCATGTTTGTTACATGTCAACATGGGAGCACGGTTTCTAGTGACTCCGTTTATGTGGATATGTCTTGCTATCATTTATTATTATTATTAGTTCTTACATGCAGAGGACAATATTCAATTACCACCGTAACAGTGAACATCTATATTACAACACAACAAGTCAACAAGCCCATCTTACTTACAATAACTCAGATATTATGGTGATCAAAACAATTTTCATATTCAAGTTTTTTTTCAAAATAGCTACAATATTGTCGTATGAAATATATACATTATTTTTCTATAATATAAATATATATTTACACACATTAATATTCATATATTACATATGAACTGTATTCTCGTATAAAATACATGCAAAAGATATATGCATATTGTTGTATAAAATATATTTAATATTATGCATTGTATAAAATATTTTCAAACAGTTCTTGTATAAAATATATACAGGATTTATATATATACCGGATTTTTCTATAAAGTATGTGCAGTCTTCTCGTATGAAGTAAATACAATATTTTTGTTTAGAAGAACACTGGCTACCTCCGGGCGTCTTGTCACTCGTCTGATATACCTCTGATCTCTTGGGTAAACTCGTATATCCGTTACACGATGACAGTGTGATAGTCAAGATATCCGTTACACGATGACAGTGTGATAGTCGATATATCCGTTACACTATGACAGTGTGATAGTCGATATATCCGTTACACTATGACAGTGTGATAGTCGATATGTCCGTTACACTATGACAGTGTGATAGTCGATATATCCGTTACACTATGACAGTGTGATAGTCGATATATCCGTTACACTATGACAGTGCGATAGTAGACATCCGTTACACGATGATAGTCGATATCCGTTACACTATGACAGTGTGATAGTCGATATATCCGTTACACTATGACAGTGCGATAGTAGACATCCGTTACACGATGATAGTCGATATCCGTTACACTATGACAGTGTGATAGTCGATATATCCGTTACACTATGACAGTGCGATAGTAGACATCCGTTACACGATGATAGTCGATATCCGTTACACTATGACAGTGTGATAGTCGATATCCGTTACACTATGACAGTGTGATAGTAGACATCCGTTACACGATGATAGTCGATATCCGTTACACTATGACAGTGTGATAGTCGATATCCGTTACACTATGACAGTGTGATAGTCGATATCCGTTACACTATGACAGTGTGATAGTCGATATCCGTTACACAATGGCAATGTCTTAATATATCTTTGCAATTTATTGCATTTCACACATATTTTATTGCCATTTATTTCATTTATACTCATGTAAATCTGCCACTTATCGCATGTCTACACATGTGTCTGTATATTCTAGAGCTTGGTGCTAGCGGGCGATATCACTGACCATGACAGGACGGCGGGCGAGTTTGGCGAATATCTTTTACAGTCTTTCTTCTCAGTCTTTTTCTTGATTGAGGAGACGACTGAAGGCAGATGACTGGCTGCCAGATAAGGAAGAAGGAACTAAGAAAAGAGTTAGGGAGATAACATGAAGGAAGCTCCACATAATACCAGTGACCGCTCCTACTTCTGTTACCACCTGGCTGTACTGGCGGGCCCTGGTGTAGGTGTGTCTGTGTGTGTGTGTGTGTGTGTGTTGACTGTTGCTTGTAAGCTCGAGGCAGGCGGGGTGCAAGAAGGAAGTTTAATGGCTGGCAAAGTATCCGGGATAATGGGGCGGTGACATCTCACACTCGCTCACAGGACTCGGGGCCACAAATCAGTGGATCGTTGCGGGAAAAAGTTGTGGTGTAGCTGTGTGTTAGGCGTCAAGTGTTACTTTATGTCACAACATGTAACAAGATACACAGGTACAGGCTTGTAACACACTGACAACCATCCTGGAACGTACTGAAATCGTCAAGACCTAAAATATATTCTACCTGGAGTTAGCCCAACAAGAATGAGAGTATCGCCAGTGCTGGACTTGTTTATGACACTTCTCCTTTTAATCATACCGGCATGTCTGGCAGCCTCAACTACACCCGCACCAGGTAAGTCGTTACCTCATCCCCCACCCCACCCTCTCTCCTCTTTCTCTTAGTCCTTCTTCCTCAATCGCTCTCTCTCTCTCTCCCTTTCTTCTTCACTCCTTATTTCTTTCTCCCTCTCTCACTAACTCCCTTTTTTCTGTTTATCCCCTAAGGCTCTCTCTTCCCCCTTCTCTCAAGTCTCTCCCTCCTCTGCCATTGTTGACATGTTTTGTCAGAACATCCGCGTACAGTGACATCATGTACGCCCTCCTCCAAACGAACAGGAGACAGACGTCACATCACGAAAACTCTCTCTCTCTCTCTCTCACACACACACACACACACACGCACATGAGGTAATCACGAACAAAGAGATAAGCGATACTACCTACTGAGCCTAACATACACACAAACGCGCGCGCGCGCGCACACACACACACACACACACACACAAACACACACCCCTCCTCCCTCTCTTTCACGTACATACCAACAATCGCATACACACGAGCCTGCGCACGCATGAACGCGTTTGACTGGCCGGAGTCAGGTGCCAGCGACCTCGTGCACAGTGCGCCGTGACATGGCAGGTGAATGGTTAACACCAAGCACACCACAGCAACACTAATTAAACTGAGTAGTTTAGCAGACTGCCACTGGACAACCATTTAGCTCTACGACCAGCTTTAACCAGTGATACAGTCTGTACATGTCTGTGGTGTGTCTGTGGTCTGTCTGTGGTGTGTCTGTGGTCTGTCTGTAGTCTATCTGGTCTGTCTGTGGTCTGTCTGGTCTGTCTGTGGTCTATCTGGTCTGTCTGTGGTCTGTCTGTGGTCTATCTGGTCTGTCTGTGGTCTGACTGGTCTGTCTCTGGTCTATCTGGTCTGTCTGTGGTCTATCTGGTCTGTCTGTGGTCTGTCTGTGGTCTATCTGGTCTGTCTGTGGTCTGTCTGGTGTGTCTGTCTGGTGTGTCTGTGGTCTGTCTGTGGTCTGTCTGGTCTGTCTGGTCTGTCTGTGGTCTGTCTGGTCTGTCTGGTCTGTCTGTGGTCTGTCTGTGGTCTGTCTGGTCTGTCTGTGGTCTGTCTGGTCTGTCTGGTCTGTCTGTGGTCTGTCTGTGGTCTGTCTGGTCTGTCTGTGGTCTATCTGGTCTGTCTGTGGTCTGTCTGGTCTGTCTGGTCTGTCTGTGGTCTATCTGGTCTGTCTGGTTTGTCTGTGGTATGTCTGTGGTCTGTAGGTTCACATATCTGTTTGTAGAATTGTGACTGTAGATGTTTATGTGTTAAGTACTACAGCTTCTCTAGGCTCCCCGCTGGAGACTAAAAACTGACGATGCACTGTCCCTTCCTCCACAGCGACTTGTCCTCCTAATTCTTACGGCCCCCCTTCCTGTACCCCGTGTGGACAGTGTGCAAGCGGTGCACAATGTGAAGTCAACGGTAACTGCCCTAACGGATGTCAACCTGGATACATGCCTCCTACCTGTAAAACAGGTGAGACAGATACACGTTTGTTAATTACAGTTACTGGTGTGTGAGGAAATTACAGGTTTAACAGGGTCTCTTACACACAAACACACCACAAAACACACACACACACACACACACACACACACACACACCACAAAGCACACACACACGCACGCACGAGAAGAAAGCAAGTATAGAATTGACAGAAAGATTTCCCCACAGAGGACATGATTCACGAGCAGTACACTATTATAAATGTGTAAAGCCTCTGTAATATACTCATGTTGAACAGCTGGCTGTAGTGTTGAACATAATACTGTGTGCGGGTAGTTGGGTAGGTAGGTAGATAAACAGATATCATATCATTGGAGCTGACGTTTCATGTATCACAAGAACATACCACTGAAATGTAGGCCGGCAGACACACGAAGCAATTCGCATGTGAAGACAGGATTTGTTGTTCTTCATATCATGACAGGAGTTGGTAACACAATCTACTTTGTTCTCGATGTTGTACTTCTCTCGTCCCACACAACAGACTGACTGCACAGCTTTGCTAGACTGGTTACTAAGGTTGTCTCCCCATGTTGTGGCCACCAGTCCAGTCTCCCTGCTCGTCTCCGGGTTGTGTTTAGTAATCGGTGACCTTTAACCTCCTCATGCTGATGTGTAGGAGAGTCTGATAGCTGTACGATGTGAGCGAGACAAGTCGTGCTGTCTGCAAGATAAAGGCACATTTAAAGGCAATGTCCAATATGTGACTGTGTCCGGCAATTAGAGATAGAAATTAGTGTTACAATTGTGTTACACCATCGCCATAGACACAGTTGATTAAGTAAAATATAGCAAAGCCCTGTATCTACTTCAGGAGTAACAAATAAAATGGCGATGCTGGCTTTGAGTGGTAAACCATTATGTTACACAAAACTGTCAGGTGACACAAAATATCAGATTCAGGGAAATACTCGGTGCACCACTCCAACCCCCCCACTGGGAGTATGACAGAGGTTTACAGACAGACAGGACTGTCCTGGACACGCCTACATCTCACAGCGAGGCTGAATACAGAGCCACTGAAGCTGTGTCAATAGGCAGTGTTTCACTTAGAAGAGAAATATTTATTCTTCGTGACTAAGAGGATGAGAGGACATACAAGAGACGATGATTGAGTAGATGTAAAAGGAGAAGATGAGACTCGTAATACACAAAAAGAAAAGAAGCCGGACAGACACAGAGAAAGAGAGAGAACACAACGAAACAGAGACAGAGACAGTGGTAGAGGGACAGAAATTTATCTACATCCGTCAGAAAGCTTAAGCCTCGTCATGATGATGATGCTGTGTGGAGTCCTGTGCTTACGGATTACCGGCTGACCCGACCACAAGATGTTCCGGCTACACAGACACAACGACTAAAGGTCGACCGGACCGTCCCTGATAATGGCGTCTAGAGGCTACAAACATGTACAAAGTGTGTGTAAACCTGTATATAGTGTGTCTGTAAACGTGTACATAGTGTGTCTGTAAACATGTAATTGTGTGTGTAAACATATACATAGTGTGTGTAAACATGTATATAGTGTGTCTGTAAACATGTACATAATTTGTCTGTAAACATGCAAATAGTGTGTATGTAAACATGAACATAGTGTGTCTGTAAACATGTACATAGTTTGTCTGTAAGCATGTACATAGTGTGTCTATAAACATTTACATAGTGTGTCTGTAAACATGTACATACTGTGTCTGTAAACATGTACATAATTTGTCTGTAAACATGTACATAGTGTGTCTGCAGACATGTACATAGTGTGTCTGTAAACATGTAAATAATCTGTCTGTAAACGTGTACATAGTTTGTATGTAAACAAGTACATAGTGTGTCTGTAAACTTGTAATAGTGTGTCTGTAAACATGTGAATAGTGTGTCTGTAAACTTGTACATAGTTTGTATGTAAACAAGTATATAGTGTGTGTGTAAACAAGTGCATAGTGTGTCTGTAAACATGTACATAGTGTGTGTAAACATATACATAGTGTGTCTGTAAAAATTTAATAGTGTGTCTGTAAACTTGTACAGAATGTGTCTGTAAACGTGTACATAATGTGTCTACAAACATTGCATAGTGTGTCTATAAACTTGTACATAGTGTGTCTACAAACACTATATTGTGTGTCTGTAAACATGTACATAGCGTCTCTACAAAAATTGCATAGTGTGTCCATAAACATGTAATAGTGTGTCTACAAACATTGCATAGTGTGTCTGTAAACTTTTACATAGTGTGTCTGTAAACTTGTTCATAGTAAGACTATAAACATCTACATAGTGTGCCTGTAAACATCTAATAGTGTGTCTGTAAACATGTAAAAAATGTGTCTGTAAACATGTACATAGTATGTCTGGAAACTTGTACATATTGTGTCTGTAAAAATCTAATAGTGCGTCTGTAAACATGTACATAGTGTGTCTACAAACATTACATAGTGTGTCTGTAAACATGTACATAGTGTGTCTGGAAACTTGTACATATTGTGTCTGTAAACATGCACATAGTGTGTCTGTAAACTTCTAATAGTGTTTCTGTAAACATGTACATAGTGTGTCTACAAACATTACATAGTGTGTCTGTAAACATGTACATAGTGTGTCTGTAAACATGTACATAGTGTGTCTACAAACATTACATAGTGTGTCTACAAACATTACATAGTGTGTCTGTAAACATGTACATAGTGTGTCTACAAACATTACATAGTGTGACTGTAAACATGTACATAGTGTGTCTGTAAACATGTACATAGTGTGTCTACAAACATTACATAGTGTGTCTACAAACATTACATAGTGTGTCTGTAAACATGTACATAGTGTGTCTGGAAACTTGTACATATTGTGTCTGTAAAAATCTAATAGTGTGTCTACAAACACTGCATAGTGTGTCTGTAAACATGTACATAGTGTGTCTGTAAACTTGGACATAGTGTGTCTATAAACTTGTACATAGTGTGTCTGTAAACATGTACATACTGTTTCTACAAACATTACATAGTGTGTCTGTAAACATGTACATAGTGTGTCTGTAAACTTGGACATAGTGTGTCTATAAACTTGTACATAGTGTGTCTGTAAACATGTACATACTGTTTCTACAAACATTACATAGTGTGTCTGTAAACATGTACATAGTGTGTCTGTAAACTTGGACATAGTGTGTCTATAAACTTGTACATAGTGTGTCTGTAAACATGTACATACTGTGTCTACAAACACTGCATAGTGTGTCTGTAAACATGTACATAGTGTGTCTGTAAACTTAGACATAGTTTGTCTGTAAACATCTAATAGTGTGTCTGTAAACATGTAAAAAATGTGTCTGTAAACATGTACATAGTATGTCTGGAAACTTGTACTTATTGTGTGTGTAAAAATCTAATAGTGTGTCTGTAAACATGTACATAGTGTGTCTACAAACATTAAATAGTGTGTCTGTAAACATGTACATAGTGTGTCTACAAACATTACATAGTGTGTCTGTAAACATGTACATAGTGTGTCTGGAAACTTGTACATATTGTGTCTGTAAACATGTACATAGTGTGTCTGTAAACTTCTAATAGTGTTTCTGTAAACATGTACATAGTGTGTCTGTAAACATTACATAGTGTGTCTGTAAACATGTACATAGTGTGTCTACAAACATTACATAGTGTGTCTGTAAACATGTACATAGTGTGTCTACAAACATTACATAGTGTGTCTGTAAACATGTACATAGTGTGTCTGGAAACTTGTACATATTGTGTCTGTAAAAATCTAATAGTGTGTCTGTAAACATGTAATAGTGTGTCTGTAAACTTGGACATAGTGTGTCTATAAACGTGTTCATAGTGTGTCTACAAACATTGCATATTGTGTCTGTAAACATGTACATAGTGTGTCTGTAAACTTGGACATAGTGTGTCTATAAACTTGTACATAGTGTGTCTGTAAACATGTACATACTGTGTCTACAAACATTACATAGTGTGTCTGTAAACATCTAACAGTGTGTCTGTAAACTTAGACATAGTTTGTCTGTAAACATCTAATAGTGTGTCTGTAAACATGTAAAAAATGTGTCTGTAAACATGTACATAGTGTGTCTATAAACATTACATAGTGTGTCTACAAACATGTACTCAATGTGGTTACAAACGTGTACACAATACATGCACAAATACTAGACAATTTGTCTACAAAGGTCTACAAACATTACACGATGTGTATGCCAACATTACACACTGTGTATACAATCACATACACAATCAAGCTCACCAGTTTAGAAACCTGCACTCAGTTGATTTGTTGGAAATCACAAAGGTGTTATGGTAGCAGCACACGGTGTGAATTATGGTGACTTCACACGGTGGTGTGCAACAAAAGCTGTGAGCTGCTCTTTGTTTAACTCTGACAAGACGACTGGCTTATACTGCCACAGAGCAAAGAAATAGGCAATGTTGTGAAACAGTAATAAATATTAGTAAACTAAAATAATTGTAAATATTTATGAACAATCAAATTTATGAACATTTGTAAAATACCGATGAAAAAATGTCTGCATATTTACATGCACCCAGTGACCGGTATGTTGGTCATTCTTGCTCTGTGTGTGTGTGTGTGTGTGTGTGTGTGTGTGTGTGTGTGTGTGTGTGTGTGTGTGTGTGTGTGTGTGTGTGTGTGTGTGTGTGTGTGTGTGTGATCATAACAAGCAGTCTGGCTGTTAGTCTTCTCTTCTCTGAGTTTCGCATCAAGAAAGTTAGAATGACAGAAAACACACAAAGCAGGCCTGTGTGATAGTAGAAGAGAAGATAAAAGTGAATAAATGGAAACACGAGGAGTGACCAGACATGTAGCTGCGCAAACAGAACAGAAGCAATCTGTGATGTATAATGTATGCATCTCTACTGGTTGATTGTTCAAACCAAAATACGATGCTATCCATAATAGTGTGTGACCGAGGATCGTGTAAATAAACCAATCTTTGTCATAGATGTTTACAAAAAACGTTCTCGTGTAGACACGAGACATTCCATCTTTGTAGTACAGCAGGCACATCAAGAGACATCATGTTGTATATATGTTGTATATTACTTTCAGAGTAATCTGTAATCATCCAGACGATTTTCTTCGTGTATCGTCCATTTAAAGACCTGAATAATCGTAGATACTATGTCTGTATAAACCATTTTCTTTTGACAGTGTGCTCTAATGGACACTACGGTAGCTCCTGTTCGAGCACGTGTGGTCTGTGTAAAGAAGGTGACGTGTGTAACAAGGTCACTGGAAGTTGTACCCAGTGTCGTGGTAACTACAGCTTTCCCTTGTGTACAGGTAGGTCCCATCACGATCTGTGATCTCCTGGTGTATGTTGTCTCTTCACCATCTGTGATGTCCTGGTGTATGTTGTCCCTTCACCATCTGTGATGTCCTGGTGTATGTTGTCCCACCACCATCTGTGATGTCCTGGTGTATGTTGTATCATCACCATCTGTGATGTCCTGGTGTATGTTGTCACCTTCACCATCTGTGATGTCCTGGTGTATGTTGTCACCTTCACCATCTGTGATGTCCTGGTGTGTGTTGTCCCATCACCGTCTGATGTCCTGGTGTATGTTGTCCCATCACCATCTGTCATGTCCTGGTGTATGTTGTCCCATCATCATCTGTGATGTCCTGGTGTATGTTGTCCCTTCACCATCTCTGATGTCCTGGTGTATGTTGTCTCTTCACCATCTGTGATGTCCTGGTGTATGTTGTCCCTTCACCATCTCTGATGTCCTGGTGTATGTTGTCTCTTCACCATCTGTGATGTCCTGGTGTATGTTGTCCCATCACCATCTGTGATGTCCTGGTGTATGTTGTCCCATCACCATCTGTGATGTCCTGGTGTATGTTGTCCCTTCACCATATGTGATGTCCTGGTGTATGTTGTCCCATCACCATCTGTGATGTCCTGGTGTATGTTGTCTCTTCACCATCTGTGATGTCCTGGTGTATGTTGTCCCATCACCATCTGTCATGTCCTGGTGTGTGTTGTCCCATCACCATCTGTCATGTCCTGGTGTATGTTATCCCATCACCATCTGTCATGTCCTGGTGTATGTTATCTTATCACCATCTGTCATGTCCTGGTGTATGTTGTCATCAATATCTGGGTGTGTCATCGTTTTTCCTTCACTAGCAGGTCACCATCATTTGTGTGTGTCATCATCTATACTTCACTGATAGTCATCATCATCTGTGTTTGTGATCTTCTATACTTTGCTAGTAGTTATCATCATCTGTGTGATTGTACTTCACTAGTAGTAATCACCATCTATGAGTGTCATTAGCTATACTTTACTAGTCATCATCCTGTGTGTGTCATTGTACTTCACTAGTAATCATCATGAGTGTGTAAATATCTATTCTTCACTGGTAGGTTTTCATCGTTTGTGTGTGTGTGTGTGTGTGTGTGTGTGTGTGTGTGTCCTAGTCTTTGTCACTTGTAGTCATAATCATTTGTGTGCAACCGTCTATACTTCAATAGTAGGTCACCGTTGCTTGTGTGTCATCATCTATATTTCACTAGTAGTCATAATCATCTGTGTCTGTTATCATCTATACTTGACTAGTAGTCATCATCTGTGTGTGTGTGTTATCATCTATACTTGACTAGTAGTCATCATCATCTGTGTGTGTTATCATCTATACTTGACTAGTAATCATCGTCATCATCATCTGTGTGTGTTATCATCTATACTTGACTAGTCATCATCATCATCATCATCATCGTCGTCATCATTTGTGTGTGTTATCATCTATACTTGACTAGTAGTCATCGTCATCATCATCATCATCATCTGTGTGTTTTATCATCGATACTTGACTGGTAGTCATCATCATCATCATCTGTGTGTGCTATCATCTATACTTGACTAGTAGCCATCATCATCTGTGTATCTATACTTGACTAGTAGTCATCATCGTTTGCACTTGTCATAGTCGTTGCTGTCTGGATGTCGTCCTCAGTGGAAAGCTTTCATGCAGTTAGTCAATTCATTCCCCGACTAGGAAGTAAAAATGATCTTTTCACCAATTGATACATGTGTTGCTCTACCTGCCTGACTGGTACCCCTTCCCTTTCCTTATCACCCACCCTCCCGCCTTGTGTGCCTGTCCTTCACATCGACATTTGTATTCTTCCTCTCTGCTATTCTGTTTTCTCTCACACACAACTGATTATTATTTTTCTTGATTTTTCGTCACTCTTGGGTCCTGCATCACATCCGTCCTCTAGACAACAATATTCAATAAAATACCAGACACTACTAAAGCTCTGCTTATGACACAGACAAGTGCAGAAAAAGATCATTCAGTCTACTTGTATATAATGTGAACAACACAGTAACTTGTATATTTTATATATGGTGTGTAGAGCGATACAGTCATCAATATAACTGTATATATTATAAAACAATGAGTTGTTATATATTATATAAACATCTGTGTGTATTGATGTGACACTGAAACACGTAGAATGCTTTTGACATTGAGACACGTGTCGATTATTTTACGATGAGACATGATGTACTTTTCCTGGAAATGAGTGTATGATGACTGTTACATTATCTAAAAAGAAGTCTGTAATCTTCCACAAAATGTATAAACAGAGCTGGTGTTTTGCAGTTTGCCTTGATGGATATTATGGTACCAATTGCTCGAGCAAGTGTGGTCTGTGTAAAGAAGGAGAAGTCTGTAATAAGACAAATGGATATTGTACCCAGTGCCGTGGAAACTACAAGACGCCCTTCTGTACAGGTAGGTCCCTTTACCATCTGTGATGTCCTGGGGCATGTTGTCTCATCACCATCTGTGATGTCCTGGTGTATGTTGTCACATCAACATCTGTGATGTCCTGGTGTATGTTGTCCCATCACCATCTGTGATGTCCTGGGGCATGTTGTCCCATCACCATCTGTGATGTCCTGGTGTATGTTGTCCCATCACCATCTGTGATGTCCTGGTGTATGTTGTCCCATTACCATCTGTGATGTCCTGGTGTATGTTGTCCCATCACCATATGTGATGTCCTGGGGCATGTTGTCCCTTTACCATCTGTGATGTCCTGGTGTTTGTTGTCCCATCACCATCTGTGATGTCCTGGTGTATTTTCTGTCGCCTTCACCATCTGTGATGTCCTGGTGTATGTTGTCCCATCAGCATCTGTGATGTCCTGGTGTTTGTTGTCCCATCACCATCTGTGATGTCCTGGTGCATTTTTTCCCATCACCATCTGTGATGTCCTGGTGTATGTTGTCCCATCAGCATCTGTGATGTCCTGGTGTATGTTGTCCCATCAGCATCTGTGATGTCCTGGTGGATGTTGTCCCCTACAGCATGAGTGAAGCAGTAGTCTACCTCAACGCTCGTGTCAGGACTAATCATAGTAAAATGTTTCTTGTCGAAGTCTGTGATTGTCATGTATAGTGATAGTCTTGTATAGTCATGGTTGTGTATAGTGAAGGCCATGCATAGTGTGGGTCGTGTACAGTGCAAGTATACGAGTGAGCATCCATATGTACCTGCTTCTACATGTGATTTACTCTCTATGGTGACTGAAATGTGTGGGTTGTGTACTTTGGTCACCTGAAGTTGTACTCAGTGCCGTGAAAACAACCAACTTTCCTTGTGTGAAGGTAGGTCCTGTAGTTGCATGTTCTTGTCTGTAAGTCAGCTTGTGTACATTTGTGACCTTTCACTATCTCTGATGACCTCACTGCCAGTTGTCGTTTGGCAGACAAGTAGACGACCGTTAAGTTGATGTTTGCACAATCGCTTGCCGTCTCTCCATGTGAGTGGAGCTCAGCTTATCAACCTCACCGTCCTTCACATGAATCATGGTGTCAAGAAGAGACAGAACGATCCTACAATTTGGAGATTGGAGTTTGGAGCTACTGCTTTTTGAATCAAGTCAACACAACACTTGAATGCGGATGTACGAATCAGTTTCGACATGACGAGACTAAGCTATTTTGTTTTCGATCTTTTACTTCTCTCGTACCACACAACAGACGGACTGCACAACTTTGCTATACTCATCACTAAGGTTGTCTCGCCATGTTGTGGACACCAGTCCAGTCTTCTTGCTCTTCTCCGGGGTGTGTTTATTAATCGGCGACCTTTAAGCTCGTCACACCAATATTTAGGACAGTCTCGTAGTTGTACGATGTGAGCGAGACAAGTCTTGTTTTCGTCAACATATAGGGACCTAGGGACCTCTTGTCTGGAAATATACTGTCAAATATTTGATTGTCTAGAAAATTGTTTTGTATGCGGCTATAATATTTATATTGTTCTGCGGAGATATGACTGTGGAGATACGGGTCTGTGGAGATAAGGCCCCATACGTACATACGTCCATGTCCAGTCTCTTCCCAACTTAATGTGTGTTGGGGGTTGATGGGTGGGGTAGGGGGAGGCCGGGTACACAGTTTTCCTCCTGGCAAGAATATCTCTCGTATTTTCCGGGTGATTACAAAATAACATGTGGGACAAGGGCATAGAACTCTTGCAATAGGCTTGAGGTCAGGGGCGATAATGTAGTCCTCTAGGTTGTGAGCCAAATTTACTAAACGCTCTCCGCTGCTGTCTGGATACGTGGTGCTTTGAGCCAGCACTGATATCACGTGACCCTACCCCGTATGAGGTCAAACTCCATCAGAGTCAGGAAATTCTGCTTCGCGAAGATAGGAGGAAAAAAGATTATGAAAACAAAGCAAAGAAAAGTAGCAATATTTATAATTGTATTTTTGTACCATTTAGTGTAGACTAGGTCACAGGAGCTCAGGTAACAGTTAAGACTAGTTAAAGGGAAAGTTGAACCGTGTAGTTGAAGTAAAAGTGAACTATCAGGGGATTTGTTTTTCTTATCGAGTGGACACAAGGTAGAAGGTGGAGGCCAAACCTTTTGTTGTGATTTGTAACTTTCCTTAAACAGACATTAGTGATACTCTACTTCTGACCCAGTCATGGACAGGAAATTACTAGACACATTTCTTGCTTATTGTGTGAGAAACACAAACACTGTGGCTAATTATAGAAAACTAGAAACTGTTCATAATTTGTTGAGCGACAAGAAATATTTCTACTATATAGCATGATTATATTGAATGTTAAATATTGTATGCTATACATAGTATGCTATATGTTGTATGTTATATATAAAGTACGCGAAATACTATTTAAAAGACATACATGTTTTATATATTAGATTACCAGACGTGTACGTTTATGTGTGATATATTCAGCCATGTGTAATGTATTTTACATTCAGAAATACGTGTAACAGTTTACATTAAGAGATATGAATACGATTTTCCATGAAGATGAGTGTATGTCGTCTGTTACATTAACTTAGAAGATATCTGTCATCTTAAATGTGTGGACAGACTGTATCATCTTAGATGTTTATGTATGTGTGGAGCATTTATGTTTTGCAGGGTGCTCCGATGGATTCTATGGTAACAGTTGTTCCAACACGTGTGGTCAGTGTCAAAAAGGAGAAATCTGTAATAAGGCCAATGGAAGTTGTACCCAGTGCCTTGACAACTACCAGCTTCCCTTGTGTAAAGGTGGGTCATAAGGCTACATGGTCTTGTCTGTAATACAGTCTGTGCACCTGTGTGACCTCTATCTCGGCCACATGTCATGGTGTTTAAAGGCCAACTCGATTGCTGAGCAAAAATATCTGGAATCAGAGCACAAAGTATCACAAAACCATGTTCCGGTGGTCTTTTATGACAACGAGGCATGAAAATGTTTATATTAATATTTTTCTTTATTCAGCACACCTGGATTTGTCGAGAAAACAGGAAGTGAAGAAACGGACGTATTTCTAAAAATAGCGCGTCTGCCTGAGCTTAAGTCGAAGAGAAAAGATGCAATCCTCGGTAAAAGAAAACTGACCAAGACACATTGTGCTGTTGCTGAATGTTCTCCTCGACACTCAGAGGAAGTTAGTTTGTACTCGTGAAGGAAATCCTACAGATAATGGCAGCAAATGGTAGTGGATTCATTTTGTTCAGAGATGTGTATATAGTATGTGTATATATGTGTATATAATAGATGTGTATGTATGTGTATATAATATTTGTTTATATACGTGTATATATGTGTATGTATTTGTATGTATGTGTATATACAGGTCTCTGCTTTATTCAAACGTGCCATGTGAACTTTGTCCCCTCACCGCACTCACTAATTTGCTCAAAACATTTCAAAATGGATTGTTATCCAGTCACTTACAAGTACAAGTAAGTCTTGGACTTTCAGTAAACCGAAGAAATGTTATTCCTACAGCAGTGCTTACTATACAACAGCACGAGATGTTAACACCAACTACGACTGCTGGTAGATCAAGCACCAGATATACAACATCGACAGTTTCTACACCGTCTGGTCTACAAGTAACATGGTGTGACAGTCACAAACACATCATCAGTTGTATCTTTACCGTAATGCTAACAACAACTGACAGTGTGAGGGCACCTTTGATGAGCGTGATCGAAACAGCTAAACAAGGAAAAACAAAAGAATTGAGGATGATAAACATATTACAAGGGGCTTAAACGGGAACACGTGCGATCGAGTATCAGTAAGTAAATAGAAAATTTTGCATGCAGCTAAATGAGGAAGAAATAAGTTTTTACGTCGATAAATTATATGTTTCGAACTATCATTATATTTTTATTTGTAAAAAAATCCTTATCAGCAGTCAGTTGTAACTATTGTTTCCGATTAAATTTTGATTTGACAGACTTACCTGTCTGGTGAATGAATTCAGTTTGGACCATTTAATTATTTTTTAACTTCATTCAAAGCTTCTAAATAAAGTTCCAATCTGTAGGGCTGTATTCCAAATTCAGCTGTTTCATTTTTGGGGCAAAAAAAATCGCTTCTTGAACACGACAACCTGAGTGATGTTTCTTTATTTTACTCGAAGACATGCAAATTCGCTGTTACAAATACTTCGATCACGTGAGAGAACTCTTCAGTATAGGAGAGTAATGTTTTCCCGCCTTCCTAGTTGCAGGTGAGAATGCCGATGTTTGAAGGCTTATATCTTTAAAATTAAGGATCATTATGTACTCATATTTTGAGAATTATTATTTTAAAACGAGCTTAACTCGATCATAAAGTTGAAAGCAGGTCATATTATAGTTGATATAGCTCGACAGGTGTCCAACCCCTTATTTATTTCGTTTGTGTGCAATCATTCGGAAACGAACTATTTAAGTGAGTTCACTGGTCTTTGTGTACTTTGTCTAAATCACCATATTCTTCCAGGAGTGAACGAATATAAGTAATCTTCATGTCAATTCTTTTCGTTCTTTAAAACTTTGTTTTAATTCTAACACATTGTAATGTCCTCAGATTTTCAATATTTTTACTTACTTTTTCTAGTTTGACATTTTATATTTTGTTTTGCCCTAATAGTTGACATTATTGTAATATTTACTTTGTTTATTTTGTTTCTTTAAATTTTTTTATTTTAGTCTCTTCTAGTTCATCATTTCTAGTTGTTTTTTTATTTTTTGTCTCCCCTCTGTTTTTTGAAATCGTTATGTCCTCTGTTGTTTAATTCGTTATTTCTAATTTTTTTAATTTATTACCAGCTTATTTACTGTTAAATTCTTTTTTATTATTGTTACCTTGCTGACACATTTTTCCTCTTGTTAACTCAGTATTTCTTTTAAGAATAGCATTGTTCCAGTTGTTGCCTCATTATTGTTACCATTGACAACTCATGTTCCAGATGTTAACTCGTTATTTCTACTGTTTAACTCATTATTTCGAGGGGCTAACTCATTCTTTCCCCCCTTTGTTGTAGCTCTTTACTGTATCCTTGTTGTTTGTGTTACTTGTACGACTGCCTGTGAGCGCAGACTGTATGGCGGGTCAGTGGGGGCCATCTTGTGGTCAGCGGTGTGGTCAGTGTGGGGAGGAGGGACAGTGTAACCGTACAACAGGAGAATGTCCGCTGGCCTCGTGTCTGGATGGCTGGACAGGAGCCTCGTGCTCTCACAGTGAGTCTCAGTGCTTTTTTGTTGTTTTATAAAGTTTTCTGGTGCTAACCCTGAGGTTTTTTAGCAGTGACAGAACTCATGTCTTAAAATAATTTGAAAGACGACTGATGGTGAAGAAAATCATGTTCATACAAACTGCAAATTATATTTGTACAAACCTTCAGCTGGTTTTTTTTGGTAGAAATTATTAAATGTACCCAGACATCAGTCAAATCTCTAGTCCTTAGATACATGGAGGTGGTCACTTAGGACAGAAGAGAAGAAAAAGGAAAGAGAGATAGAGAGAGGGGGAAAAAGAGAAAAAGAAAAAAAGAGAGACCGGTAAACAGTCTGATTACCACGAAGGTGGACTGACTAACTGACTGAGAGACTGAGCGATGAGAAGAAGTAAAAGTGAATTTAAAAAACTCTTTATCGTTAGTAGTTAGCGATCGTCTGCTCTGTGAACATCCTGAGTACTTTGTGGACATCTTGATTTCTCTTTGGTCATCTTGATTACTTTGTGAACATCCTGACTACTTTGTGAGCATCTTGATTACTTTGTGAACATCCTAATTATTTTGTGGAAATATTTCTGTATCAGAGTGTGCAGGAGGTTCCTACGGCCCAAATTGTTCCAACTTCTGTGGGAACTGCCGCAGTAATACCAACTGTCGCCATGACAACGGTCTTTGCGAAGCTGGTTGCAATGATGGATTCGAAGGTGTTTTGTGTGACAGTGAGTACTGTATAAAGTTTTTTGTAAGGCAGTGAGTACTGTTGTTTAAAACTAAATAAAATTCACAAAGGAAAGTGATGAATGATGACATGAAGGCGTCATCGTCATTATAACGTTTTTGACAGACAGAAAGGAAGATAGACATTCTCACCCGCGTATTCTACACTGGCTTTCGGATCAAATAAAAACATTTAAAAATCTGAATAAAAAAATATGATATCCAAAATTATTCAACAAAAATTGATTAACGAACTTTCCTTAATATTACTCAATAATTTACATTGTAGCTGGTTGCATCAAACGAAAGTAACAGTTATCTATATATGCAACTTACGAAAATTTTAAAATCGCTTATAGACTCAAGAAGAAGCAAAATTACAACAAAAATATTCAGAGCATCACTGACTCTAAATTAAACTGAATCAAACACCTCCAGATTTGAAGCGAATAGATTTCCCTGGTCTGGCAAGTGTGGTCAGCAGTCAACACAGCAATGAAGTTGCCGCCACGGTCAAGGGGAGACTACCCGAGATACACAAAGCAGGAGAACGTAACTCGTACCCTCGCCATTTATGTTAGTGGAACTTCTCATTGCCTCCCCTACATCACAGAAAACGCGGTCATCCAAAACAACCCCCGCACTTCTTCGCAAATAACTCCCCATCCCTCACCTTTTTCGTTTTCCGTTTCTTTTCGGTCTCGTTGAAATTGATTTTTAATAAACTAATTTTGTGACAGATGAGTAGGCAGAGAGGCAGACAACAAGAAAGACAGAAACTGAAAGACATGCTGACAGGTAGAGGAGATAAGGGTTGCTTTGTATGGAGCAGAGAACACATGCGATTTTGAGTTATCTGAACATAATTGTAGGAAAGATTGTAGACGGAAGTTAAGACAGCAGAGCAAAAAAAAAAAACCGGAAGACTTCCTTCAACCGAAAGGATAAAAACAGGTTTTTGTTTCCTGAATAACTTTTAGGCACATCATAACCCGAAGCACATTCCTGTTACTCTTTTACCCTGCTGTAACTATAACCACTTTCTAACACACACACACACACACACACGACTTTGCCTGACATCAATAGTTTTTGTGATTTTGTTCAGTTTATTGCCGTGTCAAATACAAAATACAATACAAATACAAAACATCTTTATTAATCATTTTCAGAAAATTATTTATCTGCCATGTTACTATTACATGACATGATACCTCAAGTATGACATTAAATATACATTCAAAAATAAAAAGGGGTTGATCTCAACCAAGGTTTCGTTAGTGTGGAAGGTGAGGGTCGCCGACCTCTCGCTGCCTTCACTGAGATGTTGAGAGAAAAATAATCAGCAGCCAGGAGGATCTCTGTACGGCCAGCGTTTGTTTCCTGCGTGTATTTTCTCAAATCATCTTCTCTGCTCAGTTGGTATTATGTTATGGGGTCTCTACTGCCAGCCTCGACTTGCAAATGTTAGGCAGTCGGCTTGTTTGTCCTCTTGTACTTGTTCCTGGCCTTCGTGTCAACTGGTTGTCAAGATGGCGAGGGTCCATTATGTCCAACTGTCGTGGGTTCCTTCTTGTACTCTTCCCGTCTTCGACTACCTTCTTTGTTGCCGAACAACTTGGCGCAGTTTTACATCATTTATTCCTGCTTTTTGTAGATCCTGGCCATATTCTCGATATTTGGAAAAGTTTGCACATTGTGCCTGTTCAAAAACCCATTAGGTCCAGTGAACCCAACGACTTCAGACAACTATAGCTCTTACATCGCTTATCGTGAAAACACTTGAAAAAATTGTGAGCATCGAGGTTATGACAGCTGTTACCTGGAGCTCATGCCAGGCTTCTCTTGTTGGTTTCTTTTCTGCTTTCTGTGCAACCTCACTTGATAACAGAGAGTCTAGTTTCAACAGAGAGTCTAATTCCATCTGTCCCACCAACTAACTCTCTGGATCCTGGACTTTTAGCAAACAGGCAGCAAAAAGAGTTTCCATTTGCGTTCTTCTCTCGGATGATGTTGTCACTTGTACAGGTCTCCTACAAGGCTCTTGCTTGTCCTCACTACTGTTTATACTACATACTGACAATGACAATGACAATGACAATTCTTTATTAACGAGAGGTAAATAAGCGAAGAGGTGCTTTTTTTCATTTAGCCCTCGCCCCGTACGGGGAAAGAATAAACAAATAATTAAAAGAATGCAAAAACAATTGGTAATAACATGAGATAACACCAAATAAGAGTGGAAGGTGAGTATGTACAAGGTGATTGTTAAGAAAAAAAAAGTACAAGCAAGAAACAACAGCAACAACAAAAAAGCAGATATTTACAGGGATCCTGGAATTGAGAGGTGTTTCTAGAGGCCTCATCTAATTTTCTTGTAAATGTTTGAGAAGATGGCGTCTAAAGCAGTTCAGGGAGTTTATCTGCTTGAGATGGAGAGGGAGGCTGTTCTACAACACGCTCCCTGAATATTTGAGACTAGATTTATAGAGGTCTATTCTAGAGATTGGAGTATTTAGTTTTGGGGAAGTCCGAGTATAATTGGAAGAAAACAACAAAGCGAGTCTGGGGGACAGTTTACTGGTCAGTATTTTGTGCATGAATATACATTTATTAAATTTAAGTCTTTTTGTTAGGGGAAGGACACCCAGAGAGGTGAAGTCATTCGGCTGTATTGTCGGTTTGAGTAGAACGGCTTTTATTGCTCGCCTCTGGACACTTGCTAGAGGTTTCATGGAAACTCCACTAGCGGAGTCCCAGAGGGTGGAGGCGTATTCAATGATTGACTGAATGTGGGTTGTATAGAAGAGTTTTCTTGTGTGTGGGTCTAGGAAATGCTTAATTCTTGACAGCTGGTAGACTTTCTTGGAAATGTTTTTGCTTGTAGCAGAGATGTGTTGGGACCACGATAAGTTGTTGTCGATGGTAACCCCTATGAGTTTGTGGGACTGAACTTCCGTTATTGCTTGACTGCCAATATGGATACTTGGGAATGGGGTGACTAGGTTTTGCCTTTTTGTCTTGTTGTGAGGAGCATGACTTCAGTTTTCTGGGGGTTGAGTGACATGTGGTTTGATTCCGTCCAAGTCTGAAGCTCGTCAGCGCTCAGCTGTATGAGGGAAGCAAGTGGCTCAATCTGTTGGTGGTGTGCGTGTATTGTGGTGTCGTCTGCAAACATGTCACATGAATGGGATAGGTGGAGAGGAAGATCACTTGATGTATATAGAGAAAAGAAGAGGTCCTAGTACTGAGCCTTGAGGGACACCAAATTTAACTTCAAGAGGATCAGACATTTGGTTGTTTACAGCGACTCTCTGAGTTCGATTGTCGAGAAAGGAGGTAAGGAGTTTGGTGCACCCGGTACTTAGTTTGTATAACTCAAGTTTTCTGATGAGCAGATTGTGATCTATAACATCAAAGGCTTTGGCAAAGTCAACAAATAAGGCAGCAGAAAAATGATTGTCGTTAATGTTATTTAGCCATTGTTCCACCATGGATGTTAGTGCTGTGTGGCAAGAGTGACGGGGCCTAAAGCCAGATTGGTTCGGGTGGAGAAGCTCATGCCTTATAAGGTGTTCTTGTAGGTGCTTGTGGATGTGTTTTTCTAGGGGTTTTGAGAGAGGTGATATGATTGAGATTGGGCGATAGTTTGAAGGGTCACCTGTATCACCTGATTTGTGTATAGGGATTACTTTTGCTTGTTTAAGGTGTGTTGGAAAATAAGATTTATCAATACAGAGGTTATACAGGTAGGTAAGAGTTTCAGCAACGGCCGGTGCTGAGAGCTTTAGAATTTTATTGTCGATGTTGTCAGGCCCTCTGGTGTTAGTATCTTTGAATTGGGTAAGTGCTTGATATACTTCCAATACACTCATCTGGGGAATGCAAAGAGAGGTATTAATTTGTTTAGAGTTACAGAAGCTTTGTAGTCTGTCTAGTTTGTTGTCTTGTGACTTGTCGTGTGAGACTACCCTAGTGGCAATTCCTGCAAAATGTGCGTTCAGTTCGTTAGGGGGTATTGTAATTGTGGGACAGATTTGTCTAGACTTGTTTGTTAATTGATTAATCGCTTTCCAGATCAGTTTAGTGTTCTTCTTGCATTCTATGAGTTTGCTGAAGTAGTTTTTCATCTTGCATCGTTTCATAGCGGTGACCACGTTTCGTTGTTTTTTTAACTCTGTTTCTTGGCCTCTCTTTTGAAGGTGTCTCTGACATTAATAGCCGTCTGTAGAATGGATATGGCTCTTGTATGATCATGAACATGTTTATAGTGGTGGTCTTCTTGACTTTGCACGCTGCTGTGTCATACATGTCCTTGTGAGTGTGTGATAAGAACTATATTCACTGTAGTTAACGTGTATCTGTATGTACCCAGGTGTATACTGCTAGCGAAAGATCACCTGAGAATTTTACCTTTGATCGACAATTAATTCACGTTTGTGTATTTTGAATTCTTGCTGCTGCTATTGTCCAAATACACTGGTATTCCGCAGAGGAAAGGGTGGACTTGCGTGGAGCTGTGGCGGGGTCGGTGATGGGTGCAGCTGTGCTCATAGCAGCGGCTGTCGTAGGGACTCTCCTGTAAGTATCAAGGCTGTCGTTTCTCAACCTTAGACCGGGCAAAGCGTAGAAGCTAAAAAAATAGGAAATGCCCCAAATACATACTGCATTGGCATTGTATATTGGCAATGTACTAAGAAACAGTTCTGGATTCAATATGTTGACCAAAGTTTCAAAGCTGTGTCCGTTGGCCCGAAAACCATTGTTTCCAGTGACCTTGACACAACATCCCGAAGCAAACCTTCCACGATATTTGCCCGGTTAAGAAGGGGTTTATTTTTTACATCAAGGCCGTTTGTGTTGCTGGTTTGGTGTGTATGATTGGCCAAAGAGAAAGCAAAGAGTTGTGGATGATCAAGTTTGTCTGTTGGCATGAATGACAGACTAAATTGTTCCCACTTAATAACAGAGCTAAGTAAGAAAACTGCTGGCAAAGAATTAGCTTGATTAGACTACAGAAATGTGCTTAATTAAACTACATTATTTTGCTTGTATCGACTACAATAATTTGAATAGATTACAGAAATTTATTTAAACTACAATAATTTGTCTGAGTGGACTACAGTCAAAGTAAGAAGGAAGAATGTTCTTTACATTGTGATTCATAGTCACCTCTCAGAAGAGAAAACTTTTCTTCGCTCATCATTCATATGAAAAATAGTAAACAGTTGATACCATTTGTTGACGCTTTTTTCAGGTGAAAAATAAAGCATTGTTTAAATTATTTGCTGACACCCCTTACAGACGATCTTTATCAATACTGGATGTTTATGTTGATCTGAAACATTACACAGTTCATAATATTTCTTAAGAAATCTTTCAGACAAAACCACAGGTAACAATTTATTTACGCATCATCAAAGTATTTACACATCTTTCAGGTCAAACAATAAATAATTTGCAGATTTGTTGAGGCTTTTTTCAGCTGTAGTTGGCGAGATAATATTACCTTACTAGAAGTAAGGAATATCTTTCATGGTGTTAGTATTAGTTTATTGTGAGAAGTATTAATTCAAACCGGGTTTTTTCGTGCAGATTTCTTCACTTGAGGTCCCGGGGACTGAAGAGCTCTTCTAAAGGTACATTAATTTCCAAATAATAAGAGGGCTGTGTTGAATGATATGACCATGATACTTCGTCGTTATATTGGATGATCTGGTTGATATATATCTTCAATTGTAATAATTCAATAGTGTTCACGACAATTGTCTTCAATTCTAATAATTCAATAGTCTTCACGACAATTGTCTTCAATTATAATAATTCAATAATCTTCACGACAATTGTCTTCAATTATAATAATTCAATAGTCTTCACGACAATTGTCTTCAATTCTAATAATTCAATAGTCTTCACGACAATTGTCTTCAATTATAATAATTCAATAACCTTCACGACAATTGTCTTGTATCTTCTTCTCTGAATTGAAGATATGTGATGTTAATATTCGATTTTCATCATGATAACTATTTTGTGTAAATTTTTCCAGGTGTCCGTCAAGACGGCGCAGACGACAATCTTGAGAATGCTGGGTACTCGAATAGTACCCGCTCTACACCGGGTGAGGCGCCTTTTTATGACCCTGTCGACCCACGCAAGAGAGAGTTCCACCTGTACGAAGGTCAGGTACAGTCCGGCCACAATGTCGCCTTGCCGATGGGCTCCAGTGACATCTCTTCTGGTGATGCCACCTACCAGAATCTGGAGCTGCACCAAGAGACACCGAAACACCCCAAGGGTAAAAGATACATCGAAGGAACCTCCGCTGGTCTTCCGGAGAACTTGTATGGCAACACATGATCTGACAGCCAACGTAGTATGTGCTTCCGTGTGTGTGTGTGTGTGTGTGTGTGTGTGTGTGTGTGTGTGTGTGTGTGTGTGTGTGTGTGTGTGTGTGTGTGTGTGTGTGTGTGCCTGGTGTAGATAGAGGGATGAAGTCAACATGCACGTGCTACACAACGAGATTTTTTACCTGATTGGCGCAATAGTAGTTCAAAAGATCACGAAGAATTAGCCATTATGTAAATTTTACTACCTATGGGGTTCATTCGGGTATAACTTTCTACCCTTTTCCACATTTTCAAGACATTATTCAATTTCAATGTCCATTAGAAACATAACATTACTTGACTGATAACTATGGGCTGATGATTTTTGAGACAACTGAGCCATAGACTACAATGTTATGAACCAGAAGTAGGTTGTGGTTAGTGATCTGTTAGCAAGCGAGGGTTAGGGTGAGTATTAGACATTTATACTAACTCTAACCCTCGTCCCATTTCCTGTTTGTGGGGAAAATGCCAGAGTCACAACCACACGGTCTGCTGCACAACAAACAAATATTATATTCAAAGTAAGCAAATAAATGTGTTATCACTGAGGACTGGACTGTGACTCAGACTCACTCTGATGGCTCTCACACCTCAGTCTCTCCACTGTTTTCTCGGCAGAGAGTCGGGTGTCGTCACACAAAACTCTCGCACCCTTGTATCTTCTTCTCTGACCAGCACCCGGACAGGGCGAGACGCACGGGGACTGTAAACAAAACCTCCCAGAACACTGTATTACCTGCCTGGGTTATTTTACGAGACTAACAAACATGTCACATCGTGACTCGGCTTCTCAGCCCTCGAAATTATACTTGTTTCCAGTTTTTTTTATACCCGTCAGATACAGTAGTGTAGGGAGATGCTCGGCTTTGGAGGAGGTGACGAGCAAACACCATGCTGACAGTGAACGATGTTTACATTCTTGTCCCCTCAGTAACTTTTTTTGAGGGGCGGCTGCCCACCCCCTCCTCTTGCCCCTTTGGTTCTTCCGCAATTGAGATCGAGTTTCTCTTAACTGACAATACAGAGAGAACTTGAACACACTCAGTAAGGTAGAGCACGAGACACCAATGATTTGTCTGCTGCTGCTTCACTCACTCACTCACTCACTCACTCACTCACTCACTCACTCACTCACTCACTCACTCACTCACTCACTGTCATATGGTGACTGTCGGTAGCCGCAACCCATCAGTAGATGATAATAAGTTCAGCTTTAGTTCACTTGTCCATTGTCTTACAAAAGACTTCAAGACTTTCCCGCTGTTTTAAATGGCTGCTAGTCATCTTGTGTCGAAACCATGTGGGCAAAAAGTGTTCCGAGATGGGACTGTTCATTTGATAAATAAAAATAAAGATAATAATAATAATAATAATATATACGTGTTTTGTGTAGCGCGTACTCACGCTCACGAGACATTTGGTAGAGGGTCTTCACATCACATATCTGTCTGTATTTGAACTCTATCGTTTTATAATAAAATAATAAATCTTTTTCTACAGTTCTTTTGTGTTAAATGGAAAATACTTTTTCACAAACTTGTGCTTCTCTACCCTGTGTTAATTCCCAATCTCCAATCTGTTCACTTAACCTCCTTCATTCACGAAATGCACAGAAAAAAATTCATGCAGGATTAAGCGCATAAGGTTCTTTAAAACTGTTTGTAAATTGTCGATGTGTTTAATTGTGTGTTTATATGGCTACGTGTTTAAACACACCACAACTGTGTGCCAACACCACGAAATGTTGCTGTCGTATAATATTCAGTATCTTTCATGATAAAAATTTTGACTGAGTTTATTTTGATATAAATATTTTTCTGGACCATAGATTGTTTTCATTCATAGGAAAGTTTTTATATGAACTGTGAAGCCCTCGCACAATTACAGATGTTTCTGCAGACTTGACAGGTAAAGATGTCAAATGTTCAAACCTTAATAATTTAATGCTGTCTGTGGTGTTTCTTGTAAGTTTATTGTTTGTACATTACATTTTTGATTAATTTATTTGAGGAAGCACTTTTTATAAAGTTGTAGATAATTACCTGCAATTTTGGTGATCATGGTGCAGGTAATTAAAAACCCAAAGTCTTTAGCTAGCCAGTCTCCAACTGGTGTTTTGCCAGTCTAGCTTGTCCTTATCTGTCCCTCAGTCTATCACTAGATTGTCCTTATCTGTCCCTCAGTCTATCACTAGATTGTCCTTATCTGTCCCTCAGTCTATCGCTAGATTCTTATCTGTCCCTCAGTCTTTCACTAGATTGTCCTTATCTGTCCCTCAGTCTATCGCTAGATTCTTATCTGTCCCTCAGTCTATCGCTAGATTGTCCTTATCTGTCCCTCAGTCTATCGCTAGATTCTTATCTGTCCCTCAGTCTATCGCTAGATTCTTATCTGTCCCTCAGTCTATCGCTAGATTCTTATCTGTCCCTCAGTCTATTACTAGCTCGTTGTTATCTGTTCTTCAGTCTACTGCTAGCTCGTTGCTATCTTCCCTCATTCTCTTGCTAGCTCGTTGTTGTCTGTCCCTCAGTCTGTCTGATTTGAGGATAGAACTAGGACTGGATCACGAGACTGCGATGCTGCTGTTTATGTGCCTACCTACATGTGTGTGGGTGGGAGAGGATATTGTATATTGTAGTTATTACCTGAGTTAGTTATTACCTGACCTTATTATCTGAATTTGGTTGCACATGAAAGTGTCTCGGGAAAAACACCCAAACCAGCTCTAGACTCCTGTCTTTGTGTTATCATACTGAAAAGGAAAGAAACTTCTATCTTCTGCTCTACGGTTGAATTTTTTTTTTTTTTTTTTGGTAAAATGTTGCTTAAACTTTCACACTACGGTGGATTATTAACTGAACATTATTTATAGGAAGATGAGGAATTTAAAAAAGCGAATTTGATTTGTCCACATCAACAGTCTCTTTGTATCCACTTCTGAAATACTTTCTGCCAAAACATTAAATAAAACTGAGTAAGTTGTGTGATTAAAAAAAAATTTCCTCACGACTTAGCTTCTGTGCCATTCACGAGAATCGCTGTAATACTTGTTTACTTGTTTACTTGTTTTTATGTTACAAACATTTTTTTGCAGTTTTTGCAATCTTTGCATCGTGCATGATTTTCGTTTCTGTGAAACATCTATTTATTTTTTTTTTAAAGAAAACAGACGTTCAATCAAAAGTGGTTTTCAAGTTAATTCCCTGTACTTAGTACTGCACGTGCCGACCCATACAACCCTGACAACGAGCTTTGTCTGAGGCTACCATACGTTTACCATCTTTGGACATTGATCAACGAGGCTTGCTCCGTACAGTCAATTATTTAATTATTAATTAGATAAACATATAGAACACAGCAGAAAAATCAAACGTGTTTAGCAACACAGTTTAATGACATTTTGTTTCAAACTGTGCCGCCACTTAAAAGCCAATTTAGCTGATCGTCGTCCACATTGTGCTTAGAGACCCTTTACTTGCATCGATGAAGTGGCTCAGCGTTGACAAATATTTGCTCAGAAAATAGTTTTAGAAAGGCTACAGATCCATTCGTCGAAGGCCATGTTGACTGGGCATGTCCTAGAAAACCCAGGTAACTGGGAAACTGTCCGCTTGTCTAATAAGCAGGTTAGGGTGTAAGAAAACCAATCTTCAAATACATGGTGAATGATAAAAGGAAGATTTCTAGCATTTTAGACGTTGGGCCTTTTCTCGGACCAGTTTTCTTGTGAGGAGTAAGGGGAAGGGGCTTGTCCATATTCTGTCTCTGATTTCCTTTCCCCAGTTTTCTACTGGGTCAGAAACCTATTTTCCCCTTCGGGGTCAACTTGGTTCGCTGCACCACAATGGTATTGAACCGGCCGCCTGCGGGTTTGGAGGCCAGTGGTGTCACTAGTTTGCTTTCCGCTTCCCACAAGTACAAGTGGGTTAGGATTTAGCAACAAAGCATTTGTCCTGACTATCGGCACCCAGGGGTCTTGATGTGCACAGGCGCAGGGTTGGACAACACGTGGCATTACCAAGATGAAGGTGTTATAAGGGACAAGAGGGATTGATCTTTGTAGGACCTGCACAAGGAACCGCACACCTGAGAGACTGTCCTTACCCTGAGTTTGTTCAGCTTGAGTGATGAACCGAGTGGATTTAACTAGAAACATGACACCAAGACAATGTCTGTCACTGTTGTCAACATCATAAGATTGTCGGCAGCTGATAAATAACACCAGGTGTGACCAACTCTAGACAACGAACACCTGGTCCTTTGTTGTTGTTTTTGAAAGAGAAAAGATTGTTATATTTATATATATATATATATATACTTCTCTCCTTTTACCGTTAATATCGGACACTTTGTTTAGTAAATCTTCTCAAGACTCCACTGAAAACTTTCTACATAAAGACTAAATTTCCCTTAGTAGCGGATATTTTGTATTTCTTGTGAAGTGTAACAGTTATACACAAACAAGGGTGGGCGAGTAGTTTTCATATTCTTTTCCACTTATCGCTAAAAATAGTTTATTTTCAATGCTTAGAAGGTACATTTTAATGTATTTTGTCGCGATATGCTAAACAAACAGTTTTTGGTTTTATTAATTAGTCATATTATAAAACATTAATTTACGACGAATAATGTTTCTTAGCATAATATTTGTTTTATTAGCGTCTTAGGTTCACCACAAGACACCTGCTGGTCTGTGGTGCATGTGAAATCTATAAACAAATCAGAGCCCATTGTGTACCATGTACATCTCACACGTGCATTAATTCTTCTGAAGTGTAAAAGAAGTGAAATGAGGACTGTAATTGACTTCCGCCTCATTTTCATTCTCAGTATAGTTTCCGGTTTTTTGTCTGCAAATGTGTGCAAGTGGTCCATCATTTTGAGGCGCAAAAGTAGAGGATTGAAGCCAACATCGATAAAGGTTGTCTTTTTTTTTACTACAGTAGTTTTTGTCTTTGTGTATTTTGTCCCCATCATTTCTTTCAGCTACTTATTCTACCGCGACTGTTTAGGGACTAACTCCCAGGGCGTAGATATAATAAATCTGTAATTTGCTCCTTGTGTTATCAACTATTCATGTTCATATCGGTGTTAATGTGCATGATGATGCATGATATAGATTCTAGCCTACATCCATACACATACATCCATACACATACATGTTACACATACGTACACATGACACATACACGTGTTTACATGGCGCGCGCGCACGCACACACACACACACACACAGTGCAAAGCTAACAGCGGCAGTCTACAGCTTTTGTAAGAATTGTAGACTTTAGTTTTTAACGGATCCGCCAGATGGCAGTGCATGACGTCACGCGGCAAGTTGAAGAAGAAAGTCACTTCCGCAAACCTCTGTACATCACTCCTGAAGTGGCTGGACACTTATCTGATGAAGACAGAATGGGGTGAGGCGACAAGGATGAGATGGAGAACATAGAAACAATATAAACCAGCTTCTCGCTTACACCAGCGCCAGCTCGGTGGACGCTAGCCACGACGGCCAAAAAGAAGAGGAGACCCTAATCCATTCACATCTACATGCACAACGTTCGTCTTGAACAGATGTCGTCTCATCTAGCAGGCAGCATGCCGTACAGGTGACAAAGTACCTGGTGACGTCAGGCTCAAACTGCTGCCAACAAATTACCTGGTGACGTCAGGCTCAACCTCCTGCTAACAAAGTACCTGGTGACGTCAGGCTCAACCTCCTGCTAACAAAGTACCTGGTGACGTCAGGCTCAACCTCCTGCTAACAAAGTACCTGGTGACGTCAGGCTCATCCTCCTGCTAACAAAGTACCTGGTGACGTCAGGCTCATCCTCCTGCTAACAAAGTACTTGGTGACGTCAGGCTCATCCTTCTGCTAACAGAGTGCCTGGTGACGTCAGGCTCATCCTTCTGCTAACAGAGTGCCTGGTGACGTCAGGCTCATCCTCCTGCTAACAGAGTACCTGGTGACGTCAGGCTCAACATCCTGCTAACAAAGTATCTGGTGACGTCAGGCTCATCCTCCTGCTAACAGAGTACCTGGTGACGTCAGGCTCATCCTCCTGCTAACAGAGTACCTGGTGACGTCAGGCTCATCCTCCTGCTAACAGAGTACCTGGTGACGTCAGGCTCATCCTCCTGCTAACAGAGTACCTGGTGACGTCAGGCTCATCCTCCTGCTAACAGAGTACCTGGTGACGTCAGGCTCATCCTCCTGCTAACAGAGTACCTGGTGACGTCAGGCTCATCCTCCTGCTAACAGAGTACCTGGTGACGTCAGGCTCAACATCCTGCTAACAAAGTATCTGGTGACGTCAGGCTCATCCTCCTGGTAACAGAGTACCTGGTGACGTCAGGCTCATCCTCCTGCTAACAGAGTACCTGGTGACGTCAGGCTCATCCTCCTGCTAACAGAGTACCTGGTGACGTCAGGCTCATCCTCCTGCTAACAAAGTACCTGGTGACGTCAGGCTCATCCTCCTGCTAACAGAGTACCTGGTGACGTCAGGCTCATCCTCCTGCTAACAAAGTGCCTGGTGACGTCAGGCTCAACCTGCTGCTAACAAAGTGTCTGATTACGTCAGGCTTAACCTGCTGCTAACAAAGTACCTGGTGACGTCAGGCTCAACCTCCTGCTAACAAATCACTTGGTGACGTTGGGTGCGATGCTGTTGGACAATAAAAAAATTCTCTGAAGAAATGCACACGGGAAAAGCTTGTCTCCCAAACAGGTCCTTACAGTCAGTGCTCCACAGTTTTACATGGCACTCACAAGCGCGTGACAAGCGAAATTCTCAGACTTAATGAAAATATTTCCTGTGAACTGTTGATGTACACACAAATGTCTGCATCTGCATGATTGGACAGATTCAAGTGTTTCTGCCAGCTCCTCACCAAGTGTGCAGTCAGCAAAAGAAATACTTCGCAATGGCTTCAAATGTTTGTGAATTTGTTCAATGATGCTCATTTGTCGAAGCTTATAGTCTCAACGCACGGAGTGTTTGTTTACAGGACTGAAGAAAAAAATATCTATTGTCTCGAGACCGTACAAGGTTCACAAGCGAAATAAAGCGAAGAGTGTGAACAACAGAAAGAGGGAGGAGTGAACGAAAGAGAGAGAGAAGAGTTAATAAAAGAGAGCGGGAAGTGAACGAAATAGAGAGACGTGAATGAGAGAGAGAGAGAGGAGTGAGGGAACGAGAGAAATGAGAGAAGGAAAGAAAAAGGAAGTAAAGGATTAGAAGAGAGCGAGAAAAGTTGAAGTGGATTGCCAAACAATATGGCTTCCGTCATTTCGACCCTGAGATCAATATCAAACCTGCCAACAAAAATGTCCAATATTATCGACAAATCTTGAAAGACAATGACGCAAAGGAACGGTTACTGTAAATATTGCCAGGAAACATAGCACTCACTCCCCCAGTGGTCTAATGTCAAGGTTCTAGTCACGTGGGACGTCACGTGACACTTGCTAGCATCCATACAGCGCAGTCTGATCATACTGCCGACATCTCTTCCAGCTGAGGAGAGATGAGCCGTCATTCGCGGCTTAGGAAGGAGAACATCGCCGAACATGATCTTCTTCTCCTTACTTCCTCTGGTAGTGGGTGAGTTACTGTTCTTGTCGCTAGTTATGGTAGTGGGTGAGTTACTGTTCTTGTCGCTAGTTATGGTAGTGGGTAAGTTACTGTTCTTGTCGCTAGTTATGGTAGTGGGTGAGTTACTGTTCTTGTCGCTAGTTATGGTAGTGGGTGAGTTACTGTTCTTGTCGCTAGTTATGGTAGTGGGTGAGTTACTGTTCTTGTCGCTAGTTATGGTAGTGGGTGAGTTACTGTTCTTGTCGCTAGTTATGGTAGTGGGTGAGTTACTGTTCTTGTCGCTAGTTATGGTAGTGGGTGAGTTACTGTTCTTGTCGCTAGTTATGGTAGTGGGTGAGTTACTGTTCTTGTCGCTAGTTATGGTAGTGGGTGAGTTACTGTTCTTGTCGCTAGTTAGTCATTTTAATTCCGAAAACATATTTAAAATGGCGGCCTTGTTTCAGCCTCCAGCAACTTGGCTTTAAAGAAGCCATCACAGCAGGTCTCGAACTTTTCTACCATAAGTCTCGCTGACAAGGCCGTGGATGGAATCAACGATGGTCTGTATGCGAGCGGCTCGTGTTCGCACACCAATGGTATCAGCAATAACTGGTGGAAAGTGGACCTCAAGGGCTACTATACTGTCACCCGGGTGGACATTTTCTCTCGAACTGAAGTGTGCTGCGGTAGGTAGAAAAAATCTTTTAAGCCATCCAACAGAAATAAGTTATCGCTTCAAACCTGTTATTTTCAAACCTTGTAAAAAGGACTTAACGTATTCTAGAGCCGACTTGGGGGTTCAAATGCCATCTTGTCTGATTGCACTATGAGGCAATAAAGAAGTTAAAGGTCATGTACATTTTTTTGTTGCCTCGTTGCTTATTTTTCACACCTCACTGTTTTGCAGCATATCGCTTGCAGCAGTTTGAGGTGCGGGTGTCCGTTAAGAATCCCACAACTTTCCCCTCCACTGAAGGCAGTCGATGTGCTTTCTACCCAGACATTGTACCCGTTAATGGCACCTCGTTGGTTTGTGGTCAACCAATCACAGGCCGCTTCGTCAGCGTGTTCAAAGCTGCAAATGATCACCTGGAAATCTGTGAGCTGCGCGTCTTTGGAGACAGAACTCTGGGTATTTCACTAACACATTCCTACCGTTCTTATCTACAATAAGATGTTTCCATAATGTCTCTTTTTATTATTTAGTTTCATTGTAACTACTTACACTTTGCTCTTACAGTCGTGCTTTTTTTTAGTGTCTATTCTACTCTTATTCCCGTCTCAAGCATTAGGAAAGTAGATCATGCTGTTACCTACAAAATTCGCAATGATTATATTCAGTGAAAGAAGTTATGAGTTTGTCAACCAGTTTAGAAACTAAGAATACACAGGAACTATGATGATACATGAGACGATGAACATTTAAACTAGTGGGCTTAGCTGACGATAAATCACAAGTACCGGGTTTCCCCCAAAAATAAGACCGTGCCTTTTATTAACGTTTACTCCAAAAGAGGGATTAGGGCTTATTTTATTCAATTAAAAAATCTATATTTATTTTAATACAGCCACGTCATCTTCTTCTGGAACATTGTGATCATTCATAAAATTATTTCTTTATAATATCATTATAATTCAATACGTCAGTCGTATGTAGACGAACGAAATCCTGGCTGATGATCTCAACTAGGGATTCTATCACGAGCATCCCAGAAAAGGATTCTATTACTTACTTTAGGGGAAATGGGGCAGGAGGCTCAAAGTCCATAAAATGTTTCTGACACATTTCGTTTCAGGTGTCTATGAGAAACTGTCCGTGAATTCCATCTTCAATGGCTCTGTTCGAAGAACCCTGCAGCTGGCCTCTCTGCTCCGCTGCGGAATGGAATGCGAGTCTGACCTGGACTGCGTGGCCTTCAATGTAATGAACACTTCTGTCACCCCTTCTGGACCTTTCATCTGCGAGTTGATTGGCCTACAGGACTTCACGGACCCTTCAAAAAGCACAAGGACTGGATGGAGCGGCTTCCATCGCCTGTACTCTTAACCCAACTTCAAGCTTTGTGGGGTTAACTTTAGTTATTTTCATTTGATGAAGATTTGAACTTGAGTGCTTGGGATTGTCATGTGGTAGCTTTGATGAAAAGTAACAGTCGCCCCAGTTAGGCTCTAGGTTGGCTTCTTGACAAACCTGAAACATCTTATTCTAGAAAGGAGGGTTTAGCCACCTGTCCACCACGCTTCTTGTAGGAGGGGAAAAGGTCAATAGTAGTGGTCTCTCTCTCTCTCTCCTCTGTGTTGGCTACTTGATGATTGGATGATGAGTGACCAATGGCATCCCTTGTCGTATGTATCTGTGCGAATGTCCAAAGTAAAATCGGGAACCGAGAACCTGTCAAGACACTTCTCTGTATGAAGTCATTGTGAACGGAGCAACCAGTCAGCAGTCGAAGCGACTTCAGCTTTTAACGCCTTCACTTTTTCCTCGAGTCCGAGTGTTAAACCACGAGGGCAAGACTCGAGAGGAAGGACACTGGGGTAGGAGAACCTTGACGCAAGGGGGCGAGTCAGGACTGCCTGCTGTCGCCGTGGAAAACAAAGAGCTGCACGACCAGGACTTGCACTACCTGTGACAGGTAGAAGTTCGAAGCCCAGGCCGTCAGGAGTCGTTGTTCTCAGGGAGAAGAACGACTGTTGGGTTCATCCGCACTTCAAAGGACCGGAGAACTTTGAATCAGAGTGATGATGTTCGACGGCTGTACGTGGTATTGCAGTCGTCGAAGACACCACGTGTGTGTCCCTGGACAGAGCTCGAATCTGTGTCGCTGGGAGACCAGTCGTCGCTCTCTGACGAGGTTGGCAGATTGAGTGGGAAGGACGACGGACAGTTAGACGAACACTTCGAGGGTAAGTCATCAGTGTGTCGTGACTATCAGCCGGAGAATTGGTCTCCACCTAACAACCAGCGTGGACTCATAATTACAAGAACTGCTGTAACAACAGATGTGCATGTGAGAGCGAATGGTAGATTAGAGAGAGGTAACAGCACTGTAATAGTGGAAGTAAGTTAATCACGGATAATACTGGGACACACTAGACGAGTCTTTTTATTTCATGTTTGTATTCGCAATTTTTATGTTAAATAAATCTTTCATTATTATTGTACGTTAAATCACACGTCGTTGAGTCTTGTGCTGGAGAATAGCAGGGGGGGGGCTCGTGAGCCAAGTAGTGAAAACTGAGAGATCGACGTGTGATTATCGTGTGTCTGGTTACCCTGGTTTATGTTGAGGTGTATAGCAGGAGTTAAGACCTAACCCTCGTCCACGTGCCCGATTGCCTGAAGCCAGTGTTCACGTTTTGGCTTAAAAACCAAGAATACAGTGATGCTGTAATAAAGAATTTAATAGGCACTTAAAGGCAGAGCTAGTCTCTATCTTTGTTGTGGCGAGAAGTGTTACAGACTTTATCTTGGAGACAGTTTATGATGTCGCATGCACTCTACTCGCTGGCTTCTCTCGGGTACTTTTGTCAGGTACTTCTTCAACAGCTGCTTAATACCCACTCAACAGCTGGCTGGTATCCACTCAGCTGGGGTAACTACACTGCAGTACACTCCTATTATTAAACATTGACTTCATATCTTCAGAACATTTCTGAGACAAACTGGAATTCAGTCCCACATTTATGGGTGATCAGGCAAGAGCAAAGCTGATTACTAAATCACTAGGACCACCAGACATGACAAATCCGATAGAAAAATATTTACAATATAAGCGAGATGTTGTCTACAAATTCATTGACTTTAAAATGTATTAGAATGAGTCTGGCATGAGAGGCTGTTGTTTCGAAAGCTCGGCATCGAAGGGGGCATCGCCCAAGTCATCGATTTGCTAAATAAGAAGTTTATTAAGGCAGCATTACTCAAATATCAGTTGGGAGACTTCTCTAGACAACAGGGGATGTCCGGGTAGGATGGAGCAGATGCCACCTGCGCTTTGCAGATGGCGCTGATGTGATTGCGGGTACCTGTGGGACCTCAACAGTAGACTAAAAACATAAATGAAAAGCGCAGATGCATATAGAATGAACACAACTGACTAAAGAAAAATTGTGTTGAATCCGAGTGCATGGTAAAGCTGAGATGTACATAACTTGAAGTTTTTGGTTGCCACCTTTTCCAAAGACTGCAGCTCCACAAAGACATTTGCATCATCATCGCATAAGACCCAGTAACAACAGTCAGGCTGGATAGGATATGGTAAAGTATTTTTATTGTCAGGCACAGGCTACACAAGCTTCTGGTCCTTGTTATCTTGCTGTGAGGATGTGAGACTTCAAAGAGAAAAACACAATCACTTGACACCACGGCCCTGAAGAGGCGGCTGGGAATCTCGCGCAGGAAAGGGGAAAAAACCAAAGACTTTGGTTACTTAGTTCACAGTCTTGAGTCCACTAGCTGTCGGGCTCTTGGCTCACTATTTTAATGTTTTCTTTGTTCATTCTTTGTTTTTCATAGTTTGTCGATACGCGCACCTTTGACTTACACTAAGAGCTACAGAGTCCTTTAGAGCGAGCATTAGGTCCCCATCACACAGTTCACATAAACATCAACGTTTACATCAACATCAACATCAACATAATAAGAGCTTTGAAGACTACAATCTTGATCTTTGTGTGTGTGTGGGGGGGTGTATTGTTTTTTTCTAATAGAACCAGAACCAGCTCGAAAAACAGCTTTGATGTTTCATCAGTTGTCACAAAGCGGCTTTAGAGTGCGGCACTGGCTGCTGCTGGAATGTTAGATGCAGGCTTGTAGACCCGAGTGTCCAGTCAATATTGACTGTGCGTGCATTCGTTTCACCCTTTGTTCCACATTGACAAAGAGAGTCTCAGGCAGTCGAGTGTGAACACGATGACAAGTTCGATCAGCGCACGTTCAGGCGAAATGTAGTTTATTTTATTAGGTCAATCGTTTGGTGGCCATCTCTATAAGGGAAGCAGCTGACAAAAGATTCTGATAAAAGAGCAAAAAGAAAAGGTAACGAAAGATTTGCAGTGCCATTACCAACTGAGTTAAGGCGTGGGTGGTTGTTATTATTATTGTTCTTTATATTTTAGCACACGTCTTTTATATCCGCGCCAGCTCAAACTGATTTATTTATCTCTGATATGGATTTTAGGATTTAAAAACCCACAGAAAATTAAAGGCCTATTTAGGAAAAAATAATGTATTTTGATGGACTGTCTTCCCACCCTCGTTTGCTCTCGACAAAAAAAGCAGCAAAACGACTTGGTGTTGGCGAACAGAAGGACGTGGACTCGTCTGATGCAATCTCTTCACCGCTCGTTGTCTGAAGCCTGCAAGTGGGCCTCGTCACCACCGAAAGAAAAAATTAAAAATATCCATAACCCTCTAAGATAGGGGGACTGGGGTGCTTGCTTGCTTGCTTGTTGTCATGGACGGGGGACAAGTGCCAAGACTGTGTGTACAGGGAAGTGGAAACTATGTTTCCAGGAAAGGTGAGCAACCACTTTTTGGTATCCTGGATTCGTGGAGTTCATTTAGAATTTTGTCATTTTTTCTAGACTCTTACTTAATTCCTTATATAAATTGTTAATACGCACAACAGTCAAACCCAGCAAGGAAACAACCTCTGAAAGTTTCGTCACCACAACGAGTCTCGACGGCTACGTAACCTCTGACCCACGAGTCGGCGTTGGTGAGAAGCGAAGTGCGGTCGTCCGCAACCCAGATGTTTCCGCCACGTCCACCAATAGAATGGACATCTTTTGGGGAGGAAGGAAGCGGAAGGCCGAGTGGTTAGAGCGCTGGCGTCCGAACTGAGAACACGCTGGTTCAGTTCCTGATAAGCGCAGCAAACTTCCCTCAGTCGCCCCAGCTGGCGGGAATGGGTACCTGACTCCATAGAGGGTTGGGGAAGGTAAGGCAGTGAGGGAGAGGAGATGGGTACCACCTGGGTAAAGATGGCCCCGAAAAAAGTGGGGTCTTTAACACCTCACCCCCTCCCCAACTACCTGAAAAAGTTAGGGGTTGACCTATACCTTTTTTCACATCTTTTTTTTATTCTTTGGGATGTGTGTGCATATGAACTCAAACGACATCAGGCCCCAGGGTTGTGCAAGTACAGCCTCGTGTGTCATCGTGGACGGCAGCGACATCTACTGTCAGCACGCGCCGAAAACATTCAATTGTTTCTCCAGCTCAGGCTTAATACTGTGTAGGAAACTTCTATTGGTATTGTAAGCAAAAGTGAGAACTTGCTGTTGGTACTTGGGTGGTGTGGTTGTACTGAGTTGTAATGAGTATCTCTTTGGCTTAGCTAGGTGTGAGTTATTGCTTATTTAAGTGTGTGAGTTAGTAACTTAGTGTGGGTTCTTGTTTACTGAGAGCACCAAGTGATGCTGTAACATCCATTTGTAATTAATAAAGACAGGCCTGCAAGAGACAGCTATAGTTTGTCAGTAATAAAAGTTCTGTAGTTTGTCTTTGTTAATAATGAAAGCACGGGCATGTGAGCGTCCGTGACTGAAACACACGCACTCAAACACACAAGTAGTTTCAGTTTAACCCGAACCTAACGAAAAATGACAAATAGTAAAAAATAGTAGTCATCATCATCATTATTATTAAACATATTTACTATATGTTTACCATATGTTTACTATATGTTTAGCCGCTATATAGTTACCATTGCTTTTTTAAGTAGCAGATTTCTGTCTCCATTTAGGAAAGAGGCATGCAGGATCTGAGTGTTTCAGTGACTACATAACTGCAGTCCCTGTTTTACTTTTCAGCCTGTCAACAAATTTGATAATTAACAGTCTGACAGCTTTTTTTTCAAGTGGAAGATTAGTAATTTTTCATGTTTGTTAAATGGATTGTGCTATTAAAGCAAAATGCTTAAGTCACAATAAGATAAGGGATTTCATTGCTTTTTTAAGTCAATCAATACTCTGAAAGTACTGGGAAATTGCCGTTCTTGAAACTCCTAGGGTAACTCACAGGAGTCGCTCCGTAGAGCGTTTTATGGAGGCCCGCGTGAGCGCTGAAGTCGCTCCGTAAGATATGTTACGGAGAGTGTTAAATTTTTTTCCCTTCCATTTCTATAGGTAAAAAAGGGAGATAACTGCGGAAATCGCTTAATAAATCATTTATCTAGAGTTACCTTCCTTGGCATTAGTTACTGGATTGTTTCTTCGGGGAAATTTAGAATTTTCTAGACCTAGTCACTGCCTTTCAAAAATGGCGATTCAAAGAACGCTTTTCAGTGCAAAAGGCGCTCGAACTTTATTTCAAGATGCTGTCTGACGACTTAACCGACATGCTTGTTGCACAGGATCATTTTACGTGTGTTTCTGACATATCAACTGGGTTGGGGGCCATATTTGTGGTCATAGGACCTAGTTTCGTGTGGTAGTCTACTCCAAAACAACTTTTTTATGGGATACCGTTTACTTACCCTCCCGGATATCTGACTGTAAAAATAGTCGAGCTTCACGCGAATTCAGGTAAAAACGTGTGAATTCTACTAATATTTATATATCTAACAAATAAAAATCCATAGCTATATCCTACATGGCTATATTTTTACAATTATTATTATTATTTGAAAATGACAAAAATTCATGCGTCCAGAGAGAACGGCCTGTGCCGAAGGGGCACGACTCCAGTGCGTGTGTAATGATTGCTGACACAGTAAATGCATGCTACGTGGCTAGTATGTAGTAACTGTAGTGAGTTTAGTGAGTGTGCTTAGTGATACTACAATTCCAGTGACTTATGGACTCTACAGACTCAACTTCAGTCCCTGGTCACTTAACCACGGAGATGGGAGTCAAGTGTCGTCAGGTATCAGAGAGCGAACTATCATAGTTCTATAGTTATTATCCTTGTCAAATAAGTACTTCAGATATATATCAATCTTAGATATCCTCAATACTTGTAGGTACTATACACACCTCCACCAATGGCGGCGTTGTAGATCTATTTACACCAGCATCAACATGCGAGTAAGTCGTTGTACTACGAAGTTACGACGGTTATTACTACGCTAGGCGATAGGAATTATTATTAATCTTGGAGAACTACCTTCACTAGGGGTTAAGAATTTTAAATTTCCATTTTAATCTGCAATTTTACAGACGATTGCGGTTGTAGTAATTCGGGTGACGAGAACATTAGCAAGATATTGGCCTACAGACACGTGACAACACATGGATGAGTTAGTGGTTACACTGAGCATTTCTTATGCATATCAGTTGCCATGACGACGATGATAATATACTTGAAAGCAGCCGCTTAGATCACCAGGATAACATTTAAAAACAAAATATTACAAACACCAAATATGCTCAACTGTTTATAAAACCCAGTTTCTCGATGTATATATAATATATCATACATGATATATGATTATATACCATAAAAATTCACAAACAAAATCCCCGCTTTTCATTCGCTTTCTGAAGTAAGCTGAATACTCGGTGACTGTGAAAGGTCCTAACGGTTGTTTTCTGAGCTACCCATCCATCCTCGCATCCAGTACAAACTGTCTGTGCTGTGTTTTAGTTTCTTTGCTGGCTCCTGTCCTGACTATTTCTCTGAACTTCTCATCCCTTACTCTCCGGCCAGACAACTCCGCTCTTCCTCTGATGACCGTATCCTAACTGTTCCTGTCACCAGAACAACAACATATGGTCACAGGACTTTTGGCTACTGTGCATCAAAACAATGGAACTCTCTTCCTTTCCATATCCACCACCTTCCTACAACTGAATCTTTCAAATCTGCACTGAAAACGCACCTCTTCCTTGTGCATTACTCCTAACACAGTCCACACAATGCTCGTCCTTGTTGCTACTTTTCTACTCGTCTTCCTTTGCGGAATCGCGATATTTTCAGGTTCTTTTTACTTGATGCCTCTTTGCCTTTTCTACATTTGTCTTATATTTGTTGTCAGCACTTTGGTCTATTCTTCCGTAGCTCGTATGCTGTCCATGGTGTCCATGTCTCATCCCTGTTTTAAGCGCTGAGAACATGTTCTTTATGAGTGTGAGTATGAGCTATATAAATCTTCATTTTTATTATTGTTTTTGGTATAGTTTAAAATGCTGACAGTGTTCAGTAACCTATGACAGTTTTGTTGCCTCTTTTATCCTGTCTTGAATCTGTCATTTCTTCAACTTTAATCCTTCGCATCCTGTGGTCTTGTCTTTTGAAATGTCTGAGACAGCGAATCATTCAAAACTTCTCTGCCCCCCTCCCCCCGCAATTCCCGTGAAACATTTCTACCTGTAATCATGTTTGGTCAATAGCTTCTAGAGATACAATCAAGCTGTGAAAATTTATCGTCATTATCCTGATTTGTGTCACCATGTCTGGGCATTCATGATGATTGTTTTCTTTTTCTTATCGCCGTCTACATTTCCTCACAGCCAACTCCTTTTCTATAGGTTCAGATGTCTCAGACATCCTCGGTGACAAGAGATCTGTACCAAGTGTTTTGATGGCAAGATCGTTCAGAAGGAAACACGTTCAGGCTCCTGTAAAGACCACAGAGACTGCCTTGAATACACATGAAGAGTCTTCGGAAAATTAAAATATAAACATATGCACAGATGAGGTCTTCACAAACTCTGTATACAAGACTTCGAAGCTGTCATCGCCGTCAGGTGTCACATACAGGTGTTTGCGTAGATGGCCTCACCTCTGATGTACTCCTCAACAGCCTCGTACAAGTATCTGTACTGAACCTGTGTAACAAACATTAGCAAGAGAATAAGATTATTATTGACCTAGTGATAGGACACAAGGAATTTAATGTTCGCCAATTATTCGACAAATACACTGTTGGTTATACACCCCTGTAAATTTCCTCCACATAACATAACTTGTGCACATACATACTACCCCTCGTTCTCGTTTGCCCTCTTTTTCCACACCCCGTTACAGCAGATACACAGACATTACCCACATTGACTAGACATGACCCACACATTGTAGAGCCACCACAGATACCAAAGCATATCACATGGATGATTTCTCGCCCACGGACACCATTGTAAGGCCCTCTGCAAAAAGATCACATTCATCTAGCATTGTTCCTGACACGAGAGACAGTGGAGTTCAGGAAGGCTATCATTTCAGCAAAGAAACGTTTTCTCAATCGGGAAGCTCGAGGCCTGACCCCAGAGGACATGAAACAGAACAGGCCAATGTCCGGGTTTGATCCATCAGCAACAATCTAGCGAGCTCTCCACAGACTGCACTCACAATGTGGGTTGGATCACAGCCAGTACATCGACTAACCACGCACCACCCAGTCACGGAGGACTTTCTGTTTTAGGGTGGTACTGCCGTATCAGACGGTGATGGAGAATGACAGTACACTCTCGAGCATCGCCCGGTAAAAGCTGGACCCACATGTCCCACCTTTTACTAAATTTCTTCAGCTGGCAGAGAAAGTAAAGGCGTTGCTGAGTCTTCTTGGTGGTGGGAACCACACACTGATATCCCAGCTGAATGATGGAGCCATACCATGACAAACAAACAAACAAACATTAGCACGAGGATGTAGATATATGATGACCAAACCTGCAGAGTTAATGTAAATACAGCGCAGTATGTAAGTATGCAAGGAAACCACGGTTACAGGAATGTAAGCAAACACTAAGACATGCCACGGGGGACATAATGACAAGAGTTGTCTAACCTGTGAGTCCACGCCCTCTGGTCGGACCACGTGCAGTTTGCGGACTGTTGTGTACACGTCCAGCTCATGGTCGTACTTGATGCGGCTGATAACATCACACAGGGCGCAGAAGAGTCCGCTTCTGAAGGCGCCATCACTGTGGTAGGGGAGACAAGAGACTTTACACACCTGGGATCGTGTCCCTCCTGCTGCCACGTGATCGGACGTTTGAAATCATCAGACCAATTGGGAAAGTTTTCAAAGTCTAGTGGTTACAACAGCAATTAGTGACACTTCAATCTACTAGTTTATAGAAGGTGAGAATGTAGAAAAATTATTTTAAAGGTGAAAATGTAATTTTTTTGTTTATTTTCCATATCTGACGAAAACAAGTAGCTTTTTTATTGAAACAAAAACAAGTTTCTTCTGCAACTATTGAGACTTACATGCACTGTACTAGTACAGGGGGGACCACTTGCTCTTCCTCACAGCCGGCAAGAAGCTCAGCAAGCTTCAAGATGTCTGCTGTCGTGCAGGGCAGCTCGTGTGACCAGTTTCCCAGTTGATAGAGGCGAACTTTCTGAGGCGGTTCTTTCTAAAACCGGGATGAAGCAAGACTTGGTGGCACCAAATCACATCAATAATAATAATAATAATAATAATAGTGAAGATTTTTATAGCGCATATTCACACTCGTAGAGAGTATGCTCTTAGCGCTTAAAACGGGGAAGAGACGTGGACTAAGTAGATACAGAACACAGGGGACGAAAGAAAACGACAGTACTGACAAAAACAGAAAACAAAAGGCATCAGGTAACAGGAACAGAGAAAAATAGTGATGGGTAAAGTAGCAAGAGGGAAGGGGGGGGGAAGGACTAGCATTGTGGACTAGGAGTAGTGCTCAAGGAAGAGGTGCGTTTTCAGTGCAGATTTGAAAGATTCAGTTGTAGGAAGGTGGTGGATATGGAAAGGAAGAGAGTTCCATTGTTTTGCAGCACAGTAGCCAAAAGTCCTGTGACCATATGTTGTTGTTCTGGTGACAGGAACAGTCAGAGTACGGTTGTCAGAGGAAGAGCGGAGTTGTCTGGCCGGAGAGTAAGGGATGAGAAGTTCAGAGAAATAATCAGGACAGGAGCCAGCAAAGAAATTAAAACACAGCACAGACAGTTTGTACTGGATGCGAGAACGGACGGGTAGCCAGTGTAGAAAACGAAGGAGAGGAGTGACATGGTCCCGTTTCCTTGCTCTAAGTACCAGACGTGCAGCGGAGTTCTGTACTCTCTGGAGTTTCTGAATGAGGGATGAGGGGCAGCCTGCCAGCAAGGAGTTGCAGTAGTCAAGTCGAGAAAGAACAAACGCACAGACAAGAGTGTTGGTGGCACGTGTAGAGAGAAAGTGACGGATGGCACTGATCTTACGGAGCTCATAGTAGGCAGACTGACAGACAGCTGTAACATGTTTATCAAGGGTCATGTCTGCGGTGACAATAAATCCCAGATTCCTAACGGATGACGTGAAGGTGATGTTGCTGTCGCCCACTTTGATGTGATTTGGGCAGACTGACTAGTGAAGGTTGATGTCTTCTTGTATGGCACAAGAGGGCTTCCGTTTTATCATCATTTAGTTTAAGCTTGTTTTTCACCATCCAGCCCTTGACATCACTAATACAAGCTTCTAGAGAGCTAATAGCAGAGTGAGACTCAGCCAGTGGAATAGAACAGTAAAGCTGCGTGTCGTCAGCATAGGACTGATGAGAAACCTGGTGAGACCGGATGCAAGATGAAAGTGGTTTAGTATACAGGATGAACAGAACTGGGCAAACTACTGAGCCTTGGGGAACACCACAGAAAAGTGAAGCAGGGCGAGATGTCTGACCATCGACTACCACAGTCTGGGTCCTATCAGTGAGATAGGAGTTGAACCATGAGAGGGCAGGTCCAGAAATCCCGTAGAGGGTGTGGAGTCTGTGAAGAAGCAGAGAGTGGTCTATAGTGTCAAATGCAGCAGACAGGTCCAGTAGGGTTAATGGAGAGACATCACCACTGTCAAGAGCAGATAATATGTCTGTTGTTACTTTAATAAGAGTGGTCTCAGTGCTGTGGAAAGGTCTATATGCCGACTGAGCTTGTGGAAGAAGATGGTGGTCTTGTAAATAGGCCCAGAGCTGTGTCAAAACTATTTTCTCTATGATCTTAGAGAGAAAAGACAAGTTGGAAACTGGGCGGTAGTTGTTTAGCACATTGACATCAAGCGTGGATTTCTTTAGAAGTGGCCTCACCACCGCATTCTTGAACAGAGATGGGAAAACACCTGACGACAGGCTGACATTTACAATATTAGTGATGGTAGGAAGTAGAGTATCTAGGCACTCGAGCAGAAGGCTTGTGGGCATCGGATCTAACTCGCAGGTTGTTGCTTTAGCTTTTAGGATAACCGCTTTCACATCGGTCTCAGAGACTGGTAGGAACTTGGTCATGGAACATCCTGGGAGGACATCACAGGAGATGCTGTCAAACGCCGACGCCGAGTCTAATGATGATCGAATGTCTGATATCTTGCTGGTGAAATAATCACTAAAAACTTGCGGCAGCAGTGAAGCAGGGTAGGCAGTAGGCAGTGGTGTTGCTGTCTTAGATCCAGTCATTTTATTGCAAATGGCAAAAAGCTTTTTGGAGGAGGTGCAATTAATTATTTGGCCCTGAAGGTATGATGTTTTAGCCTCATAAATGCATTTTGCCACGCTTCGCTTTGCAGCATTGTAAATTTCTTTGTGGATGACGAGTCCAGTCTTCCGCCAAAGACGTTCAGCTCGCCGGCGCGTGCGCTTCAGGTCACGGAGTTCAACGCGGGTCTGTGAATACCAAGGCGCACATTTAGACTGGCGCATCAGACGTCGAGACACTGGGTCACGTGGTCATCAACTACTCGACGCAAAACACAGTCAAGTTGCTCGGCAGAGGGTTGTTGGAGGAGCTCCATCTGCAGCTGTGCTTTGAATGCCAGTCTATCAACATTTTGTAATGAGCGAGTGGATCTAAAAACTGGCGCCGATGATGGGCATTTGCGATCAAGTTCGATTAGTACTGAGTAGTGGTCAGATGAGAGATCGTGGGAAACATCAACTGACTGGACTAAGTGGTCATCAGGTCGATGTATGACCCAGTCCAGGATGTGATCTCTTTTGTGTGTTGGCTGCGACACGGACTGGACGAGACGAAAGGTGTGCAACATTTCAGACATTTTGACAGTGTCAGGATGAGAAATGTTGTCGAAGTGTACATTAACATCTCCGAGGAGTATGGCGGGTCCAATTAGTGTATTGCTATAATCCAAGAGATCATGGAATTCTGAGAAAAATGTAGAGGCTGTAAGTTTGTTCCTGGCGCTAGGAGGAGGTCTGTAGATGCAGAGCAGGTGCATCGAGCAATGAGGAGCCGAAGAGGAGACTTGTACAAATTCAAAAGACGTGTGAGGGAACGATACGGCAGTAGTAACAGACAGATACATGGCAAGTGATGATCTGTAGATTATAGCAATACCACCACCACGTGTAGGGCGGGGGAAAGATTTCAGGCAGTAGCCCACTGGAGTAAGATCGACACACACGCTCTCGTCGCCATGTTGTTTAAGCCACGTCTCGGTGATGATGAAAATATCAAGGTGGCGGTCTGTCACAAATTCTACGATTTCAACTCGCTTCAGTGACTGTTGTGCGGACGATACCGACTGAGCGTTGAAAAGCCCAACATGGAGGCGAGTGTTCAGTTGTCGTGTGCTGGAAACTTGGGCGACTACTGATTTCAGGCGATCATGTTGGTTTGGTCGCTGAGATGTAAAGTTATTCGACCCAGTTGGTCGGTCGTGTTTGCAGCTGGTGTTACTGGTGGTTATGTCGACTGGTTCACTTTGATCACGGCGATGCTGGTGTCGCCGACGACCGCCACGGAACGGGCGGCGTTTTCTCTTTCGAGAAATGTCACAGTGGCTATGAATGTTCAAAGTACGAAGCACGGTGCAAAGCGCCAATGAGCGATCAGAAGTCTTAAACCTCAGTGATATAAGTTCGTGCCTACCGTAGGTAATTTTCTTGTATGGGAACACGCTGGGGTGGCTGCGTCCTCCTGTCTGGTGCGTTGAGAGTGTCGAAGTAAAGGCCGGCAGAGAGGTTCGGTAGCCATGTTGGAGCACATGGTGTAGTAGGCAGAAGAAAGTCCAGCAAAGAAAACTTTGAAAACGTCCTTCTTCCACGAGCGAGCAATCCACAAACATTCCAGAGTAGATGTTTTCAAATAAGGAAGCAGAAGATGTAGAGCACATGAGAGGAAGATCAGTCAATCACAGTGAAATACATATAATTTGTAGAGCTGCCCCATCAAGCACATCATGCGACAAGGGCAGGTAACTCTAAATGACATCAATGCATTTAGTTAAAGTTTATTGAACACTGACTAAGGGACAGACAGGCGGACAACAGAACAACACCAATAACATCAAAAGAAAGATGTCTCTATCAGTTTTTTTTAATTAAGTATCACAAGGAAGAAAGGGAAGCGAAGGTGTGTTAATTCCCTGTCAATGTAAGAAGGTATGAAGAGCGAAATGCAGGTCAGGTCAGCATCGCAAGTCCCCTGAGGTCAACGATCTCACAAATTTCTATGATGATGCCGTCGTCCTGTACCCATCTGACCTACCCAGTCAATGATCTTTCATAAATATAGTAATATTTATATCGAAGGTTATATTAATGTTTATATTAATGTTCATATAGTTGCTGCCCCACCTCTCAGTGACAAGGCGGTCCGGTGGCGCAACGGTTAGCGCCTGTCACCAATACAGTGAGGGCTGCCTGACCTGGGTTCAGTTCCCGTCTCGGGCACGCTGTTCTTTCTCTGCATGTGGCATCTGTTTACAGGGTTGGCTGCCTTGCCGTCAGTGACCAGCCCGCTAATAAGCTAACTTGTACCTATGTACCATGGTAAGCCTATATTTCATCTAGGTACCATCGTATAGACTGTATGTTACCTATGTATCTTTGTCTATCTCGTAAACCTGCATTTACTAACTGGATTGAACTACACCGATCACACTTTTTTACATTCACTTTATATCTTCCAATGATTTAGGCGACAGTTCAAGAGGGAGTGGCGCCCATTTAAGCATCGTATATATTAGAGACTTTGTATGTGTGTATTCTTATTTGCGTTGTTTATGTAAATATGTATTCTTGTACACGTTTTACAGTTGTATATCTGTAGAAATCTATTTTTGTATCCGTTACTTAAACGGGCGCCACTACCGTCTTATTGTAAACTTATTCGGCTGCCGATAACTGATTTTTATTAAAGCATTTGGGGCAACTGAGTGACACGAGGTGCTGATAAATGGCTTTTGGGGATTTGAACTTTGCGCCATTAGACTGTGGAGCCGTGAGTAAGAAAGTTCGCTCATAGGCTAAGAGTCTCCACCATGTCACTCCCTGCTCTCCTGTTGTCACCGTGTCACTCGGTGATGTCTATTTGTCACCGTGTCACTCCCTGCTCTCCTGTTGTCACCGTGTCACTCGGTGATGTCTATTTGTCACCGTGTCACTCCCTGCTCTCTTGTTGTCACCGTGTCACTCCCTGCTCTCTTGTTGTCACCGTGTCACTCGGTGATGTCTATTTGTCACCGTGTCACTCCCTGCTCGCCTGTTGTCACCGTATCACTCGGTGATGTGTATTTGTCACCGTGTCAGTCCCTGCTCGCCTGTTGTCACCGTGTCACTCAGTGATGTCTTTTTGTCACCGTGTCACTTGTTGATCTCATGTTGTTGCCGTGTCACTTGTTGATCTCATGTTGTCACCGTGTCACTCAGTGATGTCTATTTGTCACCGTGTCACTTGTTGATCTCATGTTGTCACCGTGTCACTCAGTGATGTCTATTTGTCACCGTGTCACTTGTTGATCTCCTGTTGTCGCCGTGTCACTCGTTAATGCAAATCGTATAGGATTAAGTACTCAAGAGACATTTTCAAAGATGGAAGCTCCACGACAGATATCATAATCGCGTCAGCAATGGCAATGTTGATATCTTGTATTCAGAAGGTAGTGGACTGACTTGCTTACAGACCTCACCTCTCTGCTCGCATCCATGTCTGTGTGTTGTCACTTGTATTTTCTTATGCAAATGACGTTTTAGGAACATATCAGGTACACCATTTATATTTTAAGGGCAGTTCCTACGACTGTTATTTGAGATCCGTTCTGTAAGCAAGGCAGTCGAACATTCGTGTGCATTGCTTGTCTCTGTAAAGTCTTTAGAAGCTAAATATGTTCTAGACTGTATTTGTGATTATACTTAATATTTAATATCCATCACTCTGAATGTATTAATGCTGCTGGCTCTTAAAAAATACAAGACAAGCTTATAAAAAAACAACAAACAAACAAAAACAAGCGAAGAAGGTAGATCGACACTCCATTCACAAAATACACACAGGTTACACTTAGTGCACAGTAAAAAGTACACCTGGTGTAATGTAAACACACTGACCTCATAGGTTACAGTCAGGTCGTACATCCTCCCCTCTTCACCAAACTCTCCATGATCAACCAGGGAGACCTCAAACGAGTCAAACACCCTTTGTTCTTCCACTCGGCGTGGCCAGTAGCAGCAGTTCTGTATTTAAAAAACAAAATTTACATGGAACTGGATTATGAGACGGAGTTATTATCCAATTTTATGAATTCTTTTTAAATCTAGGCTAGTGTAGATGGGATAAAAGGATGAAGGAAAGAAGTATAGCTATTAATAAGATTTAGACGACTGAAAGCAACACGCACACATACATTTATATGCATACACATACACATACACACAGGGATACATACACCTGAACGCATGCACTTGCGCGCGCACGTGTGAACAGTCTGCTAAAAAAAAAACTTAGATAACAAACATAAACACAACAGACTCTCGTCTGAAAAATCTGCTTAAAAGAATAAAAAAATGATGAAAAAGCGACTGCAGCAACAGTTGTTTGAAACCGACTTGAGAAATATTTTGCCACACATGTTGTAGGAGCTCACTTCTTGACTTTCGGTTTCACATCCTAGGGAGACAATGGTGGTAATGCCGGCTCCCTGCACCAGTCGCCATACATCGACAACCGTGTGTGGTAGAGGCAGCTGGGTTAGGATCCACCCATTCCAGTCTGCAAACGACTGTAATTTCAAAGAGAAAAAGATGATAGTACTCCTCTCTTCTCCGTCGAGCTTATTGCCAGCCACACTCGGGACTGTAGAGCAGAAATAGCAAACTTCCTAAAATATGCGCCTCCCATTTTCACCATGTTCAACTAGAAAGTGAAAGTCATCTTATTGTTGTCGATAGGTAAACAATAAACCTTCGTCTGTCAGACATGAATAGCAGTGTACCTCTGTCTGTCAGACAAGTGCTCATACCCCTTTCTCGCACCTTGACTGATATTGTCTTTTGACATTGTCACGACCACCGCCAAGTGTAATATTCACTCTCTGCTCTCGCCACACTCACAGAGTCTGACAAATACGTGTTCTTTCACAAGAATTAAAATAAAAGAATGATTTGTCTGACGAATCTATCTACTTTACTAATCACAAATAAAATGAAAACAAGAAAAATACAATTAAATGAGAAAGTCCGTTTATAACCGTTTCTTAATCTAAATTATTTTAAAAGAATAAAATCCCTACCCTTCGAGTCCTTCCCTGCTGTTCCTAATTGAATACCTAAATCCCTACTCAACTAATCGTCTATTTATATCCTAAATATCCTACTCAACAAATTCTTCTTTCAATTCCTACTCTACTGTCCTTGTTTCTCGTCCTAATCCTAACAGGCTTGAGGGAGGCGACTCTCCGCAATTTTTGTATTTTTCTAAGTTTGTTGTGTTTTTAGTGCCCATTGTGTAAGTCAGTACTTTCTTCGCTGCGTCGCTTTCTGCCTGACGCCATAACGCTTTTTCTGAAGATCTTGAGATGACACAACGACACGAAGGCTTTTCTCTGAACTCACGGCCGTTGAGGGCCAGCACGGGTCCCGGAGCAGACGACTTGCTAAAACAAGTAGCTGGTAAAGTTCATAGATTCAAGAGTGACAAGAGGCTAAAGACAGACAAAGGGTATGTCAGACAAATCAGTAACCACGCATTGTGCTTATTCCCAATCTCAGTTGTCTGATTCTCCACCAGCAAGTAACCTGACATCACCTCCCCACCACTGGCAGAAAACAAGGTGAAGGTGACTATCAACATCAATGAGTCATCGTCATCAGAAGTGGTCATCGTGCAGTTTGACAGTGTGGCGTGTGTCTATCAGCAATATACAGGAATAGCCAAAGGTCTCACAGATACAACCACACTGCATGTAGCTCCGCACTCGACAACAGGACTGTAGGTGGCTGTTAAGCGGATTGATGTAGAAAACTTAGATCACGAGTTCTCTTATGTACAGAAAGAAGTATTAACCAAGCAGTTACAATATGAGACTTCTCCCACATTACTGTAGCTTCGTCCATCGCCATGAACTGTGGACAGTCATGCTTGTCGTGGGCTATGGTTCTTGCCGTGACCTGCTGGTCATACACAGGGGTGTGAAGACTACCCATGCTTTATATCAGCTAGCGGACAGGTGTGTCTCACTGGCTTCCACAACTCCACAGTCTATGACTATCCTAGCATACTGCTGATTGCCTCCAGTAGTTCAGTCCGGAAATTCTTGAACAGAATCTGGATATTTCTCAGTGATTGTGAAACTAATCTGATGATCTTACTACAAGAATTCTGCTATTTTTCAGTGATTTTAAAACTAACCCCAGACACTGTACAGCGCATTGAGTCGACTCTGGAGTTGAAAATTGCGCTATATTAATCTGCTTTAATAATAATAATAATAATCCTCTACCTTCCCCCCCCCCTGACTCCCTAACTCCTCGCGCTCACCCTCACGTCATTTCCTTCACTTACGTCACTCATACGCGTCTTCCGAACAACTGACGTCATTCACGCTCTTTCGTTCTTCCACATTAATCCTTATAAAATGTACGCTTAATCACGACACAATCAATAATAACAATGGTACCTGACAGACATGTTTGTCACCTTCCAGAAACTCTGAAGTGTAAGATCCTGACTTTTTGTAAGCTGTTTATTATTAGAACTCCTGGCGATAGGTATCAACACTACATTTAAAGTTTGCAGTATATTTTGTAAATCCTACATTTGATCAGACTTACCGACAGGTAAACGGCGTTAATATATTGGTTGCGGTCTGCCACCCTACAGGTCAGGTAGACCAGGTGATTTTCATCTGAGACAAACATTCAAAGACGCACAAGTGACTACTAAAGTGCTTATGTTATAGTTTGTGCATATTTGTCTTAAACTATATCCCCAGTTCCTAAAGTTAAGATAAAAATATATCAACACTTGGCTATGAAGGTGGCGGGGAACACACTACTGGCCTGTTGTCCTCCAGTTGATGTCCTGTCGTGTACAGCTTGTCTCTTATTTATTAAATGTTTTATTCGTACTTTTGTTAAATCCTCGTGTAAATTGTTATTTTCAAGTAAGACTGGTAACTTGTCGAGGTAAAAAAATCATAGTTTTCTTTTCTCTGTTAGTATTTATAGACCATTGGTCAAGATTGGACCAACTAATCTCAGAGTCTTTTCTAAATAGTGATTAATGTTTCTAGTGTGTCTAACATTCTGCAGCAGTCAGACAATAAACCTGTCGAGAAATATTGTTTAACTTTTTATTTTACCTGGCAATACTTCAATGTTTCTGTTCTTATTAATGTTCTCGTCAGACATTGCGGAAGTGTAGACTGGTTTTCGGTCCAATTTCTTCATCTGTAAAAGCATCTGTAACCGCACAGCAAACATTAGGGCTGCTACCGTGAAAGTCAAATATCTCATTTGCAGTCAGCTAATTGCTTCATCATGATGAAAATTAACTTGTGATGGAAATGCTTGTCGACTAACACTGATGTCGCCTAATATTTTATTTCTAGAAAAAGACCGTAGGTCATACAACAGCTTGTAACTAACCCGTTACAGTTACATCGTGTCTGGCGATGAGCTGCCAGGTCAAGATTTCTAATGAGTCTTGTGATGGCAACAGGTGACACTTCAGTGCTCACTTGCCTGTAGGGTTGACACACATCCCAAAAGTGATGCTCACTTGCATGTAGGATCTACACACACTATGCGAGGGATCAGAGTTCACTCGCCGGTAGGTTCGACACACGTCACGTGACATCGCTCGACAGTGACGCGTTCACTTGCCTGCAGCTCGGCGTCCACTTGTTCGTACGAGGGTTCAGTCAGGAATGGTAAGGCAATGCTGGAGCTGTCTAGGAGGACTCTGCTGCTATACCCGGAGTACGCCTCTAACACCGCCTTGTACACAAACTGGTACTGATCCTGCCCTCAAAGTGAAATAAATTTGGCATCGGATAATCACGATAACATCAGATAGTGCGTCTTTCACACACACACACACACACACACACACACACACACACACACACTCACACACTCACCCACACACACACACACACCCACACACACACACACACACACCCACACCCACCCACCCACACACACACACACACACTCACACCCACCCACCCACACACACACACACACCTACCTATGTGACATCTGGGTGAACAAGTTAGATATTTCTAGAACAGTGTTAATATGGTTTCGAACTGAATGCAATCTGGTGTACGAACCCCTCTACGCTGACTTATTTAGGGGTTAAATACTTACACGTATCAACTGCTGTATATCTTAGTTTGTATGCGTCTAATAAAAAATACAAACTTATTGTGACGACATCTGTCAACCTAAACATTCGTACAGGTAAAACAGAGCTAATCGCATGCAGTGTAACAACAAGCTTGCATACAGGTGATGGGAATTGATATTGTTCGCGGAGTCAAAAACTAGGACTATATCATAGCAAAGCAGCCAGCCTAGTATAAAGATGCCACATGCAGATAAAAAACAGCGTGCCCGAGACCAGATCTGAACCCAGGACAGCCAATTCTTCCATCAGCGTCAAATGATCCTGTTTTACATAATGTCTCTCTGTCTTGGGACTACACAGATCCCAGCAGTCTCTAGATTATTTGATGTACAATTGGCCTGAGTATCAGCAGTGTGCATACACCTGTGAACTTTAGTTTACGAGTAGCAATAAAAGCAATCAGCATCGGCCAGATAACAGATGTGTACCTGTGAAAGAAAAAAAGGTAATCAGGTATACCTTAGCTTGCACCATGTTACACCGATCTTGTCGCACCTCCAAGACGACCTGAGGCACATTGATCTCCCCTTCCTCCAGGGCCTGGTCCATGAGGATATCTAGAGCGATGAAAGTCCCAGTCCTACCAACTCCAGCACTTGAAACACACACACACAGACACACACACAGACACACACACACACACACACACACACACACACGTATCAAGTCTCCGTCCCGTACGTGCTGGACTGGCGGCGAGTTTGTCAGTTCGGGTCTGTAACTCGCTGTTGCTGCCCCCCCCCCACCACCACCACCACCCAACCAGCTATATAAGCCTTCAGATCCGACCTCAACACCCAACTCCTTCAAAAATATCTTGAATAACCGAGAGTACTGTTCGCCAACTCTTCAATTCTTCATCCATGCACCCATACACTTTCTTGTGTTCGTGTGTGTATGTGGTCGTGCACGTGATGGCCTGTATGGTCAACATACCTGCAGTGCACCAACAAGGGGCTGCCGTGTCCGTTCATCATGTTATAGTCAATCCTCACCCGCCTCCAGAAGTCTACCAAGTCCGTCACCTTAGGAATCGAGTGGTCCGCCCACGTGACATAGTGGTACTGAACCACCCGGCGCTTCTCCTTTATTGTCAGACATCAGGTAAATGAGAATAAGTACCAACCCTCATACTTAGTCAAAGTATTAGTAAGGTCAGAGGTTGGTAAGGTCTATGTATCCTTTCAGGATGTTAGATATTGTCCCTGATGCAGGATGTTAAGGCTTGCGTAGTTAATAAACAAAAGGGAATACCTGGTGAGGTGTGTTTCTGTGATGTCAAGGGCTGTATCCTGCCGACTTATTTCTGTGTTATGTAGCGAAGAGACTATCATTCTGCTAGTTTATTTCTATGGCACGTAGAGAAGAGACTCACACCCTGTTGGCATATTTCAAAAATCCTGATCTCGTAGTCAGCTCTGTCGACTACCTCCAGGCCCATGATGATGAAAGCTCCGTGCTCCATGCCAGCACCCGCCGGGGGCCAGTACTCGTCACACTTATCCTGAGGCAAACCATCACTTTCCATTTGGTCACATGATATTTTGTACTCAATCCCATTGCTCCTATGGGACACGCTGGTGCCAAACTTATCCAGCAGTAACTTATCCTTACATTCTACTACATGACATGCTTGGTAAATCCATAAAAAAAAACTGCGTCGTCACTTGCAGTTGATCATGTGACTGATCCTGAAAGGAGCATCACTTCGATTTGATCGTCTTACATAAAATAGCAAGCCACATGTCAGACATTAGACTTAAAATATAATGCAGATTAGGTTAATGCAAGGGGGTACACAAAGATGCAAAAAAATACAGGAGGAGGCAAAAGAAAGAAGCCATCACCCACTCACTCTCTTGCCTTCCTCGCAGTTGGTGAGCATGACGATGTGAGCTATGTGCTCCTGCCACACCATTCTCCAAAAATCGGTTGTAGTATTCTCTTTTGGTCCTGAAATTCCGTAATATTTGCTTTGGCCAGTAAGTGTGAAATTACATTCCACGGGTCAAATTTATTTACAAAACTCTCTATAGATTTTCGTCTGTTTCCAGATTTCATCTGTCTGCTTGCCTATCAATCTGTCTGTCTATCTGTCTATCTCCTTGTCTGTCTGTCTGTCTGTCTGTCTAAACTATCATATGATGCCAGAAACCACACTTACGCCATACACTTGTTTGCATTAAGCTGACATTGTATTCCTGCTTATGAAGCATGCAAATTTAATTTTATTTGAATAATGCCTCTTGATTTAAAGAATTAGTAAAATTCTCTCACTTCCCTCTTTGCATTAGTTCTCACTCACTCACTCACTCACTCACTCACTCACTCACTCACTCACACTCACTCACACTCACACACTCACTCACTCACTCACTCACAATCTCCAAATCACTCCACTCGCTTCACTCACTCACAATCTCTAAAGTAAAACATGTTCAGGTTCAGGAACTTTGATGGCGATGTACTAGTGCTACGAACGTACAGAAACTGCTTACCCTGTGCTGCGATGTACTTTTTTTCTTGCTTGTAACCCTAGTTACATAAAATACAGTGTTATTTTTAATGATTTCTGCAGTTTTAGTGATACATAAGATTTTTGTTTCACTACTACTGATATGAAATTCTTTTTTTTGTGTGAAAAATTTCAATAAGTTTACAACACAAATAAGATAAAGTGAATTAATAAACCACAGATTTTGATGATACTCTTTTGTAGAGCAAACAGTTTACTAGCGACATTTTTTCGTGGGAGAGCACCCACAAGATTGAGAGAGTGGGCGGGACTGGTGTATTACACTGAACCAGCAGATAAGGCTACATCAGGCAAGCCAGCCAGCCCTGTAAACAGATGCCACATGCAGAGAAAGAACAGCGTGCCCGAGACGAGAACTGAACCCAGGACAGCCAACCTTCACTGTATTGGTGACAGGCGCTAACTGTTACGCCACCAAACCACCCACAAGAGTGAGTGAGCGAGAGAAAGAAAGGGATGAAATGTGCTAGTAGCGGTTTTTACATACTGAAGTACATTACTGTGGACTTGAAAGACTTTTATTCACAGTTTGTTAGCAGTAAATGTTACATAAATCTTTAGACGGACATCCTGACATGTATATTTGTGGGCTGTGTACTCGGGCATGTTTGTGCTATGGACAGTGAGCACGCTCACACCAGTACCCTGATGAAGCTGGCGTTGATGTAGTCATTACAGTTGCAGTCCACGAACTGATGGAGAACAACTCTCGTTTCTTCGTCTGCAACAAGATCAGAGGTTCACGATTCTGTCAGTCGTACAGTTCTGTCGACAACAACGGAGAAGTATATGCAGTCTCTTGTGATCATTGCATTTTCACTCATCTTTGACTCATGACATGGGGTGTACTTGGTCAACCTGTCTACATATTATGCCAACTTAATTTTAAATTAAGTGAAAGGCGATTGTTAGTCTCAAGCTGCCGTGTCGACAGAAAGCAGAAATTTTGCTTTACAATAGACGGCATCAGATGAGAATACTGGTAATAAAAAAGTCAGTTAAAAATAATAAGTAACATTTTGTCCAGAAACAACATTCCAGCATTGTTCTAAAAATTAAATGAAACGAAAAAGAAATTTTAAAAAAAGAATAGAATTCTTACGTTATGTGAAGTCTCAAATGTCGACGTTGTTACACATGGCAAGATATGCTATTATTATATAAAAATTTATGTCAGAATCCCAGACAGCAATGGATGATGTACAACCCAGAGGATTGATACTCATGGCTGAGGGTAAATAATCAGCAAGCGTCTGACATGTTCTCGATGTCTCTGAGAGCTCAGGCACTGCACGTGTCAACATTCCTCCTTTGTTTCCATACCGTATCCATAATGCCCTCTTTTTTGATTACATTTACTTTTATTTTTAGGTCTGGAAAAAGCCTATTCTCACGCTGCATGTTACCGCACTTCGCAGGGTTTGTAGGCCCTGGTAGGACATTTCCGAGTTTTGCAACCGCGGCTGGGTGGGGGCTGTGCATCGAGGTTTTCACGGATAGGACGCGATTCTATTTTTTTTTTTTTTTTTTTTTTTTGCAGAGCCTGACCTACATTACATGGCTGTAGCCAATCGGAATGCTTGAACACAGTCGCCTCCCTTTTACCTCCAAATTAGAAAATGGCGGTGTGGTCAGAGGAAAGGTGTAGGAGTATGATTTGTATGTGGGAAAACTACCCGTGTCTGTTCAACACTGCCAGTCCAGAGTATCTCAACCGAGATAAAGCCAAGAATTCCTGAATTGAAATTGCTCGTGCTTGGGGCAGCCTCGATCAAATATAAAAGTTCTTCAAACGTTGCAGACGACATTCGCAAAAAGCGTCTGCATTCTCTCCGAGTCTTCCGAAGTCATTTCTTTTAGAGGAAATGAAAATAAGGCACCTAAGCGACTCCTTCGCGCTACCCACCCCTCACCCACATCTTTTTTTCTTCTTTTCTCTCTCCCTTCTTCATCAGACAATATTATTAACGTAGCAGCAGTAGCTTCCGAAAGTATCTGATTGTCTGCCATTTTGTCGACTACCCACAATGCGCTGCGCGGATGACGTCACCTCGCAGGACACTAGCGAGTGGCCTTGCTACGTGAGAGTAGAACAGTGCTGCAACGGTGCCTAGCAGGCAAAATCTTGCACGTGCAAACCCTGAAAACATTGCAGCGTGAGAATAGGCCTAAACGCACTACAAGCCGTGCATTGAGCCCCACAACTGTAGTCTGTGTGTTACATGTACTCACAGAAGCTACTGACCCAGTTCGTTGGAGACAGAAGATGAAATCTCTCATCGTGGTCTACAAAGGCTCAGTCTGCCCCGTAAGACCACGTGACCTAGCCTTAACCCTGAGTACATTTGATTAAAAGTAACATATATGTCAGCTCAATAGAGGCAGCAGTTGGCATTAGTGAAAGAGGCTGACAAGGACCAGCAACAATAACCTAACATTTCTGACATGCACGTTTGACATGTTTGTCAAGACAGGGATAAAGTTACATTCGGCATAATAAATTCACCGAGGCCACATACTTCTCAGAAATGAACTAAGTTACATCTGGAATTAAAAAGGAAGCCAACTCACACGGCAAAATGCTTTTGAACCTATTTTTGTTGAGGTTTTCCATGGACAAGCCGCTGTTGTGTGGTTTCTCCAAACCGAGAGGAATATTCTGGAATAAAAGATTTTGGATAAACAGACAATGTTAATGGAATTTCGCTAATCAAGGCTTTTTTTACTGGTAACTGGTTGCATACCTTTCTTGTTACATGTTTTTTTCATTCCAAAATGTTTTAAAATACCCATCTGGTGAACAAATGATATGATTTGTGAACAGTTCCTCACATACTGTCTGGGTTTCAACAAATGCGCGCCACGCAAAACAAACAAAAAAATAAATAAATAAATAAAATGGCTCTTGGTTAATTGAGGCTCTTAATTGTCAACGTGCAATTGTCTCCTCAGAGTCATCAGTGTGACCTCTCAACTTGTCGCCAAGCGACCAACCAGTGTCGTGAGTCAGACGTTGGTGTAAACATGGATGAGTCCAGACTGGCGGTGTCCGCTGCAGTCAGCCATGATTCCTCCTCCACCCTCCAGAAATTATGAGATTCGTGTCTATGGCTTTCTTGTCCACTACCACACTAAGATGTGACAAAAAATGCACATATCGCCCGAACTTGCGGTATACAGCTCGCCCTGAAAACATTCTGGCTTCACGAACTCGGAAGTTGCAGCATTGGCTTTGATGCGAGTAAGCGCTGACCCCATCACTTACATGTATTTGATGGAGCTGAAACAGTATATTTAGGATTTAACATGCTCTGGGTTACATTAACTAATCAGAGACATTACAGCAAGTTTGTTAGTAGCTCTTTTCTTCTGCCTTTTTCCTCCCAAAGCACTTTGCAAGCTAATAATATTATTTTTATATTAGCTTTTATACTATTGAGGGGGGGTGAACACGGTTCACGGAAGCGGCAAGACGTGTTTTCAAGTGCTCTGTTGTCATTGCAGCTATTTTCACTTAATATACAGTAAATTGACCAGTTTTAAAAAAGTAAAGTGGGTTACAAAGATGCCCTCAGACAACCTTGTCTTTCGGAGAGTCTGTGGATCCTTTACACAAATATTCATCGGCTTTATGATGAAGAGAGCAAAACATAATCTGTCTGTTCGGGTCGCCATGATTAGGCTGAGGTCCCGAACAGACGCTGCGGTGTTGGGACTGTTACTCTCACTCCTACTTATGCTATGTGGCGATGTGGAGCCAAACCCTGGCCCCACCGGTAGAGAAACGATGAGACAAACTCGTCTGGCAAATGTCAGCGCCTCAAGGAGGGCAAGTACAGACAGAACAGACAACGCAGTACACATCGAAACGCAGCATAGACCAGAGCCGACCCTATCAGACGTCATGGCAATATTGCAAAGCATGAGCACACAGTTCGACGAAGTAAAAGATGACATCAAAAGACTAAACGACTCCTGCTCAACCCTCCAAACACAAATGCAGGAGATACGCCATGAAAACTCTGAGATTCAACGTCAGCTTCATCAACTCGAAGAAAGAAACGACAGTCTACAGAAAAAACTGAGCGAAGCAGAGAGGAAGATTGATGACCTCGAAAGCAGGTCAATGAAAAACAACTTTGCTGTTCTTTGGCTTTCCTAGGAAGGAAAAAGACACGCCAGACGAATGTGAAGCTATTGTGAGTACCTTTATCAAAAACCAACTTGAAATTCCAGACAATATAGAGTTTGAGCGAGTGCATAGACTGAGCAACAAGAGCGATTTGCCGATCATCGCCAGATTCACTTTTTTCAAAGACAGGACAAACGTAATGAAATCCAAGTACAAACTAAAAGGTTCCAAAATTTTTATTGGGGAAGACTTTTCGACGCGGACAATTGAAATGAGGAAACTACTGACCCCACATCTAAGGAAAGCGAAGAGTGAAGGGAAAAGAGTGAAAATGGTTTTCGATCACTTATATATCGACGGGAGGAAATTCTACGCTGATGTCAACGGTGCTCTTACCGAAGAAAGATAGAGTTTTGGCCGCCCGGCGAATTATGTTACTTCCATTGATAAAAAAGACGAGTGTCCACCGAGTTTACTTGACAGATCGTGTGACAGTGATTGCAAGTCCAAGGACACTAACTCCAATGAAGATGGACAAAAGAAAATGCGAGTTATACCCCCTGATTATAGGCTTTCTTTTTTGCATTGGAATATATGTGGACTGCAAGGTAAATTAACAAACAACGACTTCCTATCATTCATAATGTCATTTGACTTTATTTGCCTTGTTGAAACATTTATGGAAAACTTTACTTCTGCAATCTTTTCAGACTATTTCTGTGTCCACAAACCGGCTATTAAATTTAATAATCAAGGTCGTCGTTCGGGAGGCCTATTATGTCTAATTAACAATAAGCTGGTACCATATATTACCAAAATAGACACAAGTTTCCATAATCTGATTGTTTTTCGAATTACCAAAAACTTGTTTAATCTTGACAAAGATATCATTTATATTTGTGCATATGTACCACCTGAAGGCTCCCCCTTTTACCCATACACTGGTATTAGCAATGGTATGTCCATTATCGAAGATTGCTTGGTGGAGTGTATGCAAAAAATGGGTGAAACGTATGTCATTGTAGCTGGAGATTTGAATGGTCGGACTGGATGCTATTGATGCTGACCTTGTCACAGAGTTACTTGTACCTGATAGCCATTTTATTAAGTCAGATAGACTTTCACAGGACCCAGTTGTCAACCAGTATGGGAAACTGTTACTAAATTTATGTGCCTCCTTTGAGCTATACGTTTTGAACGGTGTATGTCATGGCGACCGTGATGGTTGCTACACTTACATTACTGATTCAGGGCATAGTGTTAATGACTACTTTTTAATGTCAAAGGAACTATTTTACACCCATACTGCAGCTATCTCACTGTTTGTCAAACAGAGACTTGACTCTGATCATATGCCTGTAAATTTGCAGTTAAATATGCAAGGTAGAGAACTGATAGGGAAGTCATGTGAAGAAACAAAAAAGAAATGTACACTGAAAAAATTCTTTGCCTGGGACAATAATAATGCCTCTAAATTCATAAGTAATATGAATAAAGAAGAGACCTTATTGAACTTAAATCAGGCAATCCAGTTGATAGAAACAGACATAAATGGGGCCCTGGACCTATTCAATAGTTGTATTAAGGAAAATGCCAAGTGTATGGAGAAATGTGTCAATACTTGTAAAAAGGAAGAGTTAGGCAATTGGTTTGATCACGAATGTAAAAAAGAAAGACAGATGGTATGGAAAGCCCTTAAATCATTTAAAAAATCACTTCTTGATGAGGACAGACATACGTATTGTAAAGTAAGAAGAGAATATAAGAACTTACTAAAGAGATAAAAGAAGATATTCAATGAAACAATAATACATAAGTTAAAGACTGCCATAAAAAAACAGCAAATGTTTTGGTCCACACTACAAAAAATGTCTACAAAGCGTAGTAATTATAGCAACAAGATTTCTCTCGATACCTGGTACCAGCACTTCAAAAAACTACTTGATAAAGACATTGACTGCTCCAATAATGATACACCAGAAGTTAGTGACAGCATTTTTGAGCGACCAATTTCAAAAGAAGAAGTATTACATGCCCTACGAAGAATTAAGAATAATAAAGCTGCAGGCCCAGATATGATTATCGGTGAACTTCTAAAACATTCATGCTCTATTGTAGTAGACTTTCTACATGAATTTTTTAATGAACTATTTAACAAGGGTGTCTTTCCAGAAAAATGGACAGAATCAATAATGATAACATTATTTAAAAAAGGAGATAGGAGCAACCCTAATAACTATAGGGGTATTTCTATTTGCGATGTTGCTAGTAAAGCTTATGGTTTCATAATTAACAGTAGATTGCAAGAGTGGATGGATGAAAATCAGGTTGTAGGGGAATACCAAGCAGGTTTTAGGAAAGGATACTCAACTGTGGACCATATGTTCACTCTGTTGGGTTTGATCCAAAGTTTGCTCTCAACCGTAAATTATACGTAGCATTTATCGACTTTGAAAAAGCGTTCGACTCAATAAATAGAAACTTACTATGGCACGTTTTGCTAAAGAACGGGGTCCCAAACAAGCTGTTTAAATCTATTAAAGCCATGTATAATAATGTTAAAGTAAGAATCAGCTGTGGTGCACAGTTAACCGACTACATAAACTGTACTAAGGGGGTAAAGCAAGGGGATGTGTGTAGTCCTGTATTATTCTCCCTCTTTATCAACGAAATGGCAATCAAGATAATTCAGAATGGAAAACATGGAGCCTCCTTACCTTTGGATTATTTAGAGTTGTTTATACTACTATTTGCAGATGATGTTGTCTTGATAGCCGAAACAATGATTGGGCTGCAAAACCAGCTGAATAACTTAAGCATAGCTGCATCTACCCTGGACTTAAATGTAAACTTAGAGAAAAGTAATATTGTAGTCTTCCGCAAAGGTGGGTTTCTAGGAGCAAGAGAACGTTGGACTTATAATAGTACTGTAATACCTGTTGTTAATGTATACAAGTATCTTGGATTGCTGTTCTCCACTAAGCTTAGCTTTTCAGCTGCATGCCAGGACTTGGCAAATAGAGGAAAAAAGGGCTTACTCTTAATAATGAAAACTCTTAGATCTTATAATAACACAAGTGTAGATGTATTTTTAAAACTTTTTGACGCCCAAGTCCAACCTATACTACAATATGGTGCGGAACTCTGGGGACTAGACAAGGCATCACACTATTGTGAAGAGGTCCACCTCTTTGCCTTAAAACTCTTCCTGGGGCTAGATAGCCGAACCCCAAATGACTTAGTGTATGGTGAACTACATAGACACCCAATTACCGTAAATTCAGTTAATAAATGTGTTCGATATTGGTTGAAACTAGTTAGAATGAACGATGACAGACTGCCCCGCAAAATTTACAGAATGTTATTTGATTTAGAAACAAAAGGTAAATCAAACTGGGTATCTTATATTAAAAGAAAGCTATTTTCACTGGGGTTTGGTTTTGTGTGGTTAAATCAAGGGGTACAATGTGAAAGACTGTTTCTCAACAAATTAAAAGAACGATAAGTTTTGTGTAGATGGCAAGAGTGGGAAGATCACATCAATAGCAGTGAGAGATTTTCCTTTTATTCTACTTATGGAATCTCAGGAGCTGTCAAAAAATACTTACAAATAGATCTAGATTACTATCTGATGACAATTTTTGCTAAATTCCGACTGGGTGTATCTAACATTGCAGTCCATTACTTTAGGTATAGAAGTTACACTACACTTGATCTTGTATGTCCATTATGTCAATTAAATGAGGAAGATGAAGTTCACTTCGTTCTAAGTTGTAAAGCCCTACAGCATATTAGAATAAGATATATACAAAGAAAATGGTATACTAGTCCAAATAAATTTAAAATGAGTTTGCTGCTAGCCTCATCAAATGAAAAAGTTGTTAAAAATCTGACATTGTATCTCTTCCATGCTTTCCAGTTTAGAAAAACTGCAATAGAAGACAAATAAGCAACATATGAATGTTTGTTTTCTTGTAATTTTTACTCAATAACCATGCATAGATGTATGTAATATTGTACTGTTGTTGTTGCTCCCCCTTCAAAAAGGGCAATGGCCCCATGAATAAACAACTTGAACTTGAACTTGAACTTTTATACTATTGACAATATGACATGTGACATTTTATGTTAATTATTAGGCATGTTCAAGTATTTAGTTAAATCGTCTTGTTGATGTTATTAGGTAATCTAATGACATGTAATATACCATGTGATATCTTGTTTATGTTAATTGCGGTTTCCAGACGTATATTTATATATATATAAGCATTTTAAGTCTCTGAGAATTATAAAATTCACTGGTCCCATGAAAATAGGTGAGGGCGATGTAGTTGAAGGAATAGCTCATTAAATACATGGCCATAATTTCTGATCGAAAAATAGTCACGTGACATGATGTTTGTTGAAGTACCGGCGGTTGTCTTGACCATATACGTCACGTTAACAGAAAGTTGACAAGAGGACGCTGTCCCAATCTTTTCCTGCACATTATCTCCCCTTTCATCAAGTTGTTGATGCTATTAACAGAGAGTCTTGTACTCGGGCTACAGCTTTGACAACTCAATGATAAGAGTGCGTATCGTGCTTACTATTCTCTGGAGTAGCTGCATGTCTACGACGCAGTAGCCGTTGTCGGTGACAGACATTCTACTTGTTTAAAAAAAAAACATCTTCATTTAATGTCTTGGTTACGCTCGTCACAAAAAAATATTTCCAAATTCGAGAAACATTGGGGATGGGCATCCTGTCAGAAACTAAGTCCAGTTATTTTTTTATTTTTTTAAAAAAGCGGTTTTATCGGAAGAGTCTTTAGAACGGTGGACATGGCATGGGAATCGTTTTGACACAGTCTTCCCCTTAGTTCGGGAAAGGAATGGATGAGCCTTACTACAGACGCTGGCGTAGTATTGTAGAGTGGACTGCTGACTGAGGGATGCACCCCAGTCAAAGTCACTGCAGGCGCTTACAGTACAGGGAAGTTTTAGTAATCACACTGGCATTTTACACTACATGCTTTTTAAATCTTTCCTTGAGCCACTCAAATCGAGGCCGTGCGAAAGTGTAGACAAAGTGTAGACAAGTAGAAGATTTAAACTACGAAGGAGTCTGAAGTATGTAGGAAAATATTAGCTACTGAAGAGATACTGGCGATGATAATAGATTGTAATACACGCGATGATAAGAGGTGTAATGATCATTTAAAACAAAGAATCATCATCATCACCATCACAATCATCACCACCGCCATAATAGCATATTTTTCACTTCTTACATGTTTTCCTTATGTGTTTCTTATATGTTCTTTTCATGACTACTTCTGCAAGGAACTTTTTACTCTTTGTGTATGTTAACCATCATATGAAAACTGATGTTTGATGTATTTCAACTCTACATCACATTCTCCACGTGTTAAAGAAAACTAGTCTATTCTGCAAGTACACAATCATCGTGCAGAAGCTGTGCTTACTTCAAATTCTGCTTCGAGCTTGTCTTTGGCGTTTAGCATGGACAAGAGTGACCGTTGCACTGGGTCCCAAAGGTCGAGGCTGCACATGTTGGCATACTCCATCCTTCCCTCAATCTCGGCTTCCTCCCTTGCTTCGCACGCTTCCTCTGGTCTGCTGCTGCTGCTGCGCAGCAAGGTCCTGGCTCGTGAGGAGATGCGGAGGGACGCCGTGTCTTGTCCCCTGCACGTGCACAGTGTGCTTGTCCGCAGCGTGTCGCTTTGCCGGACGTGAGGTTTCACGGTGGCTGTCGGTCTGAAGCCCATACCTGCAACCCCACAAGTCCACGCAGCTTGAAAGTTAGACACTGGGTCTGATTGATTACCAAAATGTGCATCCTCCGTGTGCAAGAAACTCTATTCCATGTCTGAGAAGCGAGACATCAGACTTTGCAATTTGCAACTGAAATTTGGAAAGAGGTAAAAGCCTCATTTTTTGCGCTATCACAAAAAGGCTTGTTATTATGACATCATCATCATCATCATCATCATCATCATCATCATCATCATCATCATCATCATCATCATCATCATCATCATGTAATCATCCTTACCGTCAGATTCTTCCGACTTGAAACAGAATGAACCCATTTTTTAAGAAGCGATACAAAACCTTTGAAACTTTGCTAAGCTCTACAAACGTTTCACTGTTGTATCGGTACCACAAGCAGCATCATAAACTCGGGGATGTCTGGCTCTTAAAATCCCAGCCCGACAAGTACAAGGGTGGTGATCTCAGTCATGTGAAATCTTCTTATTCCTTGTGAAAGTCGCTGGCCTCAGAATGGTTCTACGCACGCGTGACCTTAACTTCCTGTTGCTGCGCCAACAAAGACCTGAGCGTATCAACCAGTGTATCTCAGGTTGCTGGACTAGTCACTACAACAGACTGACTGCAGGAAGATTAACAAGGGCAACTGAGTTAGACACTTGCATTTGATCCCTTGGAGCACGGGAAGTATTTGTGATGTAGAAGACTTCCACTGAAAGGTCAGTTTGATATACACACATTTAAATCAGTTTCTTATTTTACACAATCGATGTTTATGTTGTTTTTCGTTTCCGCGTTGTATAGCTTCAAAACCTTGCGTTTCTTGAACAATGTGGGCTCGTGTCTTTAAAAAGTGTACTATATGTTTCAGTTTTCAACAGACGCAAAACAAGACACAAAAATCAGGGTTTCCGTGAGGCGCACACTATTGCAAAAGAGAAATCATCAGGAAGTCCCCCTTCTGTCTCTCCGTCTCTCCCTCTCTCTCTCTCTCTGTGCGTGCATGCGTGTGTACATGTGTGTCCGGCCAGTGTGTGGCAAGTATCTACACTATAGTATCATAATTTGTCGCTGTATCTATCACACATAAACTATTTGCGAGATTTTAAAACCAGTAAAATAGTTTAGAAGTCGAGTCACGTGACCAAACATGTCACCTCTGTCAAAGGCCCTGAAAGATGTGTGTCAAGTAACAGTGGATACAGGTCCTTAAAGAAAATGTTGACCCTCGTAATTTCATTTTCTTCTAGGATCCACTTGTTTAATAAACTGAGACTTGAGAAGAAAGAAAAACACTTCGGTTCTCAGAAGTTACCCGCAGATATTCAGTACACATGGCATCACTTACCCGAGTGTTGGCCACCATCCGTATCCGTCAGTAGTAATGCTCTCCTCCTGTTAGATATGGAAGATTTGTAGGTTTAATGATTACTTTGGTGGGGAGGAGGGGCGAAATGCGTAAATTATTTGAAATAAAGTGAAATTAACTAATGTAAGAAATCAATACTGTATGCATCATGAAAACCCAACAGTATTTATATGTAATGTATTAAAATGCCTTCGGTATGTTCTTTGACACAAGCATTGCACCCTGGATAAACTGCTTCACAACATCGTTTTCTTTAACTATATATAGCCTTTAATATCAAAACATGATCCATTTTTCACAAATAAAACAGTGTATAGCCTTTGCTATCAAAACATCATCCTTCACACATAATTTTGCTATAGATGTGCATCAAAAATTGGCGTTTTACGAAATATATGTGTAACACGAGCATCAGGTTATCGATATGTATCGAAAACTGGGCTTTATAATTGACCTCAGACATGCCACGACGACGCACGTGCCGAGTGAGACCACGGCGATCATGGACAGCGCACTAGCCACTGCAGCCTGCTCATGTGCCCCTGAAGTTGTTCCTGTCAACAAAATATCAAACACTGACTACGATTATGCAAAATCACTTCCTACTTGTTCTGTGTGCACAAATGCACGTGAGAGAGACGTGAGCACGTAAAATGCGAATTGTAACAGATGACATAAACATGGCAAACACATGACATATAACAGTGTGTATAACAGTTTATACATGGCACGACCCATGACATATACATATGATACATACATATATGCATAAGTGTATAAACATATATATATACACACACACACGTATATATATATATATATACATGCCACAACACTTCGTATGTGCATAGTATGTACATGGCACAACACAATGCCCATACATCACAGTATATCCAAATTTATCACACTCATATATATATATATATCATGTACACATTATACACATAGATACACAGTTTGCACAACATAATACATACATAGTACAACACATGACACGTGCATTTTGTATCACATGGTATGTACATGGTCCTACATTATGTCTCTCCCCTCCCCTCAAAGGGGGAGTATAACAGGTGACAGCAGCTCTGATTACATCAATTTACCATTTTGTTCTTGGCAGGTAGACAAGGAGGCGTACATCAACAGAAGATGAGCTGACGACCAGCGGTCCGGCCTCGCCATGTTGAGGCCACGCGGATGAGAGGAGAAGTGGATGCAACCAGGCGAAAATTTGATCTCGCACGTCTGAACCTTCATACAGGAAACTAATCTACATCATACAAATGAGATCGACTTTCACACGGGAAATGCCAGAGACCAGGACAGCGGAAATGGAAAGGACTGCTCTGTGCTCATTACTCATTACTTTATCCGTCATTTGTTTTTCTTTTTTTTTTTGTCTCGATGTTCATTTCGGTTATTTGACAGTTTTTGTTTGCACGTGCGTGCGTGAGTGTATAAGTGCGTCCTCCTCAAGCAGGATGCAGTGAAGACACTGGTGTTTTGTGCTTTTCGACGCGGAAATGAGCTAAAATAAAAACGCAATGTAAAATATTGACAATGTCACATACACACAATGACATATATACACAATGTCACACACACAATGGCATATATACACAATGTCACACACAACGGCATATATACACAATGTCACACACACAATGGAATATAACCACAATGACACACACACAATGGCATATATACACAATGGTATATATACACAATGTCACACACACAATGGCATATATACACAATGGTATATATACACAATGTCACATACACACAATGGTATATATACACAATGTCACACACACAATGGCATATATACACAATGACATACACACAATGGCATGTATACACAATATCACATAAACACAATGGCATATATACACAATGTCACACACACACAATTACATATATACACAATGTCACACACACAATGGCATATATACACAATGTCACATACACACAATGGCATATATACACAATGTCACATACACACAATGGAATATATACACAATGTCACACACACAATGGCGTATACATACACTATGTCACATACACACAATGGCATATTTACACAAGTCTCACACATAACGGCATATTTACACAATGTCACACACACACAATGGCATATATACACAATGTCACATACACACAATGGCATATATACACAATGTCACACACACAATGGCATATATACACAATGTCACACACACAATGGCATATATACACAATGTCACATACAAACAATGGCATATATACACAATGTCACATACACAATGGCACATATACACAAAGTCACATACACACAACGGCATATATACACAATGTCACACACACAATGGCATATATACACAATGTCACATACAAACAATGGAATATATACACACAATGTCACACATACACACAATGGCATATATACACAATGTCACATACACACAATGGCATATATACACAATGTCACACACACAATGGCATATTTACACAATGTCACACGCACACACAATAGCATATATACACAATGTCACACACACAATGGAATATAAACACAATGACACACATGCACAATGGAATATATACACAATATCACACAATGGCATATATACACAATGTCACACACACAATGGCATACAACAACAATGACACACATACAATGGCATATATACACAATGTCACACACACAATGGCATATTTACACAATGGCACACACACAATGGCATATATACACATTGTCACACACACACATACAACGGCATATATACACAATGTCACATACACACAATGGCATATATACACAGTAACATAAACACAATGGAAAATATACACAAAGTCACACACACACAACGGCACATATACACAATGTCACACACACACAATGGTATATATACACAATGTCACATACACACAATGTCATATATACACAATGTCACATACACACAATGGCATATATACACAATGTCACATACACACAATGGCATATATACACAATGTCACACATAATGGCATATATACACAATGTCACACACACATTGGCATATGTACACAATGTCACACACACAATGGCATATATACACAATGTCACATATACACACTGCATATATACACAATGTCACATACACACAATGGCATATATACACAATGTCACATACACACAATGGCATATATACACAATGTCACACACACAACGACATATATACACAATGTCACACACACAATGGCATATATACACAATGTCACATATACACACTGCATATATACACAATGTCACATACACACAATGGCATATATACACAATGTCACATACACACAATGGCATATATACACAATGTCACACACACACAACGACATATATACACAATGTCACACACACAATGGCATATATACACAATGTCACACACAATGGCATATATACCCAATGTCACATACACACAACGGCATATATACACAATGTCACACACACACACAAAACGGCATATATACAAAATGTCACACACACAATGACATATATACACAATGTCGCATACACACAATGGTATATTTACACAATATCACATACACACAATGGCATATATACACAATGTCACACACACACACACACAACGGCTTATACACACAATGTCATATATACACAATGTCACATATACGCACTGGCATATATACACAATGTCACATACACAATGGCATATATACACAATTTCACACACACAATGGTATATATACACAATGTCACATACACACAATGGCATATATACACAATGTCACACACACACAACGGCATATATACACAATGTCACACACACAATGGCATATATACACAATGTCACGTACCCATAATGGTATATATACAATGTCATATACACACAATGGCATATATACACAATGTCACACATACAATGGAATATATACACAATGTCACACAGACACAATGGCATATATACACAATGTCACACAGACACACAATGGCATATATACACAATGTCACATACACAATGGCATATATACACAATGTCACATACACACAATGGCATATATACACAATGTCAAACACACACAACGGCATATATACACAATGTCACATACACACAATGGCATATATACACAATGTCACATACACACAATGGCATATATACACAATGTCATATACACACAATGGCATATATACACAATGTCACACACACAATGGCATATATACACAATATCACATACACACAATGGCATATATACACAATGTCTTATATACACACAATGGCATATATACACAGTGTCACACACACATACACACAACGGCATATATACACAATCTCATATTACACAATGTCACATATACACACTTGCATATATACACAATGTCACATACACAATGGCATATATACACAATGTCACACACATAACACACAACGGCATATATACACAATGTCTTATATACACAATGTCACACACACAACGGCATATATACACAATGTCACATACATAATGGCATATATACACAATGTCACATACACACAACGGCATATATACACAATGTCACATACACACAACGGCATATATACACATTGTCACACACACACACAACGGCATATATACACAAAGTCACACACACACATCGGCACATATACACAATGTCACACACACAATGGTATATATAGACAATGTCACATAAACACAATGTCAAACACACACAATGGCATATATACACATTGTCACATACACACTATGGCATATATACACAATGTCACATACACACAACGGCATATATACACAATGTCACATACACACAATGTCATATATACACAATGTCACACACACAATGGCATATATACACAAGTCACACACACAATGGCATATATACACAATGTTACACACACAATGGCATATATACACAATGTCACACACACAACGGCATATATATAATGTCACACACAAACAATAGCAAATATACACAATGTCACACACACACAATGGCATATATACACATTGTCACACACACAATGGCATATATACACAATGTCACATACACACAATGGCATATATACACAGTGTCACACACACATACACACAACGGCATATATACACAATCTCATATTACACAATGTCACATATACACACTTGCATATATACACAATGTCACATACACAATGGCATATATACACAATGTCACATACACACAACGGCATATATACACAATGTCTCATACACACAATGGCATATATACACAATGTCACATACACACAGTGGCATATATACACAATGTCACATACACGCAATGGCATATATACACAATGTCTCATACACACAGCGGCATATATACACATTGTCACACACACACACAAGGGCATATATACAGAATGTCACACACACACAATGGTATATATACACAATGTCACACAGACACAATGTTATATATACACAATGTCACATACAAACAATGGAATTTATTCACAATGTGACACACACACAATGGCATATATACACATTGTCACACACAATGGCATATATACAAAATGTCACATACACACAACAGCATATATACACAATGTCACACACACACACAAAACGGCATATATACACAATGTCACACACACAATGTCATATATACGCAATGTCACATACACACAATGGCATATATACACAATGTCACACACACACACACACACAACGGCTTATACACACAATGTCATATATACACAATGTCACATATACGCACTGGCATATATACACAATGTCACATACACACAACGGCATACATACACAATGTCAAATACACAATGGCATATATACACAATGTCACATACACACAATGGCATATATACACAATGTCACATACACACAATGACAAATATACACAATGTCACACACATAATGGCATATATACACAATGTCACATACACACAATGGCATATATACACAATGTCACACACACATAACGGCATATATACACAATGTCACACACACACAATGGCATATATACACAATGTCATATACACACAATGGCACATATACGCAATGTCACACACACAATGGCATATATACACAATGTCACACAGACACAATGGCATATATACACAATGTCACACACACAATGGCATATATACACAAAGTCACATACACAACGGTATATATACACAATGTGACACACACAACGGCACATATACACAATGTCACACACACACAAAATGGTATATATACACAATGTCACATACTTACAATGTCACACACACACGATGTCATATATACACAATGTCACATAAACACAATGGCATATATACACAATGTCCTATACACCCAACGGCATATATACACAATGTCACACACACACACACAATGGTATATATACACAATGTCACACACACAATGGTATATATAAACAATGTCACATACACACAATGGCATATAGACACAATGTCACACAGACACAATGGCATATATACACAATGTCACACACACAATGGCATATATATACAAAGTCACATACATAACGGTATATATAACAATGTCACACACCATCACGGCACATATACACAATGTCACACCAATAATAATAATAATGGATATATATACAATGTCACATACTTACAATGTCACATAATAATAACACAATGTCATATATATAACAATGTCACATACTAATAATAATGGCATATATATAATAATAATGTCCAATACACACAACGGCATATATACACAATGTCACACACACAATGGTATATATAATATCACTCAATACACACAATGGTATATATATAATAAATGTCCAATACATAATCAACGGCATTACATAATAATAATGTTACATTACTACCAATAATAAATGGTTTTAACATTAATCAACGTCAATAATAATAATGGTATATATATTACACAATGTCACATCAATAACGGCATATATAATAATAATGTCACACAGACACAATGGACATATAATAATAGTAACACATAATAATAATGGCATTATATACACAAAGTCACATACATAACGCATATATATAATAATGTCACATCAATAATAACGCATTTATATAATAATAATGTCACAATACTAATAATAATAATAATGGTATATATACACAATGTCACATAATCTTCATTAACAACACACACACAATGTCATATATACAATGTCACACAAACCAATGGCATTATTATATAATAATAATGTCCCATATTACCCAACTATATTACATAATATCAATGTCATTAATATCAATAACAATGGTATTATATATAACAATCACACAAATAATAATATCAACCATTATATAATATCAACGTCATTCATACTAATAACAATGTCATTATACAATAACACAATGTCACACACACAATGGCATATATATACAATGTCACACACATAATGGCATATATACACAATGTCGCACACACAATGATATATATACACAATGTCACACACACAATGGCATATATGCACAACGTCACACACACAACGGCATATATACACAATGTCACACACACAATAGCCTATATACACAATGTCACACACACAATGGCATATATACACATTGTCACACACACACAATGGCATATATACACAATGTCACATAAACACAACGGCATATATACACATTGTCACACACACACAATGGCATATATACACACTGTCACATACACACACAACGGCTTATACACACAATGTCATATATACACAATGTCACACACACACACAATGGTATATATACACAATGTCACATACACAATGGCATATATACACAATGTCACATACACACAACGGGATACATACACAATGTCACATACACAATGGCATATATACACAATGTCACATACACACAATGGCATATATACACAATGTCACATACACACAATGACAAATATACACAATGTCACATATACGCACTGGCATATATACACAATGTCACATACACACAACGGGATACATACACAATGTCACATACACAATGGCATATATACACAATGTCACATACACACAATGGCATATATACACAATGTCACATACACACAATGACAAATATACACAATGTCACACACATAATGGCATATATACACAATGTCACATACACACAATGGCATATATACACAATGTCACACACACATAACGGCATATATACACAATGTTACACACACACAATGGCATATATACACAATGTCACATACACACAACGGCATATATACACAATGTCGTATACACACAATGGCATATATACACAATGTCACACACACAATGGCATATATACACAATGTCACACAGACACTATGGCATATATACACAATGTCACACACACAATGGCATATATACACAAAGTCACATACACAACGGTATATATACACAATGTCACACACACAACGGCACATATACACAATGTCACACACACACACAATGGTATATATACACAATGTCACATACTTACAATGTCACACACACAATGTCATAAATACACAATGTCACATAAACACAATGGCATATATACACAATGTCCTATACACCCAACGGCATATATACACAATGTCACACACACACACAATGGTATATATACACAATGTCACACACACACAGTGGTATATATAAACAATGTCACATACACACAATGGCATATAGACACAATGTCACACAGACACAATGGCTTATATACACAATGTCACACACACAATGGCATATATACACAAAGTCACATACACAACGGTATATATACACAATGTCACACACACAACGGCACATATACACAATGTCACACACACACACACACACACACACACACACAATGGTATATATACACAATGTCACATACTTACAATGTCACACACACACAAATGTCATATATACACAATGTCACATACACACAATGGCATATATACACAATGTCTTATACACCCAACGGCATATATACACAATGTCACACACACACAATGGTATATATACACAATGTCACACACACACACACAATGGTATATATACACAATGTCTAATACACACAACGGCATATATACACAATGTCTCACACACACACACACACAATGGTTTTAATACACAATGTCACATACTTACAATGTCACACACACACACAATGTCATATATACACAATGTCACATACACACAATGGCATATATACACAATGTCTTATACACCCAACGGCATATATACACAATGTCACACACACACAATGGTATATATACACAATGTCACACACACACACACAATGGTATATATACACAATGTCTAATACACACAATGGCATATATACACAATGTCTTATACACCCAACGGCATATATACACAATGTCACACACACACAATGGTATATATACACAATGTCACACACACACACAATGGTATATATACACAATGTCTTATACACCCAACGGCATATATACACAATGTCACACACACACAATGGTATATATACACAATGTCACACACACAGACAATGGTATATATACACAATGTTTAATACACACAACGGCATATATACACAATGTCACACAGACACAATGGCATATATACACAATGTCACACACACAATGGCATATATACACAAAGTCACATACACAACGGTATATATACACAATGTCACACACACAACGGCACATATACACAATGTCACACACACACAATGGTATATATACACAATGTCACATACTTACAATGTCACACACACACACAATGTCATATATACACAATGTCACATAAACACAATGGCATATATACACAATGTCCTATACACACAACGGCATATATACACAATGTCACACACACACACAATGGTATATATACACAATGTCACATACACACAACGGCATATGTACACAATGTCACACACACAATGTCATATATACACAATGTCACACACACAATGGCATATATATACAATGTCACACACATAATGGCATATATACACAATGTCGCACACACAATGATATATATACACAATGTCACACACACAATGGCATATATGCACAATGTCACACACACAACGGCATATATACACAATGTCACACACACACAATAGCATATATACACAATGTCACACACACAATGGCATATATACACATTGTCACACACACACAATGGCATATATACACAATGTCACATAAACACAACGGCATATATACACATTGTCACACACACACAATGGCATATATACACAATGTCTCATAAACACAACGGCATATATACACATTGTCACACACACACAATGGCATATATACACACTGTCACATACACACAATGGCATATATACACAATGTCTCATTTAAGTTCAAATAACAATGTTTGTTCTCTTTTGGTAAAATAATTCAAACTGCTTATTCCAAGAGGTGCGTTGAGAATTCTAACTTGACGTGTGTGACTGTACTTAGTGTGATAGCCTGTGTGAGAAAAGGAATTTCTTCTTGGTTTGGAATTTGATCCGGGTGTTATTGTTTTCCTGTATGGATCTAGTTGTAAGATATTAAAGTACACAGGGACTACAGAAGACTGATGTTTTTTGCCTTTGTATGGAAGAAAAGAACGCGCACTCTGCATGTGGGAGTGAGGAATCTGGCGCACTCGATAATCTTCTTCACATTCAGTGATGTGAACTATCATGTAGTCAATCTCTAAAAGTCTTTACTGTTTGAGAAATTTTATTTTCAAATCAAATGGAATCTTTCTACTCTAAGTAGTGACAGAAGGTTATCTCACAACAAAGAAGTCAGACTTTATTTCGATGCAAAGTTACTGAGAACATGACCCCTGCATTGCATGTCGATCTGCAGTTTACTCGTTGGAATCTTCATTAATTGCACGAGTTATTATTATTAAATTTTTCAGTATATGTATCCATGTGGACTGGTGGTCATCCAATCAAGACATACAAGCGACCACAAACTGTCACTATGATAAAAGCATGAAGTATGTGCATGAATAAAGAACTGAGGACTAAGAGGCAGTTCTCTTGACTGTGCAACATTTTCTCTGTGGCTACAACATTTAGGCCGAATTTGAAGTCTTCAAACGTAGACAAACTTTAAAGAGAATGGAACAAATAATCTTAAACACTAGGGAGTGAGAAGTTAATGGACCGTCTGACGGAAGTGGAGACACCTGTACCTATATTCAGGTATGTCTCCTTCTTATCTCTCCCCACACACCAACCACTCATCTAATCACCGTCTATCCTCCTGGACCTTGTATCCGGCCTACCCACATAATCATACACAACTATATTCATCCATGAAGGAAACATGACAACGATCCTATTTTAACCCAGATCTTTTTGGGAAAAGCCAAATATTTTTCATTCTGAATTTTATTCGTAAACTCAAAAGGCCTCACAACAGAAAAGCAACATTGAAAACGCAAAGGTTTAGAATACAACAGTGAATCCATCGGAAATCTTTCTTGTGCTTTATTCTGTTATATCATCTGCAGAAGTTTAAAGTGAAAAGATGAAACCCTTTGTCTAAAGTAAATGTGTCTGTTAAAAAAGGTAAGTAAGACGCTACATAATAGCTTTGCTTACCAACAAAAACACTTTATCCACGAAAAAATAAACAACAATGTAAATTCAGATAAAGTATAACATTTCTCGACCAGTCACTTTCAAATACAAGAGAGAATGGAAATTGAAAATAATGCTGTGTAACATCTGTCAACGTGTAATTAATAATTTTAGCGAACTAGCCCTGTATGCTACGAGCATATTTGAGCAATAAGAACCTGGTGGAGGCTGTCAAGTTTGCTTGTTTCCTCACAACAAGCACTGAGCGTTTCTGTAAGGCCAGTCTTGTTAAACAGTTTTCTCTGAGGATAATTCTGAGGGTAACTCTTTTCCAACCTCTTCTTTCTCTGTACCCTTTGTTTGTTTTGGTTTTGTTCACATAGTTTGTTGTAGAGTTGACTTGCCACTAAACCGCAATCTGCAAAATCAGACTTTAATGTTAACATCATGGTGGTTTATCCAGAAATGTTCAAGCTCATCAACATGAGCGTTGTTTGGACGACGACAAATCAGTTAAATACAATGACTTGTTATCTCAGATTGATTATTTCTGCTTGTATCCATCTTTTAGTAAGACAATGTATGGAAATAATATACTATTTGGTGAAAAAAAGAGTTTAAAACGATAATAATGAGCTTTTATTTCTGTGCTGAAGTGAGAAAACATAAACGGATGTCTAACTCAAAAGGGCTAACGGTAAATAATATTTTAATAACTCCTACTCTTTGTGCATTCTCCCCAACATAAACACATACAACATATTTCTGTAGAACATCACTCACATAGTAAAGATGCCCAATCCAAGGGGAAGACAGAGGCCTACAATTAACCCCGCAGTCATTGGGTATATACATGCGCCTTTGCTCTCTGATGCAGGTGGGTTAGTTTTTGCAGGTGGTTTAGTTGTTGCAGGTGGGTTAGTTGTTGCAGGTGGGTTAGTTGGTCTCTCTGATGCAGGTGGGTTAGTTGTTGCAGGTGGGCTAGTTGGTCTCTCTGATGCCGAAAATACTATGCGAGACAAGATGTAGCAATCACTTAGCAATGCACTGTCTTGATAAACAACGAATATGACAGAATTATATTTCAGGGTAAATGTAGTAGAAGTCAGTGAGGCAGACGATGTCAAGCATACAATTCAGTTAAATATGAATAGTCAAAAAACTGCATCTACTGAGTGGTCAAAAAAAACATTTGTATGCATTGTCTTTCTTCCAGACTTGCAGAACGACATTGCAGAGAAGTTTTATTATCATTTTTATCGTTAGCCGCAGTGTTACCTTCTTCCCTATCAATGAATGCTAGAACTGAGAAAGACGGTGATAATCTATTTACCCTGAATAGGTCTGGCCCTATAAAGGCTTTAATCAACATTAGTTCACCACCAGTTTTCTTCGCAACTTTGGAGAGAAACCCAACAAGCGAGAAGTGTTTTACCTCACATCATCTGACTGGTCTCGACAAACGTTTGCTGAAAGTATTCTCTTTCTTCTTTCACTTTACCACATAACGTGACCATAAAAGAATAAAAATGATATCAGTCTTGCTAGTTGTAACGGACTTGTTTGGTGCAATTTGATGTACATAACGACACGTTAAGGCAGGTGCTCACATATGTACCATTAATAAAAGCAGTGTAAAAATATACGAAACTCGGAAACTGTTATTAAATACAATAAAATATGGAGTTGTACTAATACAATAATATTTATAATGATAAAATGAGCTATAAGCATATAATTAAATACAATAAAATATGGAGTTGTACTAATACAATAATATTTATAATGATAAAATGAGCTATAAGCATAAAATTAAATACAATAAATGAAGGAGTTGTGCTATTACAATTATATATATATATTAATAAAACGTGGTATGTGCATAAAATTTTAGTGCAAACTTATCGCATACCTTTGTGATGTCGCAGTTGTACATTTTTTACTGTTATGTCTTAATTAATCCACCATTATTCTCAAGCCTCATGTGTTTATTCTCAAGTGAATACAAAGTAACATGAGCAAGCGTTGCAGAAATGCGATACAACAAGGTCAACACTTAATCTCCTCATCATTCCGCCTTGCTCATTGTCCTTGCCCTTTTGCCTAGTTTTCTCTCTCTCTCTCGCACACACACACACACACACACACACACACACACACACACACACACACACACACACACACACACACACACCATCTCTCAATCACGTATTGCGGTATAGCACAAAAACTAGCTCTGGTTTTCATGTGACATGTAATGAAGTAATCAGTTAATAGTTACGGCTATTTTAGAAAAGTTGTTTTTAATGAAGGCAACATCTACTCGCCTTTTAGTCTGCTGCTTACGCTAGGTTTGAACTCAGCATATACCTCACCTGTTTCATCTAGAGTGCTGTCAGCAGCGACTTAGTCCTACAGTTTTATGGTGGTGAATGGCATAACATGTCTGAGAATACTTATTAATGCCAAGTAGATTATGAAGCGTACGTTGAAGTGACATGAATGCACACCGGTGTACAATTCTCAAGAGAAGTGATAGCAACATTTACAAAAATCCGGTGAGACTTCATCATTGGCCTCTCTCATGTTAATATGTTTCTAAAGGCCCTACAGGTGATTGTCTCAAGACCGTAGAGTCAGAGCGGTGCTCAATAGTCTCATAGTCACTTACAAAGTACTTTCTAGGTAAGCAAAGCTATTATGTAGCGTCTTACTTACCTTTTCTCTTTTTACATTTTCCAGAGGTACTATTGCACGGCATGTCATCCTCGCATTTTGGACGTTGGCAACGTTGTCGACAATTACTCCCGTAATATCCAGGGAAGCAAACTATTGACATAACAGATTCGCAATGTAGAAATAATTTTAACATGAATGTTATTTACAATTTAGACTGTTTATAACGGATTTTTAAAGAATTCAAAATCCAACTGGCATCTTCTTTCTTTTCTTGGCAATAAAACACTACACAGTCAATCCCCTATTCATGAATGCCGTCGTTCAATTTTTCATGTAGCTTAGTGGTGACGGTGATTGTTGGACATGTGGTTATCATAGGCGGGGCAAGAAAACCTCCGGCAATTATAGTCTAGACTGAAATTGTTCACACTTTATTAATAAATTACAATCTTTAATCTATGGTTTTTGTATAGAATCAAAAAGCCAGATAAAATGAGTAAAAAGACCATTACTTAATGCAATGCTAATGGTGGCGTAGGTATTCCTCACGTGTTATTCTTTATTTCGGGTTTATGCAGGATTATGATAAACGTGGGTGATAAGAGTTGCTTAATAGCTACCCCACATGCCCAGTTCTCAGAGCCAATGTATCGCGTTTGACAAGGAGACGCAGAGATATTGTAGCACTATCCTTAGTGGTTAATTCAGATCAGACTTTAGGAGGACGTGATCCGATGTCTACCCCGCCTGTCAGCAAAAGCAAGTACCCAACTGGCCTATAGTATTACAACACAAGTTCCTTTGTCAAAAGTCATAGCTTGAGTGGGGAAATCTTTCATTCTACGTACCTTGTCACACCCACTATTTACGAGATTAACTCCCAAACTGCTTATTACAATTTTTTAAAGCAGACTGTAATGCCTTCTGGCCTGAAGAGAGTAAGTCACATCTGTGCATTTTAAAATATCTGTTTTAGGTTCTTTTACTGAGCTTGATCTTTGTCAAAAACAACATATAACGTTTTCTAATTTAATTATTCTGTGGCATCACTTGATGACTTCATGAACTATGCAGAAACATATCCTCACCCTAACCCAAAGCCAAACATGAAGAAAAATCAATTATTATATAGGGGCTTTAATTAATTATTGTTAGCAACAGATGTTAAACAAGCCTATGAAGGTTCATGCACGAGTTCATACACATATATATATATTACATATATGTGATAAATGTTAATCAAAACTCTTGTACTAATAATCACATTCGCAACAGTAGCTCACATTTCAACGGGCAGTCAGTTACTCGATGGGTAGGCATAATCAATGCAACATGCATTTCTGAATTTCTGCTTGTGTGAGTTTAATAATTATGACATGGCTAAAACAGCTTTCTTACCCCATGCTTGAACTTCGCAGATACTAAGAAAGTAGCTGTCTCGCGTTTGGTTACCCCTCTTGGATAGTCTGACTGTCCGCCCCTCTTGGTTACACTGAGCAGATGACGGGTTTTTAATTGGCTTCGTGAAACCGGTGCAGGGCTTGCCGCTTATGTCAACGCTGACGCCATCAACTGAAGCTGAAATAGCAGACAAAAAGAAGAAGAATAGTGAGGATTTGTATAGCTCCTATCAAAAGATTTGCTCAGAGCACTTTATATAAATCATACACAGACTAAATCATCAACAACCACTTACCATATTCGTATATAACAGACTCGCTGACTTCTACAACATACAATCACTCATACACAAAGTAAATTACAGACATGGGTTATGCACGCTCATGTCAGGACACGGTCACAGTGGAGTTGTCGTTCTGAAAAGATGCCTCTTAAGTTTGGACTTAAAGGTGGTTAAAGAATCAAAGTGTCGAAGTCTGACGGGTAATCCGTTCCAAGTTGATGGGGTGTGGTATGACAAAGACCTCTCTCCATACATCTTAGTGGGAATCGAAGAAGAACGAAGAAGTCGTGCGGGTGTATAGATGGAAGTGAGTTCGGAGAAGTACCGAAGACCAGTGCCAAAAACGGAAGAGTAAGTCGAAGTGGAAAGTTTGTAGGCTACACGGTCCACGACTGGCAGTCAGTGAAGAAAGCGAATAATAGACAAAATAGTTTCATATCTAGACTGTCTGCAGATGAGGCGAGCAGCGTTATTCTGATTCCTTTGAAGTCTGTCAAGAAGATACTTGGAGGATTTCAGCTAAAAGAGAATTACAATAGTCCATCCTCGACAGCACCAAGGCACAGATTAGAGTTTTAGTTGTATGAGTGGCGAGATAATGACGAATGATACTGATCCTACAAAGTTCAAGTTAAGAAATTCTGCAGACATGAGAAATATGCTGATGAAAAGTCAAACTCTGATCGAGAATGACATCTAAGTTGTGGACATGGGTAGAGAGAGAAAGAGTTGAGTTGTTTATAGACAAAGACTGAGGGAGAGAAAGATGACTCGGAAATGTTTTTGGACAAGTAAGTAGCAGCTCAGTCGTATCGTCATTCAGTTTCAGTCTGTTTTAGAGCATCCAGGACTTTACATCATCTATACATTCCTGCTTCCGTGTCAGTAGTCCAGAGAGTTCAGTAAGTGTAGCTGACTGATACAGCTGTGTATCATCAGCGTAACTCACATGTGACATGGCATGACGAGACATAACATCAGACAGAGGGAAGGTATATAACACAACAAGTATTGGCTGTAATCTTTAGGGTGAAGAGTTCACTTATAAATGGATGCGAGCGTGAGTGTACATCTACATGTAGCTATTGTTGCGGCACTCTTCTTCCTCTTTCACGCAAAAAGGCCCGGGGAACGATTCCGACATTTAGAAAGAGAATGCTAAAAAGAAATATGGAGTTATCTAAAACTGATGGAAAGTTAGGTCTACCCGGCAATGTCATCTATCTGCTTTGTTGATTCGACGGTCAGGTAATCCTGCTCGCTCGGTCAGTCGAGTTTATGTCCAATGCACAGGAGCTCACTTATCCGGCGCAGAAGTCCACCTGGAAAGACGATCACGAAGTTGTATCCAAGGCAGGTAGTCACCGCTGTGGAGGTCTGTAATCTCGCGCAGACTCCCGTTGCGTCCTACTCAGAAGTAGAGTCCCTGACGGATTGCAGGGAACATCTGCTGCCTCCGTGTCCCCCAGTTATCGCGGGAGGGTTGCTGCAGAATGGCCTCTCAGAAGTACAGTCGTCAGTACTGTCGTTTGTTCTTCCGTCCCTTTTGTTCTATCCATGTAGTCCATGTCTCTTCCCCGTTTTAATCGATTCACTCCGACGATGCAGCCGGACATTCAGAAGCTGGTTTCGGGAAAACAGCTTCAAACATCTCACTAACTACTACAGAATTAATGGTAAGTACAACGCTTTTCTAATAAAAATGGTATCTGCTCTATTTTTTTTCTTGTTTGTATTTTTGAGGTGAAGCGGCCCGTGACGTGCGTGTCGGAAATGTATATGGCCCACGAGGCGAGAAAGGTTGGGCATCACTGCCTTGGAGGAACACCTTTCCACACACACCACATGAAGATTCCACCAGAATCGTCGAAATGACCTCGGTGGTGGCACTTGTTATCCCAATGTTAGGAAAGCGAAACTTCTTCTGGAAGGTGGTGACTGTTGTTTACTCTGTACTCGTCGCTGAGTGTACAAGCAGACAATATATATATATACATGTACACTCTGTGTCTGGACAATGAAGTTTTTCTGAATTCTTAATTTCTTAATTCGAGTGTCGAGCGACTGTGCTCCACCATCACCTGTTACCACGACGACAACCCACCGACAGAGGGGAGGGCCGTCGCGGTATTCGTTAACTCGAGCAGCGAGATGAAGATAGTCACGTGCTTGTGCACCGCACCGTTACATCCAGGGACCTATGACGCAGGGCAAACACGTGAGCTATCGGGGACGCCGGACTTCCAGGAGACACAGCGTACAGACAGTAAGACTTTCTTTTACACTATTCCGGTTAGAGGGAGATTACGAACCCTAGCTGGTATTCTGGTTCCCGGTCGATTTGACTAGGGTCGTTTCGAGTAGGGTCGTTTCGACTTAGGTCGATTCGACTAGGGTCAGTTCGACTAACGGTCGTTTCGACTAGGGTCAGTTCGACTAAGGTCGATTCGACTAGGGTCAGTTCGACTAAGGTCGATTCGACTAGGGTCAGTTCGACTAAGGTCGATTCGACTAAGTCGTTTCGTCTAACGGCCGAGTCATCTATAGGACGCATGAAATGGAAAAAAAAATTGAAGTGATTTGAATGTTAATAAATAATATAAATCTATCATGTAAATAGCGCTAATTGTCACACAGACTCAACAAACACTCAAACGCTCGATGCCGGCGACGCATCAACCGTCCCTAAGTTTAAAACTTGACGTGCACCCGTGGGAACAGTAAAAAAAGACGCGTTTATTAAAGATGGAAGAAAATTATAAGAGAGAAGAAGAAAGGGCGAACACTGCCAAAAATAATGTCAAGATAACACATACAAATAAACCTTCCTGCAGAATGAACAAATTAATGGAAACCCGCGCAGCGCAATACAGGGATGCAACTATACGTAAGGCGGGTACAACATAAGACAACCCCCCTCCCCGATGCACCTTATAACAAAAGTTAAGTGAGAGTTGCGAGGAGGCAGGCTGTCATCAAGCGGTCCGCGTCCTTTAGCATTTCATGCGTCATATAGACGACTCCACCGTTAGACGAAGCGAATAGTCGAAACGACCGTTAGTCGAACTGACCCTAGTCGAATCGACCTTAGTCGAAACGACTGGTTACCGATATTCTCCACCTTCGTCTACCAGGTGTTGCGGCAGAACTGTTAATGTAGTGGCTTTAGTAAATACAGTAAATTTGTAGGTTTAAGAAGTTTAGACACTATTGGAGACTGGCCTGTGTGCAGCCAGGTAACTATTGGAGACTTGCCTGTGTGCAGCCAGGTAACTATTGGAGACTTGCCTGTGTGCAGCCAGGTAACTATTGGAGACTTGCCTGTGTGCACTCTGGTAACTATTGGAGACTTGCCTGTGTGCAATCTGGTAACTATTGGAGACTGGCCTGTGTGCAGCCAGGTAACTATTGGAGACTTGCCTGTGTGCAGCCAGGTAACTATTGGAGACTGGCCTGTGTGCAATCTGGTAACTATTGGAGACTGGCCTGTGTGCAGCCAGGTAACTATTGGAGACTGGCCTGTGTGCAATCTGTAACTATTGGAGACTTGCCTGTGTGCAGCCAGGTAACTATTGGAGACTGGCCTGTGTGCAGCCAGGTAACTATTGGAGACTGGCCTGTGTGCAATCTGTAACTATTGGAGACTTGCCTGTGTGCAGCCAGGTACCTATTGGAGACTGGCCTGTGTGCAGCCAGGTAACTATTGGAGACTTGCCTGTGTGCAGTCTGGTAACTATTGGAGACTTGCCTGTGTGCAGCCAGGTAACTATTGAAGACGTGCCTGTGTGCAGCCTGGTAACTATTGAAGACTTGCCTGTGTGCAGCCTGGTAACTATTGAAGACTTGCCTGTGTGCAGCCTGGTAACTATTGAAGACTTGCCTGTGTGCAGCCAGGTAACTATTGGAGACTTGCCTGTGTGCAGTCTGGTAACTATTGGAGACTTGCCTGTGTGCAGCCAGGTAACTATTGAAGACTTGCCTGTGTGCAGCCTGGTAACTATTGAAGACTTGCCTGTGTGCAGCCTGGTAACTATTGAAGACTTGCCTGTGTGCAGCCTGGTAACTATTGAAGACTTGCCTGTGTGCAGCCTGGTAACTATTGAAGACTTGCCTGTGTGCAGCCAGGTAACTATTGGAGACTTGCCTGTGTGCAGTCTGGTAACTATTGGAGACTTGCCTGTGTGCAGCCAGGTAACTATTGAAGACTTGCCTGTGTGCAGCCAGGTAACTATTGGAGACTTGCCTGTGTGCAGTCTGGTAACTATTGAAGACTTGCCTGTGTGCAGCCTGGTAACTATTGAAGACTTGCCTGTGTGCAGCCTGGTAACTATTGAAGACTTGCCTGTGTGCAGTCTAGTAACTATTGAAGACTTGCCTGTGTGCAGCCTGGTAACTATTGAAGACTTAAGTGCAGGCAGTTTAGAAACTGCTGGAGACTGGCCTGTGTGCAGTTTAGAAAGTATTGAAGACTTGCCTGTGAGCGGTCTAATAATTTTTGTGGTGGGTTTTAGTAACTAATATAATTGATGTACCTTTTTATTCTGCGTATAGTAGTATATTTTCACTTTGTTATTGGTTTGGCTGGACTGACTAGGGGCAGAGCCTGTTTGTATCTGATCAATTTGACGTTTTGTGTGTAATAAGTATGTGTCCGGGAACGGAAGTCCTCAACTGAAGCGATTTCGTGTTGTTGTTTGGAAAGAGTGCGCGTGTCCGCTAAGAGTACGTGACAATCTGATTTGCTACCAAACAGATTGTACATGTCCCTCTTCACTCCTATCCTTGACAAGTGGATTCTGTTTGGCGATACAAAAATGAAAATCAAGCAATCGAGCAATCGCCTGAGAAGACTGCTCCGTATCTCCTACATGAAGCACAAAACTAATGACTTTGTAGTAAGGAACAGTCAGCGGCATAAGCTGGTCTCTCCAGCTTTGACACGCGGTACGAATCTCGAAGACACTATCAAGATAACTTGGAGGAAGCAGACTCCGTGGTAGTTAAAGGAAGAACTGGCTTTCAAACGTGAAGGAGTGGACTAGTTGTCCCAAACAGGACCTGCCCACCACTGGAGTGGCAGGCCTTGCCAGCTGCCACATCTATCCATAAGCTCCCCACTGACGACTAGTACCGGCGCATAACCTGCACTATTTGGGGAATAACTGGCTATCTAGTTATGGTCAAATATTTCAGATTTGTACAAATTAAAATTTGCTTGAAACAACAAAGCAAAAGGTAACTTTGCGACAGAATTATAATACCACCTCATACAATGAAAACATTGCTGTTTTGTTAGCTTTTGTCTGCCGTTTCACAATATTTTTCCTCAAAAATGTATTTTTTAAAAACTCCCAAAAAGCAGGAGGGATATTCCACTTTGCATGATTTGTGCTCAGTTAAAGTCGTACATAACCCCCGAATAAGCTTTTGTTCATAAATGCAGTTCTGAAATTGAAAACAAGATAAGACTGTGAACATATTTTTGTGCTTTGTACGGACTTCTGATCCCAATCACTGTCAGCAATAATCTGGACTACCACATATCCAGTCTAGCTATCGGGAGGATTTCATCCACATGTTCTCATTTTCAGTACCAAAATTTTGAAGTAGAAGTGGTAGTTCAACTCATTACAGTTTTTGCCGTTTTAAAACATTCTCTCATTAAGACTGATTTTATTATCTTCTAAGTCTGTTCTTAAATTTATTGATTTATATCTCTCAAGGGCAGTCTCAAGACGCTAACAGCTAAATTCTCCAGGAAGAAATGAATCCATTGTTGGACGCATAATGGTAAGAGTCGTAAACATTGACATATTGTGTAGACAAAATTGAAAAAGACACTTCAACCTGTGCTGAATCGAATAATCATTAACATTGAATGAAGAAGGGGTTTAGATAGAATTAGAGCCAGAGAGAGAGAGAGAAAGAAATAAATGAGATATGAGGAATGGATGGATGTACTAACATGACGATACATACCATTTTGATGCCAGTAGATGATGACGTTTATGATATAGTAAGTTGCCTTTAGATCGACCTCCATAAACGGATTAGTGTCACCAAGACCACTTTTTACACAGGTAGGCGGAGAGCTACCACCGACAAGATCCGATGTTGTGTCGGTTTTTCCATCAACAGCGAGACAAGCAGGCCCAGATGCTTCACTCTCCGTCTTGTAAACTGAACTCATTATCGTTGGTTTGCCCACTGCCACATTTACTACAAGCGTACAAAGAATCATACTACAAACAAAAATGGTTGTCGAATCGATATCGATCCATACATACGATAAGGGCATTCAGACGTAACATTTGTATTTTACAAGAAATAGTGATCATGGCTCTCTTTATTAAATAGAGTTTTTGTTAAACACGTTGAGCAGCAAAGTATATATTGCGACTGTATACTTATGTATCTTTATACCTAAAAGGATAAGTCATTACTTATCTGTTCTTGTCTATGTTATGGGGGGGGGGGAGTTGAGGTCACCACGACAGTGAGAGTCGGGTGTCGTAGTTTCGAATTTCAGTTTCGATATACATCTCTGGATGTGGCGTCTCTTTACACAGCTGACCGACAGTTGCTCAGTCTTAGATTTGTGTGTGTGTGTGTGTGTGTGCGTACTTGATTTCCTTGTAATTTTTTTATATCTATATATATATATGATATATGCTACTTGCCCACTTCTTCCTTTTTTTCTTCATTTTTCAAATTTTTTTTATTTATTATTATTATTCTTTTTTTTCATTGTTGAGCTAGAGCACATTCCCATATTCAAATTGCCCACTGGGACAAATAAAGTTGGTCATTGTCATTGTCATTGACGGTGGTTTTCGCCGGATACTCCTGTTTCCTTCTGTGTGTGTGTGTGCGTGCGTGCGTGCGTGCGTGCGTGCGTGAGAGAGAGAGCGTGTGTGTTCGTGTATAAAGCACCATTTAATGCCTACTCTACCCTTCTTGTCCCTGTGTCTACAGTGTATGTAAATCGCTTTAGACCAGACGCTGGTGCTGGGGAAAGGCGCTGTATAAAGACTATTATTATTATTATTATTAAAAATAGTTTAGGATGAGAAAGTTTTATACTTGATCATACCCTTATTAGTTGGATCTTCTCCGGTTTGTGGGCCAGGATATACACATGGTGCATAATGCTTGCATGAACATTCTGAAACCCAGATAATGATGTTTTGAGAAAGACGATTCTCGCAATGCTTTTACAACCAATCTACACAGAAAGAATAGCTTTTCGGCCAAGCAAGACAGAATGTTTTGGTTTGTCTCTTCATTTCTGATATGTGGGAAGAAACTCAGCCCATTATACTTTTCAAGTAGACGTAACAGGGAAGTGAGAAGCCTACGTGGCGTAATAAAGTTTGAAAAGCGGCAGGCTCTCAGCTACACAAATACAAGTGATATTTACATATTTTGCGGACCCAATTCCCTATTATTAAAGCAATAAATTTCGAAAAGAGCTAGAAATAAACAGGAAATGAAAAGAAATGACTGACAATTTCTTGAAATCATGCTATTGTTGTCACTTACGGCTTTACAGCCATATTTCTATAAATTAATATACCAACAAAAATATGAATTTAAAAAATTGAATATAATATTAGAAAAAACAACAAACAAGATGATTAACTATACATGAAAACATATAACAGTAAATCCCCCTTTTTACGCGGTAAAAAGTCTTTGATCAATTTTCCCTCATAGAAAGTCCACTGCTGAAGCCCCCGCCGTTGGGACCGTAGTACCACCAAAGATGCTCGATAAACGGTCTGTCACCCCTCTTGAAATTCTTAATATTCAACATTTTTACGAGTGTAGCCCCTCGAAGAAAAAGCGGTCCCACAATCGCTCCCACACACACACACCAACGCACTCTCATACAAAACACTCGTAATCCTCCCACGATTTCCGTTCTCATTCAAACAAAATAATACAATATGGAATACAGACAGCATATTCGTGACAATAGTATATTACTATTTTAATAGAAGTGCATAAAAATACCCAGGAAGAAACAAAAAATATACGAAATATTAATTGAAAAAAAGAAACGCACGTCAATGCTTTAGGAACTAGAGAAACACAGTGGAAATGTCACTTCTTTCTTGTCAAAACAGATTTTATCTGTCATACATTGATATACGACAAATTGATGTTTTTATGTACTGTACTGTTATTTCATATACAGAGATATATGTTAGACTGACGTATCAGAAAAGCTGGTGTTAAGTATGTTGATATTTCAGAGCGAGATTCAGATAAGCTTTTAGCAAATGTTATGGCTTTAAAGGAGAAATAGGACATCTTAGGTTTTAGATTATTTAACGCAGACTTGTCACGAAGACACATTAAGAAAAAGCGTAAAACAATGAGAAAACAGATTTTAAAAGTGATCTTATTTTACAGGTTTTTAAATAACAACTTTATCTGCTTTCTTTATGCAGACGACGTTATTTTAAAAATATTCATACAATACAATTCGATGCAACTTTTTTATCCACAAGGATAATTCCAGATAGTGCTCGTATTAATAATAATAATAATAAAGCAGATTTATATAGCGCAATTTTCAACTCCAGAGTCGACTCAATGCGCTGTACAGTGTATGGGGTTAGTTTTAAAATCACTGAAAAATAGCAGAATTCTTGTAGTAAGATCATCAGATTAGTTTTACAATCACTGAGAAATATCCAGATTCTGTTCAAGAATTTCCGGACTGAACTACTGGAGGCAATCAGCAGTATGCTAGGATAGTCATAGACTGTGGAGTTGTGGAAGCCAGTGAGACACACCTGTCCGCTAGCTGATATAAAAGCATGGGTAGTCTTCACACCCCTGTGTATGACCAGCAGGTCACGGCAAGAACCATAGCCCACGACAAGCATGACTGTCCACAGTTCATGGCGATGGACGGAGCTACAGTAATGTGGGAGAAGTCTCATATTGTAACTGCTTGGTTAATACTTCTTTCTGTACATAAGAGAACTCGTGATCTAAGTTTTCTACATCAATCCGCTTAACAGCCACCTACAGTCCTGTTGTCGAGTGCGGAGCTACATGCAGTGTGGTTGTATCTGTGAGACCTTTGGCTATTCCTGTATATTGCTGATAGACACAGGCCACACTGTCAAACTGCACGATGACCACTTCTGATGACGATGACTCATTGATGTTGATAGTCACCTTCACCTTGTTTTCTGCCAGTGGTGGGGAGGTGATGTCAGGTTACTTGCTGGTGGAGAATCAGACAACTGAGATTGGGAATAAGCACAATGCGTGGTTACTGATTTGTCTGACATACCCTTTGTCTGTCTTTAGCCTCTTGTCACTCTTGAATCTATGAACTTTACCAGCTACTTGTTTTAGCAAGTCGTCTGCTCCGGGACCCGTGCTGGCCCTCAACGGCCGTGAGTTCAGAGAAAAGCCTTCGTGTCGTTGTGTCATCTCAAGATCTTCAGAAAAAGCGTTATGGCGTCAGGCAGAAAGCGACGCAGCAAAGAAAGTACTGACTTACACAATGGGGACTAAAATTACAAAAAAATACAAAAATTGCGGAGAGCCGCCTCCCTCAAGCCTGTTAGGCGAGGGGACGCCACTCCAACATCATGTTATATGTTTTTATGTTATATGTTATATGTTATATGTATTAGCAATATATAGCGATAATACATATATTACATGTTGAAATAATTTCTCTCTCACATTCGCACGCGCACACACACACACATTCCCAGCAACAGTAGATACAGTTGTACTGTTTACTGTTGATCAGTAAATAATATATAATTATATATATTATATAATTATAATATATATATAATAGTAAATAATAAATCAGTGAATAATTCGAAAACCGAGTTTTAAAAATAATTTTAAGACTATATAAAAGTTCTAGTTTATATTATCCATTATCATTTGTATTTTTCATTGCTGCAATGTTATATTTCGCATTATTTTTGAAGCGTTACATGTAATTTTGTAACTTAAGTGTTGATTGTCACAACGAGAATTTAAACTTTTTAGATACTACCACATATACCATGTTAATATAACTATTCACTAATTTTAAAGAAATAGAATCAGTGCCAGTTGCCAAACGAAAACGTTTTAAAAATGTTTTTAGGGTCGTTTGCGAACGTAATATACCCGATACTTCTACTCACTTTGTGCTTTACTGCAGTTACTAACTTCCGTACATCGCGAAATAGGGCACGGCCAGTCTATCTAAGACATAACTTCGTTGATTAAGATCAAACTAATTTTCACAATTAAAAAAAAACGATCAGAACCTCATCAATAAACAGCAACATAAGACGCGGAATCTGTTTGTTCTCCAAAAGGGTTATGACCATTTACATAATTTTAATTCATTTAATGTACAACTGGCACTTATGGTACAGGCTATAAGGAAACTGTACATAATATAATCCGTGTAATCTCTCTACCGGCAGCTGTGACAAAGAATGTGCTGCAGGATACAAGCTACCCTAGTGTAAAGTATGGTCCCAACTGTAGCAGCACGTGCGGCAACTGCTCTGATGGAACAACTTGCACCATTGTAACAGAAAAATGTCCAATGGACTGCATGCTGGATATCAGGGAAGGTACTGTAATGACTCCTGCAGAGCTGGTACCACGGCGTGAGTTGCAACAACACATGCGGCACCTGCACAGAACATAGTCTGTGTAACATCGATGACGGCAGGTGTGAGACAGGGTGTGCTGCAGGATAACAGTTACTTTTCTGTAAAGAAGCTTGCTATACGGGTTCGTTTGGTCTCGACTGTGATAAGACATTTGGCAACTGCTCAGAGGGAATAACGTGCAACGTCGTATCAGGAAACTGTCCACAGGACTGAAAATCTGGATATCATGGAGTTTTCTGTAGACCGTGCTGTAAAAATGTATTTATTTTTTGAAGCGCCTTGAGCTTGCCCTTAGGGTACGGGTGAGGTGCTATACATGAAAACTTTATTATTGTTATTAGTTTCCAAAACAACGAACGTTTGATTAAAGCTTGCTCTTAATTGTTCAAACACTGGAAAAATAATTTATTTCAGTGTGCTTACAAGACGGGATTCTTCTTCAATGTACAAGTTTGAGAAGGTGTAAAATCATTAACGCTGGGCCCCACTCCTGTTATATGCGTGGATGTTTAGGAATCCAGACATGCAAATATAATGCTGTTCTACATAATATGTACATTTATTGTGTCAATAACATCTCACTTTCCGCTCTAATGAAAAATTAGATCAAAAATAAAAAGATAACAAAAAGAACTGATCAGTAATAATTTTATTAAGTGCTGATGATGACAATGAAGAGGAGGAGGAGAAACTGAACAAACAACCAAGAAAAAACGACAAGATAGGAGAAAGTGGGCAGAGTTTAAAACAATAAGATATTAATAAATCATAAATCAACACAAATACAATTAAAATCACTAATAAAATTAGTGGTCATCAATTAATACTTTAGGAGACAACGAAAAAAGCAAGATTATTAACATTTGTTTTCCACGCAAGATAGTATTTATTAAATCCATTTTTACAATTTTATATATATATATATCCAAAAAATAAAACGTGAACAAATAACTCAAAATTATATGACTTACCTTGTGCTTGAACTGTGACAATAAAAGTACAGATATATTAAAATAACAAAGTGCTGTATAAAAAAATAAAGCGTTCTTTACTTTCCCTTCTAAACCCTTCGCAATCCAACCGCGCTCCCTTTCGTACACATATGTCACTGTACTGAATCATCTCTCGACCACAGTCTATGCTTCTACACTATGGGACTCTGCCAGCTTCGATGAGGTCTCTTGTAAGCGCTCAAAGAAGAGCAGTCAAATCGGTTTTACTCAAAAGAACACTCGAGTCCAGTTATTTCCTGACTTTAGGGGTTCTGGCACTGAAACACAGACTGAAATTCAACAAATATACGTTTGTCTAAAAAATACCAACAGTCAAAATTCCCCCTACACTTTCTATATTATTTTTTCAACAATACTACAAGAGGATTCCTCAAACGTAATATTCAAATTTCACAAATTGACCTATTCAAGACGAGTTTAAAATACTCAGGCAGTGTTCTGTGGAACATTCCATCACATCTTCAGCAGGTGAAATTTAGTCTTTATCCATTCAAAACAGCCCCCTAAAACATTTTTTACCAAAATCTTTGATTGCCTTAGGGATCTCCTATACAAATTCTCATTACAAACATTTCCTGTAATTCTTGCACATATACTCTTTCTTCTTGTTTTATTGTGTCTTTCCTAGTTATCTTGAGAATTTGGTTTCTTTTACGCATGGTGTTTGAGGGCTAGATTTTAAAAAGCCCATTTGCTTATTCTCTTACTTTCATTAATAAAGATTTGCTCCTTTGTCAATTTATTGTGTGATTATTGTTCTTCTTCTTATTATTATTATTATAGATGTTAAGAACACGATTAGCTGCTCAGGTTCCTCTATATATATATATATATATATACCACATAATAATCATTATAAAAATATCAGTGACTACTCAGTTTGTTTGACGCATTGACTTGCAAACCTAGCCTAGTGCAACATTTTTTCTCTATGATCGGGTTAATTCATATAATAATCCTTAAAAATATGAGTTCATAATTATGTTTAATCATCAATTTATGTCTTTAAGCATCGGCATTCTCACCTGCCACTAGGAAAGCAGAAGGAAAATTCCCGCAACTTAAGAGAGTTCCGTTGCGTGTAAGTAGTATTTGTAACAGTAGGTCAGTTCAGCGAATCTAGGCATGTCTTCGAGTCAGATGAAGAAACATCGCTCAGACTCTCGTCTTCAGGAAGCGACATTTTGCACAGAAAATAAAGCGGCCGATTTTGGGATACAGCCATAAAGAAATGAACTTAAACTTAATTTAGAAGCTTCGACTGAAATTTAAGGAAAAAAAAGGTCCAAGCCGACAGACTCGACAGACTGGTAAGTAAATCTTCTTCAGATTAAAATTTAATGGGCAACAATAACGGTAATTGAAGTCTAAAGTGTATTATTATTGATCCTCTGCTACTACATGTAAGTGGGCGCATTTGAATTAATTTTTCCATTCATATTATTGTTAATAAAATATTTCAAATGTGCATTTGTCTAAGATAATTTCCTGTAATTATTTTTATTTGTTAGATGGTTAATTTCCACCAATGCTTTTTATTTTATAATTACCACTGACTGCTGGTAATGACTTGTTTACCGTTAAAATAGAATAATATTTAAAATATAATAAAATTTCATAATATCTATCGATGTAAAAACTGAGTTCACATGCTATCAGAAGAGAAGCACTGCAAATCAACCGATATATTAGTGTCAAGACGTTCAACTGTCCGTCAGCTTTTCGGGGGCATGTAATGTCATAAGAATGTGTCTTTATATAAGTGCCTGTAAACTTATCAATTTTAGTTCTTTTTTTCAGAATTTGTAAAAAAAAGGCTTCACTCTGAAGTTTAAATCTTCCCAGACATTGTTATGGCAAGCAAAGCAGACGACAATTTGACTAGTGACGTCGTGAACTGAAGAACCTTCACAGTTTCTAGATTACAACCAGCAGTAGAGGTGGAAAGATTCTCGGTAGATTAAGACTCACCTGTCACTATAGACAACGTACAGTTCAAGATCAAAAGCAGCCCGAAACAACGAAATATGTGACACTGGCTGAAATTTGCCATCCTCATGTTTTGCTGAAAAGTAGTTTGATCATGGCCGTAACAGATAGCGCTCGTATCTCAAGCAACAAGTCCGCTAACTCCTTTCCCCGAAATTTCCGATCTGCGTAGTGATGCCGCCTGACTTGACGAGCATATTCAAGGTGCCATGCAGTACTTGAAACACAATTTGATTGTTAAAATAAATAGTGATGACGCTTTAATTTCAATTCCAAATATTTGATTACTTTTTCAAAGTAAGATCAAGTCCGATATGAACTGATTGTGAATATCATGCGCCTCGATCGTTGTTGTCTGTCTAGCTGTCTGTTATTGCAGTCCTCATTCTTTTTATAATTGTGATTTCCCATCGCTACTCCCCCTTCACAATACCGTCCTTCATCTGCATGACAACCCTCTCAGCCGTCCTCTCATCAGTGCCAGCTTTTTTTTTTATCTTCCTTCCAGCCTCTGAAAACACCCGAACTCACTAGTCGGAACTTCAAAGCCGCAAACTCATGGCATACCGTGGTCTCGATGGTGACAGACATAACAGCTATGAAGATTGTTTGAACTGCATTCCTATAGTTCTCATGCTTTTTTGACTGCCAAACCCCTCCCAGTCATTCAGAATTTTATTTTCCGTCCCAGATCCGTCTTTTTCTCAGGACAGAAAACTCTCATCCACGATTGTGGCTAGAAAGCACTAATTATTTGTGTTTAAGCCAAGCAAATCTTAAATACTACATCTAAAAGTTTAAACATTTGTAAATAATTAATTAAAGTGTTTAAAAGGACACAATTTTAAAGAATGCCAATCATGAAGCTACGCTGTTTCTTCTCATTGCCACAAAGGAGCAGGGTTCATGCTGTCTAAGGTGTTTGTCGTCATACATGATTTCTGATGATACATTTGCACCTAGATGAGTAGATCAGGTAACAGATGGTGTGCTCTATAAGGAAATGGATAATTTTGGTGAGTTGGCTTTTGTCCTCTCGGACTAGTCTTATGGCCTTTGCTACCCGGCCTTTGCTACCCCGCACCTGTGTTAAAGCGGCTCTGCACTGTGCAAGCATCCAGCTAAAGATACAAGTGGTTCAACTGAATTAAACAGCGCTCCACAGGCTACAGTCAGTCAGTCAGTCGTCCCTTGCCTGGCACCTGGCGTTGGGGGGAGCACATGGATAGACGCGGCAGCTGATAGGGCCCGCCACTCTTGCCTATTTTGGGCAATAGTCAGCAGGTCCTGTACAGGACGACCAGTCCAGTCTTTGACGTTCGTAAGCCAGTTCTTTCTCTGACCACCGCGGCGTCGGCCACCCTCCAAGGTGCCTTGAAGGATAGTCTTCGACAAGGTGTCGTGCCGGGTTACATGGCCAAAGAAGACCAGCTTACGTCGCTTGACTGTTGATAGTAGAGGTTCCTGGTGTCCTACCAGTGTGGCAATCTTGTTTCTTACAAAGTCGTTGGTTTTGTGTTCTTTGTATGAGATCCGGAGCAGCCTCTCAGACACTTGTGCTCGAATGCCTGGATTCTCCTTTCTGTTTCGGCGAGTAGAGTCCACGTGTCGCATCCGTAGAGCAGGATCGGCACTACCAGGGATTTGTATAGCCTGTACTTGGTAGTGAACCTTATCTTGTGGCTATGCCAGATCCTATCTAGCCTAGCCATTGCTGCTGTTGCTGTTGCGATCCTGATGCGGATATCTTGCCTGGAGCTGCCGTCCTTGGAGAGAGTGGCTCCCAAGTACTTGAAGCTGCTTACCTCTTCGAGCTGTACCCCGTTCATATAGATCTCTGCTTTGCCGTTGCCATTGATCATAACTTTGCTCTTTTCTGTGCTGGTCTCCATTCCATATGCGTTTGAGCTGTCTGTCAGTCTGTTGGTGAGGTCTTGCAGTTCCTTGTTTGTACCTGCTAACAGATCTATATCATCTGCAAAGCGTAGGTTGCAGATTGGTCTTCCACCGATTGAAATGGAGGTATGGTGGTCATGAAGAGCTTCAAGCATGATGTTCTCCAAGAATATATTAAACAGCACGGGTGATAGGGGACATCCTTGACGTACCCCTACTGTGGTACGAAAGTAAGCTCCTATTTGGTTGTTAAGCAAAACTGTACTCGTTGAGCTGTTATACAACGCTTCAACGACTTGGACAAGCCCTTCTTCGATGTTGAATTTCCGCATCACATGCCATAGCCCCTCGTGCCAGACTCTGTCAAATGCCTTCTTAAAGTCAATGAAGTTGTGGTAAAGGTCCCGCTGATGCTGCAGATGCTTTTCTATAAGAAGACGACAGTTGAAGATCTGCTCAACTGTGCTTCTACGTGGTCTGAAGCCAGCCTGTTCTTCTGCTAGCAGCTCTTCTGCTGTGGTTCTGATGCGGTTCTGTATGACCTTCAGCATGACTTTGCTTGGGTGACTGATAAGGCTTATTGTTCTGTAGTTCTGACACTGTTTGCTGTTTCCTTTCTTTGGGAGGGGAATGATTAGTGACTGCGTCCATTCTCTGGGCCATTCCTTGCGCTCCCAGACTCTTTGGCACAGAACAGTTAGGGCTTTTGTAGTTGCTTCCCCACCCTGCTTGAGCAGCTCAGCTGGTACATTATCAACGCCTGGTGACTTTCCTCCCTTCAGACTATGTACAGCTCTTTCGACCTCTTCCCGTAGGACTGGTAGGTCTGCAGGTTCACTGTCTCTAGTCTGGTTGTTTTGGAGAATGTTGGCGTCGGTCTTCAGCTGGTAATTGTACAGGTCCTTGCAGTATTCTGTCCATCGGTTGAGTACAGCATTGCCTTCTGTGAGAAGGTGACCATTGCTGTCTTCGATGACTGAGATCTTTTGCTGGTCTGTCTTAGTGAGGGTCTTTAGAAGTTGGTAGGCCTTTTTGCTGTCACCTCGTGCCATTCCAACCTCTATGTCCTGGCACTGCTTCTCGATCCAGCTCTCCCTAGCTGCCTTCATCCCTTTCTTAATGGCACAATTCACTTCTTTGTATTTTGTTGCTGCTTCTGGTTTGCTTTTCTTTTCTCTCTTCAAGGCCTTCCTTTGGTCACAGAGGTCTAGTATGTCGTTCGTGACCCATGGCTGTTTCTTATTTCTATGTCGCCCTAGAACCTCTTGGGCTGTCGACAGTAGCACCTTTTTGATGTTTCCAGAGAGGGTGTCTACAAGGCTACACCCGCACATCAAACGATGGAATTATTTGTTTGATATGTGAGAAGAATGAATTGGTAGCGAGCAAGAACAAAAAAGAAACTAAGTATAAATGCTAGTTCTAAAAGAATCAAATTTGAGTGTTAAAGTTGGTATGTGTGACTACTGTTACTTACAGGAAGACTGTTCATTTTACGTGAATTATTAATAATGCATCACCTTTCTGGAACTTATCCCTGACAAAAGTCACCAGTCAACGCTTACTTTGATCAGCTGAAAGAATCAAATATTTTAAACTTGTCCCCAACATCACAACTCTTACACATTTATGTGAAAACGATACAACGTATACAACAGCTGCTGCTTAATTTTATGGAAGTTTTAAATGGTCAAGAAAAATCCGTGATAAGATAGCCATAATGCTTACCAGCCATGACCACCAGGATCTCTTCACCGAAAGATTCCTGAAAAATCAACGTAGGTATTTTAACCACATCCAGTAATATTTCTGGGGTAGGTTTTCTTTCAATCTTTAAACACACGACTCAGTGATGCATTAAAGTCATGCTCATCAACTTTATAATTTCTTGGCCATGTCAAAGCTGACTTTGAAAATCTATTTCTAAATCTGGATCACTAAGCAGAGCCTAGGAATGTCTAACCCAATATGAAAAAAACTCCAATCTCCTACTCTAGAAGAATATTCCAGCACAAAACACAGTTTTCTCAATTGAAGAAAACTCATTACCAAGTTAGACAGTTCCAGGTTGTGAATAAGTATTTGAATGTATTACATGTTTTTCTGTCAGTCAAATGGTTAAATAACTCCTTCACGCCAGAGCAAGTCTTTACGAAAACTCGGCCACCAGAACTGTGTCCGTTAGACCAAATTTTCAGTAGTACGAAATGTCATCTACAGTTTCAGTTGAGTAAATATTCTAGCTGTACAAGGGCTACTTCCCTTGAAACCAGCTTTCAGTGCGGAGGAGTACTCTCCCTGCAATGACACACGAACACTGCAGGTAATCCGTTAGTCAAGTGGAACACTGCACACAACACACGACAGGTAATCCTCTGAGAAATTTTTCGGATCATCCTCGCAGGGATTGAAATTAATATATCCCGTCTGTCGCGAACCAGTCGTGTCTAGGCCAGAACCTGGCACAGCAGGTTTATAGAGAGAGAAAGAGACGGGATTAGAGATTGAACTTTTGACGTCACTCGAGAGAGAAAAAAAATGGCTACTGCGGCTACTGTCCTTCCGTCCTAATACTGATCTGCACTCACCTTGATCTCCGATCTCCTTGGTCTCCAGGGGCTTGGAGTGTTTCATGACGCCGTTGGACCACTTTAGTGTTTTAGAAGTATATAGAGCGATAGTGTTTAACTAACTAAAAACTCGATAGTGTCTAGGTGGTAGTACCACCACGGACGTAAACAAATTCGGCAGGTAGGTAGATTAGGCAGCTTAGGGTAGATTAGTATTAGGCGCCTTTCCTCATACTCCAGCAGAAACAACGGTCCCTGAGTTGGTTAACAGACGTAAGCAGCAGGTCTGAAAGCGGGGAGGACATTTTTTTTCAGAACGTACTTCGGTCACTATACCTGCTTGCACTTGTCGTCTGGTTTGTGCAAGAAACGAAGTGCACTACCATTCTTCCCGGACGACAAGTGGAGAAGAAGTGAAGTACGCGGACACTGATCAACTGTATCATCACCCCTGTCGCTCCTTGCCGACATCAAGCGATGCAAGACAGGCCTCGGTGAACTCCATCGTATCACCGGCCCACCTTCTTGTCCTGGGGAGGCAACCATCGGATCAGTCGTGTTATCGCCGCTGTCGTTCATTGATGGGAGCAATAGATGCAGGCAGGCGAGAATTGATGCCAGGAGGGGCCCTCCAACGGTGACAGCGACCTGTACAGACCATCAAGGGGCAGGTAGTCCGAGTGGCTCTATTATTTTCCTTAGCAGTGCGAGGAACTGAACTTGCTCGAGACGGCGATGAAGATATTATTTAATTATTATTTCTATTTCGTGTTCAACCTGCTTAACTTTAAAAATACTGATTTAAATTGTCTTCGTAACTATGTTGACAGTTGGTTTGCACACGGAAGTGAAAGAAATTACCTGTGCGATGCGGCTGAGTGTGTGAAGGGTTAAAGCTGGGCGTCAAGTTGTGCTGTTGAATATTTGTGTTAATATATCGTCACTCTGAGCGGGGAAGACCCACAGAAAAACGATTTCTTTCTAATTTGCTGTACGAATGCGCACGTCCAACCGTGTGGTGTGACACTAGTCTTCACTGTTTTGGACCTTTAATTTTAATCAGATGGATTCTTTCTAGTCTAATGACTAAAGGTTATGTCAAACCAAAAATGTCGGGCTTTATTTCGCTGCAAAGTTATTAAGAGAACATGACCTCTGTATTTGCTTCGCCATATTGATCTGGAGCTCTATAAGCTTTCTCTACACTAATGACATCAGTCAAACAATAATATGATTTTTAGAGCACGTTTACACATTGGATCAAATCAAAAATCCAAGCGTCAGCAAACAGATGTCCCTATGACAAAAGCATGAAGTATGTGCATGAATGAAGAACTGAGGAATGAGCGGCATAGTTCTCTTGACTATGCAACGTATTTCCTAAGGAGATGGATCTGAGGCTGGATGAAGGGTTCAAACGGAGATACGTGAAGAGAACGGGGCAGAGAATTCCTAAAACGATTGAAGAAGGTAAAAGGCGAATTTCTCCTGGGTAGTGGAGAGACCTGCATTCGGGTAAGTCGCACTCTTTCCCTCTCAGTGCTCCACCTACCCACATAATTACAATATCTTTATTCATTCGTATCAAGAAAGTGACAACAATCTATTTTAAACCAGTTCTCTATTTTAAAACAGTATTTTTCATCCTGAATTTTATTCATCAACTGCAAAGGCAAACAGCAACATTCATTGAACATGCAAAATTTTCGAATACAACAATGCAGTCGCAATTGGCGAATTCAATTAGAACTTATTTTGTTCTTTATCCTGTTATATAATTTGAAGTTTAAAAAGATTAAAATAATCCCTTTGCCTAAAGAAAATGCTTCTCCTATAAGCAGCATCCTCTACCAGTTACTTTCAAGTACAAGGGAAAACGGAAATTGAAAACATAGCAATGCTGTGTAGCGTCTATCAAAATGTACTTATAATTACAAACGAAATAGCTCTGAATGCTACATGCATAATTAAACGAGAACCTGGAGACTGTCACTTTTCATTATATAATTTACACAATGTAAACACGGTAAGCATGGAACGTTTTCGTAAGGCAAGTCTAGCCATCAGATCACTCTAATAGTTTCTCTGCGGCTCCCTCAGTCTCCCTCATCTTCACCCTCTTCTCCCTTTTCTTCTTTTTCTTCCCCTTCCTCTCCTCCCTCTTTACCCTCTTCACCCGCTTCACCCGCTTCACCTTCTTCACCCTCTTTTTCCTCTTTTTCCTCTTTTTCGTCTTTTTCCACTTGTTCCTCTTTTTCCCCTGCTGCAGGTTCTTCTTCTATTGCCATAGCTGGTTCTCGACTTGACGAACCACTCAGCCGCAATCTGCAAAACCAAACTTTTCTATTAACATCAAGATTTAATATATCATTCAGTTTTAAAGAGCGCATAATTGATTCTCAGCTAAATGCACTATGTAAACTCTCTGGTTCGGGTCTTCATGCAGTAGCGTCTTGATCTTAACACTTGCGTATGAAATAATAATAATAATAATAATAATAATAATAATAATAATAATAATAATAATAATAAAGCGAGAAGGGTGTGAAAAAGGACTAGGATTCTGTGGACTGTTTTTATTACTAATGCTTAAGGAAGAGGTACTTCATCAGACGCAGCAGCATTCTTTGAAGCCTTCGAAGTGCTGCTGACAATGGCTTCTTGAGGATTGATTCCAGAGCCTCATGGTCACTTTCTACTGTTACTGGGCGCCCATAAACATAGTAGTAGAAGTGTTCAATGCCGAAAACTACCGCCAACATTTCTTTTTTCTATTTGAGCGTATCTCTTTTCAAAATCACTCAGGGATCTTAAGGCAAAAGCTACAGGTCTCTCTTGCTGCATCAGCACGGCGGCGACTCCTTCTGGTGTTACATCCACTGACAGAACAGGGCTTACTTGCATCATAGAAGGCCAGAACTGGAGACTGAGTAACTAGTTTTTTTCAGCTCATTGATGGCACTATAATGTTGTTGTAACCATTGAAATTCGTTTTACTGCTTGAGCAAATCCCGCAAAGGTGCTGTTATAGCTAAGAGGTTGGGAAGGAACTTGCCTAAATAGTTTACCACGCAGAGAAAACTCTCCATTTCCTGGATGGAGATGGCATATTTTGAATAATAATAATAATAATAATAATAATAATAATAATAATAATAATAATAATAATAATAATAATAATAATAATAATAAAGATTTGTATAGTGCATATTCACACTCAGAGAGAGCATGCTCTTAGCGCTTAAGACGAGGAAGAGACATGGACTACATGGACAGAACACGAGGGACGGAAGAATAAACGACAGTACTGACGACAAACAGAAAACACAAAAAGGCAGCAAGTAATAAGAACAGAGAATATAGTGATTCTGCAGAGAAAGATGGGTAGAAAAGTCTTGAATTTTACTGGAATCTGGCTTCAGTCGATTCTGTGCTATTACATGGCCAAAGAACTTTACTTCATTCACACGAAGGCTGCACTTAAGCGTGCTCTTACTGATGATGAAAAGTCTTTCACCACTGTATGTTGTTAGATGAGCCTTAGTTGTGTTTTCTTCAGTTGACGATAAAGATTGTATGGCAGTACGCTGACCACTGGTCCACTCTGTGGATGCGTTTGATGTTTGATTGACAGCGGCAATGAAGGTATTGTAGTCTGATTTTGACAGTCTTTAATGGTCTGTACAGACTTGGATTTGCTTACTGCAGCAAAGTGATTCTTTTTTTCGTATCTCTTGCAGGTCTGTCCATACGCTGAACACTTACGTGGCTAGTGTCGCTTGCCACAGTAGATGCAGACTTTGTCAGTGCTTGTTGTATGGTCTGTCTTTTCTGTCCCCCGCTTCTTTCTTCTTTATGGCGCTGACAGTTTGTGGACCTTCTTTCACGAGTCTGACCTGTGCCTCCGGTGCTTCTGATACTCGGCACATGTCCTCTGCTTTCTGGAGCGAGAGATCAGCTTCTCGTAGTAGTTTTGCTCGTAGCTGGTCACTCCTGATGCATCCCACAACCCTGTCCTCAATAACTGAGTCTTTCAGTATTCCAAATTCCTTCCTTTCATTTTCAAGTCTGTTAGGAGAGTATCAAATGTTTCACCTTCATTTTGATTTCTTGAGAAAAAACATGTCTCTTGATAGTGACATTTTTTCTTGGGGCACAGTATTGTTCAAATTTACTGAGAATGCAGTCGACAGTATGAAAGCCATTTGCTGCATCGCAGTGTTCCTTGCACTGAGCTGCTGGCCATATTGTATATGTCTATTGCTTCTGGCCCCGCAATGTGAAGCAGTGTCAGGCTCTGTACCCGCCTCCTGTTAGTTTCTAGGCCACTTGCTGCTTGGCAGATGTGAACAGCTTGCTTAAAGCGATTCCAGTTACCTACAACATTACCTTGTAGTTGCAATGGTTCTGGTGGGTTACGTCGATCCATATTTCTGACACCATGTAGTAGTGGGTGTCTTTATTCCGCTCTAGCTTCCTTCTTATCGCCTCTCACCTCTTCATCCTACGTCATACATCCGGCTTAACTCTGACCTTGACCTACTACTGTTACAGTCATCAGGTCGATGCATGACCCAGGGATCTGTGTTGCAAAAGTAGCTTATACTGAAATGTTTAAAGCTCATTGACATAAGCACTATTCTGTAGATGATAAGTCAGTTTTAGATAATGACAATACCTTTGTAAAGAGACATTTCAACCCACACCAAATTGTACTACAGACTTGTTTTATCAAATTGATTCTTTCCAGTTGTATCCCTCTTTTAGTAAGAAATTATTTAGAAACATTCGTTCCAACAAAAGAGAATAGGTTTATTTCTGTGTAGACGTGAGAAAACACAGACACTCATTCCAAATAGACTAACGTTCAATAAAACGTTTGAGAATCCCTAATCGTTTGGCGTTCACTCGCAAACATATACACATGAAACCTTTTTTATACAATATCACTCACATAATAAAGGTGATCAACCCAAGTGGGAGAGAGAGGGCCGATATTATCAACGCTGTCACTGGATATGTGCATTCGGGAGGAGGTTTTGGTTTAATTGCTGTATGAGAAACAAGACGTTGCAATCACTTCACAATGCACTGCCTTGATAATTTAACAACACATATAACAGAATTTTATTTCATGTAAATGTAGTAGAAGTCACTGTTAATCCTACAGTTCCGTCAAATAAGAATATCTAAAAAAAAACTGCGTTTACTAAGTGGTCGAAAAATAATTTTTATGCATTGTCTTTCTCCCAGACTTGCAGAGCAACATTACCACAAACGTTTTATTACTATTTTTATCGCCAGCCGTAGAGTTCCCTAACAACGAATGCTAAAAATGAGAAAGACGTAGCTAACCTATTTACGTTGAGTACGACTGGCCCTATAAAGACTTTAATTAACATTAGCTCACCAGTTGTTTTCTTAGCAACGCTGAAGCAACCAAACAAGCAGGTAGGAGGGAGAGTTTTATCTCACGTCATATTGTTGGTTCGAAAAAAATTTGCTTCAAGTATGTTACATTTACTTCCACTGTACCAGATAATACGACCAAAAAAAGAATTTTGTTTATTATGCCAGTCTCCCAGTTGTAACGAAAAACCGTTTGGTGCAATAAAATGTCCAGACTTTACAGCAAACTAACACAATTGCTCACATATGTACAATTCAGGAAACAGTATAAAAATTTACAAAATTGTTAATAGAGGAAATCTATGAAAAGTTATAGTTTCACAAAGTACTATCCCTGAATTATTATTCCTGACTCCCTTACATTTCTGTCTGCCATGCTAACCGTCATGTAATGACTCCATCTCACACTCTTTACAGTACCTACATCCCTTCATACCTTCATCCATTGCTTTACGTTCTACTCTTGTACCTCATCTTTATGTTGTTCAGTGTGTCTATACGTATCTTACCCTCCACTGTCTGTTATCTTTCATTTATCATTATTGGTCTGCGCAGAGAGTGCGATCTATCTTTGTCGTGATGCTGCGCGTGATAAGTTAACATTATTATTATTAAATACAAAAGATGGGGATGGGTTAATACAATAATATTATGATGATGATGATGATGATGATGATGATGATGATGATGATGATGATGATGATGATGATGATGATGATGATGATGATGATGATGATGATGATGATGATGATGATTTATATTGCGCAGGTATCCATTCAAAAGAATGCTCATTGCGCAGCAAAAACAGAAGAGAAGAAAAAAAAATAAAACAACAGGAAAGTAAAAAATAATAAAAACAGAAATGGTGCTAGGTTGTTTAAGTCTGTCTTAGGTGAGGTTTCTATTACATCTTTTAGTTTTAGAAGTTATAAACATCCATTTCTCTGCCCTTCTGTGTCCAGACCTGACCCACTAAGTCTAAATTAAACTCATAGATTTATTGTTACCCTTCCAACTAACCTACGCGCTGGCTCATGTGTTGCCCGCGAAGCCATAAATTAGCGCCGTACTGACCACCTCACAGACTGATGGCGGCGGTATGGAGTTGCACCTAGCAAGACTCGTCCCTGGCTGGTCAAGCGTTTAAAGCTTTCATGCTCTTTTTTATTGACTAAAATTTTCCCTCTTGATTCCTAATGAGAAAAACAATTTTGCAAGCCGGGTACTACGTGTGTGAAATAAAAAATCCTCAAACATTGGTAGATCTGCAAGCTTTAACCGTTTTGACTAGCTCGATCGATCTGTTATTAATCTTTATACGATAACTACTTAAACATTCATAAAGTAGCTTCCTGAGTGTCATGATTCAAGACTGAAACTACTTTATTCTTTAATCTTCTAGGTGGACTGAGATGATTTATATATGTACATATACTTAAGATCCCCCGTGGGACCCCGGGTTATTCTTGCCCAGCGAGCATTGTAAGAATAGGGTCCCTGCTGTCCAGCCAGGCATGTCGTAAGAGGCGATTAAGGTGGACACCTCACCTAGAGGTAAATTAGGTTGTGTTAGGGCTAACAACCCCACCATATAAAAAAGCACGTTACAGAAACCAACACTAGAGCACTTGTTACGGATGGCGAAGGTAATGAAACACACCAGGGAACTGGACTTATGACGGACGACAGTCAAACTCGAGAGGGAGCTGGCGCCCCGATGGTGGATTTACTGAAGCCGAAGCAGAAGTTTAGGGTGGGGTGCTGGAACGTCCAGACCTTGTATCAGACTGGCAGGTTGCCCCAACTACTCAAGGAGTTTGACAATTACAACTTGGACATCCTGGGAGTCAGCGAGGTCAGATGGACCGGCACGGGAAAAAGGAGACTAGCATCAGGACACACTATCCTGTTCTCAGGAAGATCCGACGACCAACACTCTGAAGGAGTAGCACTACTCCTCAATAGGAAAACTGAAAAGACACTGGTGGAATGGAAGCCTTATGGACCCAGGCTTCTGAGAGCAAGATTCCATTCAAAGTACACCAAGCTGACAGTGCTAGTTTGCTATGCACCAACAGAAGACTCCGAGGCAGAAGACAAGGATGCTTTTTACGATCAGCTCCAGGCAGCCACGGAGAGCGTCCGAGCCCATGATATGTTGCTCATCGCCGGCGACCTCAATGCCAAGGTGGGAAGTGAAAACACCTGCAGGGAGCATATCATGGGCAAGCATGGAATTGGAACCATCAATGACAACGGAGAGAGACTGGAAGACTTTTGTGAAGAAAATCAAATCAAATCAATTTTATTGTCTGTTCGAGGAAACCCAAGACAAATTTTTCTTTTGCTCACAGAAACATGTAAACATAACGGTCAGGCATACATACTCATACAGACATTTAACACACGCGCGCCCCTACACATTCTCACACATAAAATTGTAGAGTTCACAAGCAGGATGCCAGTTGACCTAGCGGTCCTTGTGCCTTTTATTTATGATGGTGATGGCTGCTGGCACAAAGGACCTCTGATACGCAGTCTTCCGCACACGTGGCACTTTGTAGCGCTTGCCTGAGGGCAACAACTGGAAGCAGGGATGGAGAGAATGTGTCCGTTCTGAGATGATATTATATGTCATCTTTCTGACTATATGAAGGTACAAGTCAGAAAGTGCCAGCTGTGTTCCGATAATTTCATTTGCCTGGTGGATGATTCTGGCCAGCTTTGCCTTGTCTTTGACGAGGAGGTGACCATACCAGGCAGCGATGTTATAAGTGAGAGTTCTCTCAACTAGAGACCTGTAGACAGTCTCCAGCACCCCAGAGCTCACGCTGAAACTGCGGAGTCTCCTCAGAAGGTGCAGTCGTTGGTGGGACTTTTTCTACACTTGGTGCGCATGATCACTAAAGGAGAGCCTTCCGTCTATCACTGTACCAAGGTACCTAAACCCAGCATCCCTCTGCACCTCCTGTCCCTTGATTTGGATTGGCGGTAAGAAAGAGGTATAGCCATCTCTTCCATCGTGTGCCCTCCCAAGGACCATCTCCTCCGTTTCTTCAACGTTCAGCTCCAGAAAGCTTCGTCAAACCAGTCCTCTAGTTTCCCCACGCAGATACTGAGACAGGGACTGCTCGTCTTTGAGGCAACCCACAAGGGCCATGTCATCTGCATACTTCACAAGTTTGAGCTGTTAATGGTAATCTCGTTTGTATATACAGAGAACAGGACAGGGAAAGCACACATCCCTGAGGGGTGCCCGTGCTGAGGATCAGCTCGTCTGACAGAATCATTCCATCCATTGACACATCTACCCTTTCAGACGAGCTGGACCCCACAGCACCTGTCGGTGGAACTCTGAGACCCACCCTCTGTGGTCGGTCCTTGAGGAATGATTAGATCCACAGAACTAGGCTGGTGTTTACATCGAGGTCTAGTAGGCGCTTTACAAGAAGGTGTGGCTGGACCATGTTGAAGGCGCAGGAAAAATCCATGAACAGGACCGGAACATAGGTGCCCGAGATGTCCAAGTGTTGTAGAATGGCATCTGGAAGAGTGAGAGTGGCATCGGACACACCCCTACGTGGCTTGTAGGCAAACTGCAGGGGGTCCAGGCGATCAGTCACGGTGAAGGTTAACAACCTTCCCACAACCCTCTCCAAACACATGGCCACAACAGATGTGAGAGCCACAGGTCGAAAATCCTTCAAGTTTGTAGCATTAGGCTTCTTTGGTTTGTTGATTGTTGATGTGTGCCATCTGCGGGGAACACTGTGAGAGTCAAAGAAGAGCTGGAAAAGTCTGGTAAAGACACCACCCAGCTGACAAGCACACTCTTTGAGAACCTTGCCTCTCACGTGGTGAGGTCCAGGGGCCTTACGCGGGCTAACATGAGAGAGAGTTCTGATGACATCTCCCTCACAGACTGTTACAGTGGCTGCCGACAGTGAAGAACAGATATTTTCTACTTAGTTGCTGAAGTCTTTCACGTCAAATCGTACGTAGAAGGTGCTGAGCTCGTTAACAAACGTGACTGCGTCAGCACACTTTACTCTTTGTCTCTTTTTTTCTCTACCCATCATGGTGTTCAGGCCCATCCATGCTTCCCTTGCGTTGCCCTCGGTAAGTTGCTTTTCTATCTTCTTTCTGTATTCCACCTTAGATGTTTTTTGCCTTTGCCCTGAACTCCTTCTCTTTTTCTTTCACTTTATTCTTTTCATTGAGACAGTGTTTCAGCTCTTTACCCAGCCATGGTTTGTTATTTGGATAGCGGCAGATCTGCTTTGTAGGGATGACAGACTCTTCACAGAAGTTGATGTAAGAGGTGATTGTGTCTGCCAGACAGTCCTGGCTGGCTTCACAATTAATAAAGAACAAGTCCCAATCGGTGGCCTCGAGGCAGCCTCTGAGCATCTCTGAACAACAGGTTTAAAAACAGTGAAGTGCCAGTGAAATACATGAACGGAAATGTTGTCCAGGGAGAGGCAGAAAACTGCAGCGCTGGAGGGAACATTTTGAGTCAATTCTGAACAGACCAGACCCCTCTCAGCTCGCAGACATCCAGCCAGCAGATACAGACCTTGACATCTGCACAGACCCGCCAAGCCTGGAAGAAGTGACAGCAGCAATCAAGGCAATGAAAAGCGGCAAAGCACTAGGGGCAGATGGAATAACAGCAGAGATGTTGAAAGCCAGATTTGAATGTGACAGCTCCCATGTTGACTGAAATCTTCAGGCAAGTTTGGGAATCAGGACAGATCCCCGACGCGTGGAAGACAGAGCTCATCTTCAAGTTACCCAAGAAAGGAGATCTTGTAGACTGCAATAACTGGAGGGGTGTAACACTTCTTTCCCTCACCAGCAAGGTCTTCAGCAAGATTGTTTTGTCAAGACTGACGGCAACCGTTGAGAAAGACCTCCGCCTCAGCAAGCAGGATTTAGCCCTGGGCGATCCTGCTCTGAACTGCGTCAGAGCAGAGCAACGAGTGGAACACACCGCTGTACATCAACTTCATCGACCTGGAGAAGGCTTTTTACAGCATCCACCGCGAGTCCTTATGGAAAATCCTGAGGCATTATGGAGTCCCTGCAAAACTTGTCCAGGTCGTTGCAATGCTGTACAGCGACTTCAAATCTCAGGTGGTCTGTGACACGGAGCTCACAGCCCCCTTTAACGTCAGTACTGGGGTGAAGCAGGGCTGTATTCTGTCACCGTTCCTCTTCATCCTGGCCATGGACTGGATCATGAAGAATTCCACCGACAGAGAGAGGAGAGGGATCAAATTCTTATTATTATTATTCCTGTTCGCTCCCAGTGGAGCATAGGGCCGCAACCAAACCCCGCCAACGGACCCGGTTCTGGGCATTCCTTTCTAGTTGGGACCATGTCATGCCAGCTGTCTCTGCCTCTCTGTGGACTGATCTCCTCCACGTCTCTCTGGGTCTCCCAACCTTGCGCCTCCCCTGTGGGTTCCAGCCCAGAGCTTGTCTTGTTAAGTTGTCGGCTGGCTTTCGTAAGGTGTGACCAATCCAGCCCCACTTCCGCTTCCTGATGTCGTGGCTGGGAGGTTTTTGATTGGTTCTCTCCCACAGGTCTATATTGGAGATCTTCTCGGGCCATCTGATGTTGAGGATGTGGCGCAGACATCTGTTGACGAATGTCTGTATCTTGTTAGTAATGGCATTTGTCACTCGCCATGTCTCAGATCCATATAGAAGTATTGCCTTTACATTTGTGTTAAAGATGCGGATCTTGGTGTGTAAAGATAGAGCCTTGGAGTTCCAGATAGGTCGTAGGGTGTGGAATGCAAGCCTGGCTTTGTTTGTTCGGCTTCTTACATCCTCATCTGAACCTCCATCTTTGCTGACTATGCTGCCAAGGTAGGTGAGAGGGATCAAATGGACCTCATGGCAAAAACAATGCTAGAAGACTTGGACTTTGCCGATGACATTGCCCTGTTGTCACACCGCCACCAAGACATGCAGGAGAAAACAAATGCCTTCTCAGAAACAGCTGGAAACCTTGGCTTGAACGTCAGCGCAAAGAAAACGAACAGTATGAGAGTGAACGAAAGAGTCCAAGAAAATATCAAATATCAAACTAAATGGAGAAGAGATCGAGGAAAATGACAGTTTTATCTATATTGGGTCCAAGATGTCAAACACCGGAGATGTGGAGGTGGAGATTCGAGCCCGACTGGCGAAAGCCAGCCAAGCCTTCGCCTCACTCAGGAGCACATGGAAGGCAAAAAAACATCAGCCAGAAGACCAAGCTGAGAATCTTCAAGTCAAATGTGATCAGCACCCTCCTTTACTGAACAGAATCATGGAAGATGACCAATTGGTAACAGGCTTGACGTCTTCCAAAACAGATGCCTCAGGCACATACCTAACATCTTTTGGCCAAACACCATCACCAATGAAGAGATCCACGGAAGTATTGAAACCGAATCCATCACCATGCAGGTTTAACGAAGGCGTTGGCGATGGACTGGACATGTGCTTCGCCAGCAGACAGCAGACCTCTCCAGAATCGCCCTACGATGGACTCCAGACGGCCGAAGAAAACGAGGCCGCCCAAAGGAAACCTGGAGAAGAACAGTGGAAAGGGAAGTGAAAGGAAAGGGCTGGACATGGGGTCGCCTGGAGCGGGTTTCAGCCGATCGGAATCAGTGGCGGGCTCTGGTTGAGGTCTTATGTGCAACTAGCACAATGAGGATTGATTGATTGATTGCTTGATTGATTGATTGATTGATATACTTGATATTCCATTACAATGTAATAATACTGTATTTAATGTGTTATACAGAAGCAAATTCCAGCCTTATACCTAATTCTCTCTCTCCCTCTCTCTCTCTCTGTCTCACACACACACACACACCTCAATCACGCTTCGCAGTGTTGTAGAAAAGTTAGCTCTGGTTTCCATAGGACACGTTAGCAAATAATAATTTAATTGTTATGACTAACTTAGAAAAGGTGCTTTTATAGCTGCTTATGGCAGCATCTAGTCACCTTTTAGTTTGCTGCTGACGCTAGGTTTGAACTCAGCAGTGTTGTCAGCAGCTAATTACTCGTGTATGTGGATGATGATGAATGAAACAACAGTCATGTCTTCATTGAGAATACTAAATAATTAGAGAACCCATGTCACCAGCGTGCATTTCTTTAGGGAGGTGAGTAGCAACAGTTACTAAAAATCCAGTGGTACTTGTTTACCTCTCTCATGGTAATGTGATTGTACAGGCCTTACAGATGGGCGTCTCAAGACCGTAAAGGCAGAGCGGTATTCACTAGTCTCCTTGTCAGTTTACTTTACAGACAAACAAAGGTATTACGCAGTGTCTTGTCACTTACCCTTGTCACATCTTCCAGAGATACCATTGCACGTTTCATCATTATCGCATTTTCTGGCGCAGGTACCGGAACAATCTTTCCCATAAAATCCAGGGAAGCAAACTATTGACATAAACTCACAACGTAGAAATAATTTCAGCATTAATTTTTTTGCAATTCAGATTTATTATAGCGGATGAATAATAAAGATCCCATTGGTATCGGCAATGAAAATCTACTCATTCTATCCCCTAGTAATAAATGCCGTCGTCTCCTGTCAAACTTTCTTTGTTTCATGTCGCTTAGTCGTGAGGGTAATGATTGGCTATATCTGTCTATCATGTGGTAACCTTAAGTGGGACAGAAAAACCGCCCACAATTAAAGTCTAGACTGAAATTGTCCGCATTGTACAGCCATAGACCCCTTCAATAATTAAAAGGGCTTTTGTACGGCCTGTTACAGAAGAATTATGTAAGGTATACAAGAGCCAGATGGGCAAAGATTCGGGAGAAAGTCAGAACGCTTGAGTTGAAGAAATGTGACGCAAGGAACCAGTCAACGATAGTAGTAGTAGTGGTAATAATAATAATAATAATAATAATAATAATAATAATAATAATAAACGCAAGATTTGTATAGCACAAACTCACAGTAGACGTGGGACAGAAGAACAAGCAAATAACATATGAACGACGGAAGGATAAACAACAGAATGTCCGGGCTGCACATGTCGTTATTAAACTTCAAAGACTATGGGACATAAGCTTTCGCTGCCTGTGAGAGGTAGAAGTCCGAAGCAGGAGAAATCTTCGTTTTTAGAGGAGAAAAGAACGTGTATCTACTAGCCCGCACTCCATACTAGAGTCGGGAGTATTACATCACATCAGGGTGGAGTTCGTTCGGCGGTTGTACATTGTCATGGCGTGTAGGTATCGCCATTGTCTGTCTGTCTGTCTGTCTGTCTGTCTGTCTGTCTGTCTGTGAGGAGCGTAAGAGAGACAGCGGACTGTAACTGTAGAGCAGCACCCTGCTAATCGCTAGACCGCAACCCTCATCCTCCACCCCCGCGGGCTTCTAGCACGGGCGAATTTTTTTGGTATGGGCAGACTCGACCTTTCAGAGTTTCTGATCTACAAGAAACTTACAGAAGAGAAAGCTCCAAGTTGTGTGTAAAAGCTTTTAAAACGTTTTATTTCTTGTGGCTAGTTCTGGGTGATGTACCTTTCACAAAATTGGTCTTACAAGAGTAGAAGCGTAGAACACAAGAGAGTGGAGGTCATCTGATTTGACAGACAAATTACCTTGAGGCTTGAATCTTTTTATAAACATTCAAGATATTAAGATTGCGTCCAGTGTTGCGACTGATATCTATGACTGTATCTATTCATGTGTCACTATGCCACAGTGACTATAAGAATTTAAAGATGTAACTAGTTTGCTAACTGAATATAATATTTGTGTATTGTGTCGGGCGAGAAGGCCCTGACAAAATCCGTTCCTTGTGTTTTTGTGATTGCTCCACGTTTTTGACGAGAAAACGCAAAAGCATTGTACCACTGTTCTTAGTGGTAAATTTGGAGCAGACTTTAGGAGTACATCATCCTTTGTTTGGTCCGCCTGTCAGCAAAAGCAGGCACTGGCAAACAGTATTAAACACGTTCCTTTGCCTTAGAGCTTGATTGAGGAAATCTGTTTCACTGTAGATAGTCACTTTCATTATTTACAAGTTAAAATAAAAAACTACAGCAAATTTCTTTTTAAAAAGCAGACTGTAAGGAAAGAGAAAAGCCTTCTGGCCTGAAAAGAGTGAGTCACACCTGTTTATTTTAAAACATATATGATTGGTTCTTTTACAGAGCGACGTGTCCACTTGGTCTTTGTCAAATACAACGTGTCTGATTTATTGATTCTGTGGCACCGATTGATGAATTCATGAACTGTGTGCCCCCCACCCTAACCAAGAGCCAAAAATGAAGAGAAAAAGTTGTTAATTTTGGGGATTTCATTAATTAGGTTTATGAACGGATGTTTGTTATGCGTACGAAGGTGCATGCATGCCTTCCCATAAATATATATATATATATTATGTATGTTAATGCACTAATATTCACATTTGCAACAGTAACTCACAGTAACGGGCAATCAGCTTATCGATGGGTAGACATAATCAAAGCAGCATGCATCATTAGCGTAGCAAGAGTGGTGCGGTTCGTACGGGCCCCACCAGGCATCAGGCAAAAAGGTTGGGTAAGGGGCTTCAAATGCATCAAATTGGTTGTTTTTTCCGTTTACTACAGTTCGTTGGGCAAGAAACGAGTGCAGAACGGCCAATGCGCACATTTAAGTGCCTGACTATTGCTATTTCCTATCAAACGCATCACAGTAAGAACTTGCGACTTATTACGTCACCAAAAATAATTTTAAAATGCTTTTATACAAATGGAAAAAAAACTTGTATTTATAATTTTTTGTGTATAATAACATACTAAAATATTCCAATACCACTAACATATCCCGTTTTTACCATCACTGCACATTTCACATTAGATTTTCAGATGAAGCGGCAACAACCAAGATCGGAAGAAGCAATAAGGAGCTATGTTCAAGTTTCTGAATACAAGATTCAGTTCTAGTCAAAGCCAATGCAATACTCGGCTGAATGAGGATTACTCAGAATCTAACTTTGCGTCCCTGGCCGAGGCGTCTACCTCCAGTCATGATCATGCTGTGGAGCAACATGCCAGCAAAGAAGCGTGTGCATAGAGCATAATCCAGCTGTGCCAGAAGACTAAGTAGACAAGCCTAAAAACAAAAACTGTAAAGAATACAATAGCGAAGAATACCACTTCCAAAAATAGAAAGAATCCAAGGAGAAAACAGAAGACGACGAATTAAAATTGAAAATTGTCGATGATCATTACGAAAACCTGAAGTCGTGTTTGGCAAAACCTAGTCCAGAGGACGTGTGTATTGACGCAGACACCGGACGAGTACACCCAAACGGACGGATATTGCTCAGTGGCCTGAAGCAATCTCTGACAGCCATCGAATGCATCTTGTCCTCCGAGGGTCGGAAGTAGTTCAGAATATTAATTATCAATTCGAAGGAGTTACAAGAGGGACAGAATCAGCTAAAGGAAAAACGAGGAAGCTGACAAGATGATGGTTCTATCGAGAGGTGCCAAATGGTGAAAAAGTATTGCGGAAATGGATGTACTATTCACCGAAGAATAAATCGTTGCACTTTTCTGACTGACAGTAGGGGCAGAATCGCCGATACCAGTGTAAACTTTGCAGAAAGCATGTGCTTAGAGCTTTGTATCACCACGGAGCCAGCAAGAAGTATTAGCCTGAAAAAAAACATCCCCGGAGAAAAAAAAGTGCTAATTATGGTCTCTCGTTCAAGAACAAACTTAGGAGAGAAGTCTATTCTTCGACGGAGCGAGTCATTCAGGAAATAACGAGTAGATTCGAACATCTTAACAAAGTTGCAGGAAAGTATGAATTTCTCTCTCCCTCGTAACTGTTGGACGCCAAATTCGAGATCCCCACCATGCTCCTGAATGGCAATGACAATGACAATGACCAACTTTATTTATCCCAGTGGGCAATTTGAATATGGGCATGTGCTCTAGTTCAACAGTGAATGGAAAAAAAACAAAAACAAAAACAAAACATATATATCTACATAGATTTAAAAAAAAACTTACAGGGAAATCAAGTATACACATACAACATCACACACGCACACACACCCCACTGACAGCTCTTCTAACATTAAGCAGCTGGACTGCAGATGGCACAAATGATTTCAGGTGTCTGTTACTCTTACATATAGGCATGGCATAACGTTTACCTGAGCTTAATAATAAAAATTCTTTTGTTAATACATGATCAGGTAATGATAACATGCATGAGGCTTTCCGTACTATTTGCTGGTTACAAAAAGAAGCTAACTCCCTCTGTCTGATACCAATTATCTTACAACAGATGTTCACAACACTGTTCAGACTGTTCCTATCATGGACAGAGAGATTGCGAAACCAGCAGACAAATGAGAAAGATAGGAGACTCTTAATGAATGACTGGTAAAAACGGCCTAAGATTACTTGACTAACTGAAAAACTCTTTAATTTATGCAAAAGATACATTCTTTGTTGGCCACGTTTAACAATGTGTTTGGTGTTTAAGTTCCATTTGAGCTGACTGTCAAAAATAGTTCCCAGATACCTGAAGGAGTTAACAACTTCAACAGGTTTACTATGAATCACACTCGGAATAACAAAATCCTCTTTGATCTTCCTAAAGTCTATAACTATTTCTCTAGTCTTATCTACATTCAACTCTAAAAAGTTATCATCACACCACTGTACAAAATTCGTTAAGGCATTGCCATGATCTGTTGTGTGTTCCTGTAAAAGAGTCAACAATGCCGTGTCATCAGAGAACTTGATGAGGTAGCTATTCTCCTCCGTGCTTCTGCAGCTGTCAGTGTACATGATAAATAACAAGGGTGACAGACAACAACCCTGTGGACAAGGCTGAGTTCCTTCTTGAACGAAAGCGACTTCAAAGTTTGTTGAGGCTTCTTCAAAAAAGGCAGCCATCAAAGAACAAGGTCCTTTCGAACTTCTGAATTTTATTTACCAGCACAAATGAACTCATTCCGTTCCAAACATTGCTATCAAGCTTCGCATTTTCCTAACTATTAGAGTCAGCGTTGCTACCTGCGAGAAAAAAGCTTCTCCAAGTTTAGGCTAATCAAGAACAATCTGCGATCTACAATGATTAATTTATGATTGACAAATCTTGCCATTTTGTCAATCGAGCACGACCTCGTCAATACCATTGATTTTGAAAAAGTGATTAATAGCTTCGCTAGTCAAAGGGCTCGTAAAGTGTTTATGTAGTCCATAGGTTAAAACATTCATGATTCTGTGCTTGTACTATAACTTATAGGTTAACATTATTAATTACTAAATAAAATATTTGTTTTCAAAATTATTATGATGATGATTACTAATTATTATTATTATTTTGCGGGCATCAACGGCAGGTCCCCACGAGGCATCAAATACCCTAGCTACGCTACTGGCATGCATTTCGGCTTTTCTGCAATTAATAAATATGACATTGGTAGAACAGTTTTCTTACCCCACACTTCAACTTCGCAGACGACGAGAAAGGAATCTATTCCCGTTTTGCCGCCACTCTTAGTTAGCCTAACGACACTTCCTCTCATTTGACATTCAACTTCTGATGGGTTTGCAACTGGGCTCTTGAACTGGGTGCACTTCTTACCACCCACTTGCAGGATGACGCCCTCATTCTGGGTCGGATCTAAGGAAAAAAATAAAAGACCAAAAATAATGACGACGACGACGACGATGATGATGATGATGATGATGATGATGATGATGATGATGATGATGATGATGATAAATTATTATTATTTAGCGCTTTTCTAAAACGATTAGCGCAGAATCCTTCACATATAACAAAACCAAGCAGGCTAATTATACATAAATTTACAGGCTAGCATCCATTAAATGCTAGACGCTCTGCCCGTTGTAGTGACGTCATGACCAATCATATCGCGACTTTGGAGAATCCGCGGGAGAAATTTTGCCACATAAAGTTACTTCGCCTGTTCTGAGACAAGGACTGTGTCTAGTACTAGTACGTTCATTGATTTCAGCGGAATAATCATACTAAAAAGGTGTGCTTGGAGTTTGTGCAACACCGATTGTAGATATCCTGAAAGACTTGAAAACGGACAAATGGAGTTCATGCCATTTCCAAGACCGTATCGTGACAGAAATGTTTCAGATGGATAAAACTTTGCAATCGACCACATGGGCAGCTTCTGGTCAACAACTACACCTTTTATGTTTGCGCCAAAGTGTCAAATAATTTAACACCAGTATGTAAAAAAAATGTAATGAAAAACGTGTCAAGACATTAAAACAAACAGCACTCGACATGTAAAGTTTTGTTTTAAAGTGTTCAATGAGAAATATTGCTATGAAGGCAAATCTTTGCTACTCATCAGCCCTACATGGTTAGGTACACGTATTACATGGATGCAGATTTCATATCTCTACGATAGCAGGAACAAATTGTTTTTATTTCAGAGTTGTCGATGGTGCACTTAAAGACAAGTAGCTTGATATTAATATGACTAAAAAGCCGTGTAAGATCATCAACTGTTCTGTTGACAACAAATAAAGCTGTGAAAAACTATTAAGTGTATTGTGTCGTAGTTCAGGCCAGCATCAGTGAGAGCACTGAATGGGGTGTTTAGTAAATAATGTAAATCTGTGATTCTTTACAATAAAGCATGTATTATTATTATTATTACTACTACTACTAAGAAATTGTTTTCTGCTCTTATTTAAGGGACAAAGCAAGCGCAACATTTTTTCTTTGTGACTGAGTTAAGTTTGTTTTAAAATAATAATTCCCAAAATATGAGTGCATAATCATTCTTTATTTTAAAGATATAAGCCTTCAAACATCGGCATTTTCACCTGCAACTAGAAAGGCGGGAAAAATACTCTCCTGTACTGGAGGTTCTCTTACGCGATCGAAGTATTTGTAACAGTGTGTGAGTCTTCAAGTCAAATGAAGAAACATCGTTCAGGTTGTCGTGTTCAAGAAGCATTTTTTTTTTTTGCACAAAAATTGGAATACAGCCCTACAGATTGGAACTTTATTTAGAAGCTTCGAATGAAGTTATAAAAATAATTAAATGGTCCAAGCTGAATTAATTTAACACACTGATAAGTCAACCAGATCAAAATTTAATGGACAACAATAGTTACAACTGACTGCTGATAAGGATTTTTTACAACAATATAATGATAGTTTGAAACGTGCTTATCGATGTAAAAACTTATTTCTTCCTCATTGAGCTGCATGAAAAATTTTCTATTTACTAAATAATAATAATGAAGATTTTTATAGCGCACATTCACACTCATAGAGAGCATGCTCTTAGCGTTTAAAACGAGGAAGAGACATGGACTCATGGATAGAGCACAAGGGACAGAAGAATAAACGACAATACTGACGACAAACAGAAAACAAAGATAGAAAATACAAAAAGACACAAGTAACTGGAACAGAGAATATAGTGATTCTGCAGAGAAAGATGGTATAAAGTAGCAAGAGGGTAGGGGGGGGGTAAGGAAGGACGAGCATTATGTGGACTGTGTTAGGAGTAATGCTCACGGAATTTACTTACTGATACTCGCACGTGTTCCCGTTTAAGCTCCTTTTGTTTATTTATATCACCCTCAATTCTTTTTTTTTTTTAGCTGTTTCGATCTCGCACATCAATGTTGCCCTCACACTGTCAGTTGTTGTTATCATTATGGTGGATAAAGATACAACTGGTGATGTGTTTGTGACTGTCACACGATGTTACTTGTAGACCAGACGGTGTAGAAACTGTCGATGTTGTATATCTGGTGCTTGATCTACCAGCAGTCGTAGTTGGTTTTAACATCTCGTGCTGTTGTATAGTAAGCACTGCTGTAGGAATAACATTTCTTCGGTTTACTGAAAGTCCAAGACTTACTTGTACTGTATAAGTGACTGGATAACAATCCATTTTGAAATGTTTTGAGCAAATTCTTGATTGTGGTGTGAGGACGAAGTTTGCACGGCACATTTGAACAAAGCAGAGACCTGTATATACACATACATACACATATATACACATATATGTTGAACTAGAGCACATGCCCACATTCAAATTGCCCACTGGGATAAATAAAGTTGGTCATTGTCATTGTCATTGTCATATATTATATACACATCTCTGAGCTTAGTTGATCTACTGGCGTTTGCTGCCATTGTCTTTAGGATTTCCTTCATGAGTACAAACTCACTCCCTCTGAGTATCGAAGAGAACATTCAGCAACAGCACAATGTGTCCTGGTCAGTTTTCTTTTACCGAGGATTGCATCTTTTTCTTCGACTTCAGCTTGTGCAGACGGCGCTATTTTTAGAAATATGTCCGTTTCGTCACTTCCTGTTTCCTCGACAAATCCAGGTGTGCTTAAGAGAAAAATATTAATATAAAATCTTTCATGCCTCTTTCTCATAAAATACCTCCGGAACGTGTTTTTGTGATACTTTGTGCTTTATTTCCAGGGATGTTCGCTGAGCGCTCGTGTTGTCCTTTTAACTAGTAAAAATTCCTTGCCAGCTCTACAGCCTCCAAAAAGTTTGTCATCGTGAACGTAGCTTGCTTTTTAAAAAATCTGTGCGCTCTTTGGCGGAGTCGTACTGAGATGTTAAAAGGATTACAAATTTAATGATCGCCAAAGTCGCGTGGCAAAGACACGATGTTCACTCGCCACGTAGCCATGTTTGTCTCAGACCGAGCCGCGTGTACCACGCACCGTCGATGGGAGGAGCAAAAGTTGCGGTTACTAGAGGTTAATGCACACACATATACACTCGCATAACAGAAATACCCACAGAATGAAAACAGACACAGACTTCGCCAGTGCACGGTCAGGATATGGAAAGGTCAAAGAATTAGCGTGCGAAGGCTTAATATTAAAGGTAACTTGTCGCAAGTTGATGGGGCTGGATAGTGAAAGACCCTTGTCCATACGTCTTTGTCTTTGTGGAACTCAAAGAAGTCAAGTGTCGGATGTGCAGAACACCGCTAACTTGGCTGCTTAATGTTCTCGCTAGAAGCCCATCGGGAAACTGCTAGCTGACAGCTAACAACTGCCTGTGGTGCACATCACAACGTAGCTGGAAGTTAAGGAGCTGACAACTAGAAAAACTACGGAGGTCATGGTCATGAGATACAAATAAAATACAGGACTTTTCCCTGATATACGTTTATTTGTATATCTCCAAATATATTGCATTGTTACAAGGAAGATCAGTCTTAGTGGCTATTTTTTGTATGTTACTTCATAGACAATATAATACGAATTCCTAAAAGTATAATTTGACGATTGTTTCGGGGACCCCATCAACTCCGATATCGACGACTAAAAGAAATACGTGACAAGGAATAGCAGCAATTTACAAGCTGATGTCTCGCCTTCAAGTCTAAACAGTCTTGCCATTGTTTGACACCGAGAGAAATTAAAGAAAAAGGGAAGGACAGAAAAGTCCATCGTTACCGATGTCATGACAAGACTGCCAGGCTTAACTAATCGTCTGCTCAAGGCCGGATATTCCTCTCGCGTCCTGCAGGTCCTTGGTGCCGAGCACTGCTCCCCTCGGTTCTCCTCCTTTCTGGATTACAGATGGCGATGGGGGAGGGGTGGAAGTGTGGGGGAACGGGGCAAACTAAAAATAAAACTAGGAAGACATGCTCAATTAGCTTGTTCTGTCTTCTTCGTTACATTTTTCATTACCTTAGCTGACAGTTTGTAGCACAAACATCTTAAATGTCACAGTAAGCTTCACCAAAAAGTACATCTGAAGACCTGCAGTTTAGAATGCAGGAGTGATTGAATCGTTCTATCCAGTTCCAACAAAGCTATGAAAACAAGGGAGCTGAGGAAGAGAAGGAAGTAAGGAAAAGAAGGTGCCCTACAGCAATAAACTTTCAAAATACTGTGGCCTTTAATTTTGTAGTTTAAGTTTATTTTCTATCTGGCTCACCATGTTGTGCACTGGTTTGGCAGTGCTAACTACATGGCTTGTTTTACTTTCAAAAACAATACCTGAACACTGTGTGCTAATAATAATTTAATACTTTTAATAATACTTTAATATTTTTAATAATACTTTTCTGCTCCTCGGAAAACAAAATTCAACCCATACAACATCTGTTTTTTTATGTAATTTACTTAACAAAATCATTAACAGCAGCAATTCCTCAGCCGATGTCAGGTGTTTTGCTCAGTGATAGACTTGATTTTTAATACTGACATTATAACAAGCTCACCTCAAAGGCTTTCACTCAAAGTACATAGCTCTAAAATGACCAGAGTTTTCATAGAATTTTCAGAATATCTGTATAGTAAGTACTGGGAACTGCATCATCACAAAATTAATAATTCACTCCATTTTTGCTCAGTGAGTGTGTGTAAACTGTAATGAGACAGAGAGAAAGAATTTTGTGGGGGGGGGAGGAAATGGGGTGATAACAGTGTCTTATGTTGGTGATGGTAAAGCAACACAGGCTGTAAATAAAGTTTGGGAATCTGAAAGCACTTGAACAGCTTCAATCTTCAAGACACCAGCTTATGTAAGCAATTGGCTTGAATAAATCTTTTTCTTCATTATATGTTTTTAATTTTAAAGTAAAAAGCCAGTTCTGTCTTCAGAATAAAGCCTGAATATAATCTGCTATCAAGTGCTATCTCCATTCCAAATGCCTTCGTATTGTCTGTCATTATCCACGCAAGATATCCGCATCAGGATGGCAACAGCAATAGCGCTAGATCAGTCAGTCAGTCAGTCAGTCGTCCCTTGCCTGGCACCTGGCGTTGGGGGGAGCACATGGATAGACGCGGCAGCTGATAGGGCCCGCCACTCTTGCCTATTTTGGGCAATAGTCAGCAGGTCCTGTACAGGACGACCAGTCCAGTCTTTGACGTTCGTAAGCCAGTTCTTTCTCTGACCACCGCGGCGTCGGCCACCCTCCAAGGTGCCTTGAAGGATAGTCTTCGACAAGGTGTCGTGCCGGGTTACATGGCCAAAGAAGACCAGCTTACGTCGCTTGACTGTTGATAGTAGAGGTTCCTGGTGTCCTACCAGTGTGGCAATCTTGTTTCTTACAAAGTCGTTGGTTTTGTGTTCTTTGTATGAGATCCGGAGCAGCCTCCTCAGACACTTGTGCTCGAATGCCTGGATTCTCCTTTCTGTTTCGGCGAGTAGAGTCCACGTGTCGCATCCGTAGAGCAGGATCGGCACTACCAGGGATTTGTATAGCCTGTACTTGGTAGTGAACCTTATCTTGTGGCTATGCCAGATCCTATCTAGCCTAGCCATTGCTGCTGTTGCTGTTGCGATCCTGATGCGGATATCTTGCGTGGAGCTGCCGTCCTTGGAGAGAGTGGCTCCCAAGTACTTGAAGCTGCTTACCTCTTCGAGCTGTACCCCGTTCATATAGATCTCTGCTTTGCCGTTGCCATTGATCATAACTTTGCTCTTTTCTGTGCTGGTCTCCATTCCATATGCGTTTGAGCTGTCTGTCAGTCTGTTGGTGAGGTCTTGCAGTTCCTTGTTTGTACCTGCTAACAGATCTATATCATCTGCAAAGCGTAGGTTGCAGATCGGTCTTCCACCGATTGAAATGGAGGTATGGTGGTCATGAAGAGCTTCAAGCATGATGTTCTCCAAGAATATATTAAACAACACGGGTGATAGGGGACATCCTTGACGTACCCCTACTGTGGTACGAAAGTAAGCTCCTATTTGGTTGTTAAGCAAAACTGTACTCGTTGAGCTGTTATACAGCGCTTCAACGACTTGGACAAGCCCTTCTTCAATGTTGAATTTCCGCATCACATGCCATAGCCCCTCGTGCCAGACTCTGTCAAATGCCTTCTTAAAGTCAATGAAGTTGTGGTAAAGGTCCCGCTGATGCTGCAGATGCTTTTCTATAAGAAGACGACAGTTGAAGATCTGCTCAACTGTGCTTCTACGTGGTCTGAAGCCAGCCTGTTCTTCTGCTAGCAGCTCTTCTGCTGTGGTTCTGATGCGGTTCTGTATGACCTTCAGCATGACTTTGCTTGGGTGACTGATAAGGCTTATGGTTCTGTAGTTCTGACACTGTTTGCTGTTTCCTTTCTTTGGGAGGGGAATGATTAGTGACTGCGTCCATTCTCTGGGCCATTCCTTGCGCTCCCAGACTCTTTGGCACAGAACAGTTAGGGCTTTTGTAGTTGCTTCCCCACCCTGCTTGAGCAGCTCAGCTGGTACATTATCAACGCCTGGTGACTTTCCTCCCTTCAGACTATGTACAGCTCTTTCGACCTCTTCCCGTAGGACTGGTATGTCTGCAGGTTCACTGTCTCTAGTCTGGTTGTTTTGGAGAATGTTGGCGTCGGTCTTCAGCTGGTAATTGTACAGGTCCTTGCAGTATTCTGTCCATCGGTTGAGTACAGCATTGCCTTCTGTGAGAAGGTGACCATTGCTGTCTTCGATGACTGAGATCTTTTGCTGGTCTGTCTTAGTGAGGGTCTTTAGAAGTTGGTAGGCCTTTTTGCTGTCACCTCGTGCCATTCCAACCTCTATGTCCTGGCACTGCTTCTCGATCCAGCTCTCCCTAGCTGCCTTCATCCCTTTCTTAATGGCACAATTCACTTCTTTGTATTTGGTTGCTGCTTCTGGTTTGCTTTTCTTTTCTCTCTTCAAGGCCCTCCTTTGGTCACAGAGGTCTAGTATGTCGTTCGTGACCCATGGCTGTTTCTTGTTTCTATGTCGCCCTAGAACCTCTTGGGCTGTCGACAGTAGCACCTCTTTGATGTTTCCAGAGAGGGTGTCTACATCACAGTCCACCAGGTTCAGTGCGCCAAATTTTCCGCCAACCGTGGCCTTGAAGACTTCTGCAACCTTTGGGTCTTGCAGCTTCTCCAAATCAAAGCGAATTCGGGGAGTGTTTGAGAGTCGCTTTGCTTTCAGCCTCAGCTTCAGGTTTGTTAGAACAAGGTCATGGTCGCTGCCTATGTCAGCGCCTGGGTACGTCCTTGTCTTGGCCCTGTTGATGCTGGATTTGAAGCGTCTCGGCAGTAGGATGTAGTCGATCTGATTATGGACCAGTCCGTCTGGTGAGTGCCAGGTGGCCGTCCTTGATTTCTTGTGGGGATACAAGGTGTTGGCTAAGGTGAGTCTCTGGCTCTGTGCGAACTCTAGGAGTCTGATGCCCCTGTCGTTGGTTTCACCAAGGCCAAATTTCCCCACCGTTCCTGCCCATTGCTGGTAGGCGTCTGGTCCGACCTTGGCGTTCCAGTCTCCGAGCACAACCAGGATGTCCTTTTTGGAACTGCCTTCACAATCTTGTCCAGTTGTTGGTAGAATTCTTCCACTTCGTCGTCTCCATGTGTGGAAGTTGGAGCGTATACTTGGACAATGGTGACATTATGAGGCTTGGCTGAGACACGAATGGAGATCAGCCGGCTGGATACGGGTGTACAGCTGATGACGGCCGCGGCCACCTTCCTGTGCACAAGGAAGCCCACGCCGTACTCATGCCTGGTGTCCTCCTCACTGTACCACAGTCTGTGGCCGTCTTCCGTCACTGTTTCCCCAAATCCTGTCCATCTGACCTCCGCCAGTCCCACAATGTCCCACTGATACCGTTTCAGCTCGTGTGTGAGTTGGTGCACTTTTCCGCACTGGTATAACGTGCGTACGTTCCACGTGCCAATGGTTGTTCCTTCTCTTAGTTTGATTTCTGTTTTGGTTTCAGTCTTGGTCTTGGCTCCAGTAGCACACTTTTTGCTGACCCCACGCTGGAGCCTCCCGATAGGGTGCGCGGTCGTTGTTAGTCCAGGCCGCGACCGATCCGGCATGTTATCTCTTTTCTGGCGTATATCCATGGTCCTTTCATTGAGCTTATACACTTGGTAGCGCTAATCCCTTCTCCAAGTGAACCACAGCCGATTGTCGGCCTGGTCGTGAACACGTAGGCGCTGGGCCCTGGCCGGTACTCTCGTCGTGGAGAGTCTTCGCCCACTGATGCCGTGTTAGTATCAGGATTTTCTGTAGGGGTTTACTCCCTTAGCCTTTATCTTTCCCAAGATTCCCCCAAGGCAGTGGGGCCATTTTTCCTTGGCTAGGATGAAATAAAAATTTTTGTTGGAGCATTTATAAAATATAGATTCAGAAATTAAAATAGATGGCCTACTTCGCAGTTTGAGACGTCTGAGTTGACCGCTCCATGCCGGCAGGTGAAAAAATGGCGGCAGCGGCAACCACATGGTCTTCTAAGTTTCTATACTAGTCACATGATCGTTAAACTAGCCCATCAAACATCAAATTTTAAGCTTATGGTCTTATAAAAGCCTCTCTCAGAGTGGTTGGAGCATTTATAAAATATAGATTCAGAAATTAAAATAGATGGCCTACTTCGCAGTTTGAGACGTCTGAGTTGACCGCTCCATGCCGGCAGGTGAAAAAATGGCGGCAGCGGCAACCACATGGTCTTCTAAGTTTCTATACTAGTCACATGATCGTTAAACTAGCCCATCAAACATCAAATTTTAAGCTTATGGTCTTATAAAAGCCTCTCTCAGAGTGGTTGGAGCATTTATAAAATATAGATTCAAAAATTAAAATAGATGGCCTACTTCGCAGTTTGAGACGTCTGAGTTGACCGCTCCATGCCGGCAGGTGAAAAAAAAAAATGGCGGCAGCGGCAACCACATGGTCTTCTAAGTTTCTATACTAGTCACATGATCGTTAAACTAGCCCATCAAACATCAAATTTTAAGCTTATGGTCTTATAAAAGCCTCTCTCAGAGTGGTTGGATATGATCTGGCATAGCCATAAGATAAGGTTCACTACCAAGTACAAGCTGCACAAATCCCTGGTAGTGCCGATCCTGCTCTATGGATGAGACACCTGGACTCTGCTCGCCGAAACGGAAAGGAGAATCCAGACATTTTAGAACAAGTACCTGGGGAGGCTGCTCCGGATCTCATACAAAGAACATAACTTTGTGCGAAACAAGATGGGTACACTCGAAGGACACCAGGAACCTCTACTTTCAACAGTCAATCGACGTAAGCTGGTCTTCTTTGGTCATGTGACCCGGCACGACACCCTGTCGAAGACTATCCTTCAAGGAACCTTGGGGGGTGGCCGACTGGACTGGTCGTCCTGTACAGGACCTGCTGACTATCGCCCACAATAGGCAAGATTGGCGGGCCCTGTCAGCTGCCGCGTCTATTCCTGTGATCCCCCCAACGACAGGTGCTGGTCAAGGGACTGACTGACTGACTGACTGACTGACTGGCTTGGCTGGCTGGCTGACATTGAGGAGCTTCACACGTATGATTGTTAAAGAAAAAGAACTACTGTAATAGTGCATTGTGTGATATACCTGCTACGCAGTTGGATCGACTCCAAAGAGTTCAAAACACAGCCGCCAGGATTGTCACCCGTGCAATGTCGTCCACTGAGCACATCACGCCTATCCTACAGAGCCTTCACTGGCTCCCAGTAAAAAAGCGCATTGATCACAAAGTGCTTTCGATTGCACAGTCCTGCATGTTTAAAACTGCTTCTGAATATTTACAAGAGGTAGTTACTCCTTACCGGCCGTCACGTGGTCTGCGCTCTGGCTCCCAGTCACGCTTCTGTCTCCCTGCAGTGGAAGACACAAACAAGAAGCGCACTGAAGCCAGGGCCTTCACAAACGCGGCACCTAAACTGTGGAATGCTCTGCCATCGTCATTGTCCACCATCACCTCACCAACCACGTTTCGAAAAAGACTGAAGACCCATCTGTTTACTTAAGACGGACTTAAACTTAAACAACCAAGCAACACTTGTGTCTTTATTTTTTACTTTCCTGGTGTTTATCTATTTTTTTTGCTGTGCAATGAGCATTCTTCCGAATGGATACCTGCGCATTACAAATGGACATCATCATCATCATCATCATCATCATCATCATCATCATCATCATCATCATCATCATCAAAAGATTGAGAGAAAAAGAGTGATTTTGGCTGAGAGTTGCGTGTCCTTGACTAGAACAGGGAGAATAACCTGACGGTTTTCTCAAAGTGCTGTGTTTTAAGTCCTGACCAGACTTAAGGTTGCGAAATTCTGACCACACTGATAAATCGTGTAACTTATTCATGTGAAACCTATTGAGGTGAGTTTGCCTCGGTTTTGAATTTTATTAATGGAAGTTTTTGATCGTATTTTTTCAGAGAATAGTAATGTAGTGTAGTGTATTCAATGATTGTCAGATTTTTAAGGGATGTAGTTTTCTATCCAGGATTTTTGTTTTATTCTGTTACCTTCCTGTGTTTGACGTTGGCTGGTGCGCTGGATCTAACCGAATTTCGAGAGGGGCATCAACTGTGAAAAGACTGTGTGTTCCTGGGTGGAGCTCGGACCTGACGGCAGAGTCTTCAAAAGCAGCCATGCTCTAAGTGAACTTTAATTAATGACTGTTACCTAGAAAAAGGGATTTACTGCTAGGTTTTCCATGTTTTCCATAGTTAATTAAGTTTTTGTTTGTTGATTATTTCTTCTAATATTATATTCATTTTTTAAAAATTCTGATTGGATTTTGTTGCGTTTTGATCAAGCTTTAAGTGACATAGACTAATAGTCAGATGACACCAGTGACTGATTGATCAGGAGACTGACAAGCGGTTTTGGGGGCCTGTTCCGCACGAATAATTTCTGGGATACCAGCATGGCCAAAGGCCTAAATGAAGACAATGTCCTTGTTTCGACGAAAAAGAGCCGCATGAATCGTATGGAGATGGATTACGAGAGGGTGGCCAAAACGACTGAAAAGATCTTGGAGAGCAGATAGTTAGTCTGAAATTATTGAGACGTTCTGCTCCGAAGATCAATGAGCATGCTACAAAGCTAGCAAGACGGCATGAAGTTTCGTAGAGAAGATAGAGCAGCCCTCCGCTCGTCGGGATAAGATGCCTGTTGAGACTGACAGGACGGAACCAGTTCGAACTTTGGAGCCGTCCGTAAAGATAAAACAGAATCCAGGATGATCAGAAAGAATTTCCTGCAAAAGTTGAAAAAATAAGATGACTGGTGTCACTTTTTTAAAATTTGATAAGATCAAGACGAATCTTAGGAACAGGATGAGTCCAATGGGGAGCTGGCAGGAGAAGGTGAAGCTCTACCTGTTGAATATCCACTCTAGCAGCTTGTAAATGAGGTGTAACACGGTGAGACATGCAGGGCACCCTGCTGAGGAGGATAAACGGCACGATAAGCAGGGTATCCAGAGTGACCTTTCAAACGACAGACATAAGTTTCAGTCTGCGGAGAGAAGGAGAGATTTCCCCAGCATCCGCGTAAAGACTTTGTACAGGAGTTTTGCGAAAGGTACTCACACAGAGGCGGAGCCCATGATGGACCAAGAATTATAAACCTGGACTCTCGAGCAGAGCCATGGACAATAGAACTATAGTTTAGCTTGTATCGGACGAGGGCACGGTACAGACGAATTAAGACCTGCGATCTTTCCACTTCTCCACCCTACCTTAGCTGACAACTACTACAAGAATGTCCAAGGCAAGGAGATTTGATATGGGGAAGGAGTGATAGTTTGCGGTCAACGATGACCCTATAAAACTTTACTTCCTGGACCACTGTCAGTACCGTTTCATTTACAGACATAGATGGGTCTGGAAACATGCCTCGGAGTTTACAAGAGCGATTTCATACTGACTTTGTGGAAGAGAATTTGAAGCCGTTTTCTGTTACCCACTTTTGCACTCCGTTAACTCTTCCCAGCTGAAGACGACGTTTGAGACCTCGACCTCGGAAACAGAAAGCAAGGTCATCTACATACAAAGAGCCTAGCAAATCTGGACAGGCTGTAAAGTTGAATCTATTTTAATGTCGAAGAGAGTAGCTGAGAGCATTCTACCCTGAGGGACGCCCATTTCCTGTTTCATGGGATCGGACAGGATATACCCAACACGGACTTTAAAGAGGGGATTGGAGAAAAAGTTTTTGATAAGGACTGGCTACGACCCCAGAAGGTAAGGGCGTAAAGGTCCATCAGAACGCCTTGCTTCCAGGTAGTGTCATACGCCTTCTCCAAATCAAAAGCCACCGCTTGAACATGCTCTTTACAGTCAGATGCATTCGGTATAAATATTGTCTGTGTTACAATGAAGAGTCCTTTGCAGTGAAGAGAGTTTCGCACAATTTTATTTACAGTTGTATACAGTGGCCTCCGTACTTGCACACATCAGATACGCTGGCAATCGGCGATAAACGCCTTAACACTCGCAACAGCGACGTTACACCGCTCACTTGGTTGCTTTCTCTCTCTCGCTTCTTACTGTTCTACTCATTACTCACTCTCAAAGGTTATATACATTGTACTAAAACATCTAGAAGCATCTAGCAGAGTAGTCACGCATGCGCTCTCTTGCACTGAACATTCTAGTTAACGAGGCATACGTCAGCCACACATACACGCACACCTGCTACAAAGGTCTAAACCAGGGGTGGGTAACCTTTTTTTCCCTCAAAGAGACCTTTCGATGTATATAATGTTATTTGCGGCCCATTACTGAACATCTACTCAAAAATTAGCCTGCTCTGTTTGGTCAAACTGTACTTTCGTCGCAGTTTGTTCATATTTTTGCAACTGTTCAATCACAGCCTGCCTAGCACTTCTGTCTTCTGAGTCACTACAATCCGCACTTTCATAATAAGGTGCGCAATAGCTATGCTCTCCCACTATGAAAAGCATAGCGAAACAACTGTTTGTCATGTTTATGATTAGAAAGTTCAAAGTACACAACTTTTTGTCCTAATGCACAATTTCCTGTTTGTGATTATGTGGGGAAAGGACATTAATAATAATGCCGACCATTTGGTACACATATAGTTTATGAACTTTACAAAGTGTCTACATACACGCCACACATTTATTGTATGAGCTGACATGATCGAAGAACGCTACGCGCATCTACAGCTGAAATAAAGACGGAAGTGATCTACCCTTGGTTTGGGGTGAAGGGTACGTGCATGCATAATTCTCTAAAATCGTCCATTCATGTACTCGTATGTGTCCTGTCTATCCTGTAACGGATGTCATTACTTTTCCCTCAAAATACGCTATACTTATTCACTTCATTTACATTTCTGCTGCTAAAAAAAAACTTATAGTCTTCTTTAAATTGCTTTGACTGGCCGCATCAAGTGATTTCGTGGGCCGTATACGGCCCGCTGGCCGGACATTTTCCACCCTTATTCTACCGCAAAGACATGCTTCGTTTGGCGGCAGTGACCTTCCATCTTACTCATATTTTGAACAACGGGAAGTCGAACTTACTCGAGTGGGGGCCGTAAAAAAATTCCAGTCACAGACGGAGACAAGTTCAACATACAGACCGACCATAATCCTCTCACCTTCCTGGACACTGCACGATTTGCAAATAATAGGGGGATGACGTGGGCACTGTTTTTGCAGAACTCTAAAAGGAGATGACAATGCTTGTGCTGATTTCTCGAGCCGACTGAGTTTGTGAAGGTTTTAAATGGCTGCAATCCATTGTTGTATCTAATTCTGCAAGGGTACATTAGACTAGTTTCGTGTCATATAGCTGGTAAGCATATAGTTGATCCCATTTTGTAGAATTTGTTTAAGAACGTCCTCGGTTATATCTTCTGGTAGAAGTGAATCCATTGTTGGATGCACAATGGTAAAAGTAGAATTAAATGATGACCAATCCTGTAAATACAGCTTGAAAAGATACGTCAACCTCTATTAAATCGAAAAACTATTGACACTGAGTTAAGGAGGGATTTAGATAGAACGAAAGCCAGACGGAGACAGAAAATGAGAAAGAATAAGCAATAAAGAGAAGTAGCAAGATGAAGATACATACTATCTGCCATCCAGTGAACGGTGACGCCGATAATATTGTACGTTTTGTTTAGATCGACCTCCCAAAACGGAGAAGAGTCACCTTTGCCACTTGATACACAGTTGGGCATAGGTTCCCTGGCAGAAGTCATTCTAGTGTTGTTGCTTCCATCAATAGCAAGACAAGCTGGTCCAGATAACATCTCAGACGTGTTTAAGCGTGAACTCATTTTTGCAAATTTGCCCACAGCTACATTTTCTACAAGCATACAAGAAATCATATTATTACAAAAACATAGTTCTCAAATCGATACTGATCCATACATACTATAAGGGCACTCAGACGTGGTTCGTGCACAACACGAAAAAAATCCTAAGGTGCTGATGCAAAGAGAGTTTCTGTTAAACACACTGAGTAGCAAAATATATGTCTGCGGCTGTATGCATATTTATTTATTTATCTTTATAACTCAAAGAGAGGGTTGTATATTTCTGTGTGTGGTGTGGGGTGATTGGCATCACCACGACAGAGTCGGGTGTGGTGGGTTCGAATCTCGATTCCTATATGAACCTCTGGATGTGACGTCTATTTACTATTTACAGGGTTAACCGTCGGTAGTTTTCTCCAGTTTCACTCACTCTGTGTGTGTGTGTGTGTGTGTGTGTGTGTGTGTGTGTGTGTGTGTGTGTGTGTGTGTGTGTGTGTGTGTGTGTTTTATTATTACAAGCAAAACTTGCAAAATAAAAGAGAGTTTTAATACTTGATCATACCTTTTAAAATTGCATTTTTTCCATGCACTATTTTTTCCGTTGAGCCCCACGAACACCCTCCGTAGATTTGGCATGAACACACTGAAACCCAGATGGTGTTGTTTTGAGACAGACAGTTCTTGCAATGATTTTAGAACTAATCTACAATGAAAAAATAACATTTCGGCCAAGGAAGACAAAATGCTTTGGTTTGTCTCTTCATTTCTGATATACTGGAAGAAAGCGCATTAAACTTTTAAATGGGACATAAAACGAAGGTAAGAAGTCTGCCTGGCGTGATTCATTTTGAAGATGGCGGACTCTCTGTTCTTTCTCTGCATGTGGCATCTGTTTACAGGGCTGGCTGCCTTGCCGTGATATAGCCTTAGTTGCTGGCTCGGCGTAAAAACACCAATTAAAAAAAAGGCTTCTTTAGTATTGGAGTGACAGTGGTGTGCATCGTTCCACATTAAAAACCGTCTCTGGCAGTGACACTCGGTATCTTGGCTACAAAATAAAGAAAAAGTCCCTATCGGGTAGGCTGATGACACATTTCAAGACATTTCACTTGTCTGATGCATTAATACACTCTACCCGTTGTGATGGGTGCAGTATACAATTATTTAGGCATGACAAGTATGCAAGACATAATTGATATTTCTTGAAGGGCTGGAGTAGAAGCTCCTTAGGGAGCTGCAGTTATAAATCGAGGGAAAATCCTTGCTCTGGAGCGCCATGGGGAGGTCAAGGACAGGCTTGTTTCAATAATTTTTGTGGTGTCCAGACCCCGGGAACATAACGGACGTTACAACACAGCATCATTGTCACAGCTTCATAACTTCTCCCTGGTGTAAAGCAACCTCTTCTGTGGTTCATATTAAAGTTAGAACAAAAAATTCTACACACGTCAGTAAAATTATTTCTTAAAACCTCGCCTCGCCCATACACGATAAAATTAAATGTACGCAAGTCCGTGAAAGAGAGATTTTTTTGTGACTTGGATTATTAAAACAAAGTATTAATTCAATTATGAAGTATCCGAAACCTGAAAAAGACTAGTAACTGGTGGCAATGCATGATGCCACAAATGCATTCCTATCGAATGAATTGAGATCTAATTCTCTGTAAACGAGCGACGATTTACTAGAACAGTGCAATTTCTGGATTTTTTTTATAAATAATTTACATGGATGAAAATTTTATCAGCTGCTTACTTTCCTTGTACTGCAGTGTAGTCATCGATGCATCATCATTAATTAGAAACTATTTGGATGAATTAATCTTTATTTGAGCTTATCTAATGTGGAAGTAGACCAGGTTCAATATTTGGAAGTGAGTCATTTTTAAAAATAGCTACATTAAAAAGATAGATTTCTCAGTATCTCAAAGTGTAAACAATTTTTTTTGCTTTTGGTTCAAAACACGCGAAACAAAAAATTTATATAGAGGTCCTATAGTTTTACTCCTTTCCCATTTTACACAAAAATATTTTGTTTAACAGCAAAAGTCACTTTCCTATAAAACGTCGTTAAAATACCATCACTATCACTGTGGTATGTTGATTTCCAAGTGACACTCCTGTAAAACATAAATACTGTTTTAAGGTTTCAATTTTTAAGAAAACTTACACAGCAAATGCAAACTTAAGTTTTCCAAGTCTTCAGATACTTTTTATGCATCTTTATGCTTTTCGTTTATTAGCAGGTCTCTAGAAAAAAGTTTTAGTCAGTAATATTTGAAATAAATAGGTTTCGTTTATTGTTGATCACTTGAGCTATACATTATTTTTCTATTTCGCCAAATGCCATTAGTGAGTGCTCACAGTTTAGATATCATTACTGAGGTTAAGGGAGGAAAAAGTAGCACTTTTTTCTGGAATGCGCAATTACACGACACAACCCGACACATTTAGATTTCAAGATTTATCGGCTAACAATAGATATTTCCCTTAACCCTCCAACGGCCGCTGGGGTCCATACGGACCCCAACCGAAGTTTCCCTATTTATGAAACGCGAACCGCTTATCTCAACATTTTGAAATTTCTTGACTTTTACACTTTAGTGGTGGACTCATCGTGGATGAAATGAATTTTCAAATATGTGCGAAAATCTTATCTTTGTGTCGAATTACTCATTAATTATCCCTTTAGAACCTATTTTGGTGTCCATTTCCCCTGTTTCTTCAGTCAAGAAAATGTCTCGCGTAGTGGTGGACCCTACAAAAGTTGCTTCCTTATTATCTGTTTTTGTCAGTACTGTCGTTTTCTTTCGTCCCCTGTGTTCTGTATCTACTTAGTCCTCGTCTCTTCCCCGTTTTAAGCGCTAAGAGCATACTCTCTACGAGTGTGAATATGCGCTATACAAATCTTCACTATTATTATTATTGTTATTGTACGATGATTAAAATGTATTGATCTTGACACTATGAATGAAGATGAGGAAGAAGACAAATACTTGCTTACTTTAGATGATGAAAACGAAGGCGATATTGAACTGGAAAAAGATGATTTACAATGAATTTGAGTGCTTTATGGGTGTACTATAGAAGAATGTTCCAAGTAGAATAGGGAACCTTATACACGAGATCCATCACGTCCCCAGACTTCAACAGCTGCACATAATACAACTCCACTGCCAAGAAAGCGTTGGGTTTTTGTTGTTGTTGTTGTTGGTGGTGGTGTTGTTGTTTTTTGTTTGTTTTTTGTTTGGGGTTTTTTTTTTGTTTGCCCAACATCGAACGACAAGAAAGTTAGAGACATTTGCGGTTTTGTGGGAGATTTTCATGTGGAGTTCATGCAAAGCTTTATGTGACTTATGTGATCCGCAGTAATCAGATTTTTTCAGCCTGAATAATCTTGACTTTAGTGACAATAGCAGAATGTATGCCTAATCAAATGAATATGTTCTGTTTTTTCAGAATTAGTGAAGAAAAGTCTGACCAAATCTTGCGATACGAGCGTATCTTTTTGCAACATTATTGAGATGTTTTGTCATTGCAATTTGTGATACATGTTAATTACACTGAGTTTCGTTTTTTAATAAAATAGGTATTGTATTTTCCACAGTGTGTGTGTGTGTGTGTGTGTGTGTGTGTGTGTGTGTGTGTTATCATAAAATGAATGGCAAAATGGTATGGATACGGACCCCATATGTGGTTAACGGCCGTTAGAGGGTTAAAGCGGAAACAGAAAATCTTTGGTTATTGATGCAGATAGTTTCAAACGGTCAAATGTTAGTACTTTTACAAGTTCACTAATCTATATAAAAAAATACAATAGAAATTACAATTAATTGCAATACTCATTTTTTATGTTTTACAAACTGAATATTTTAGATTTCAAATCGTATCATCTTGAGAATGACAAGCTGATGTTTTCCAACATCAATGTTCCGAAACATTTGTTAACATTTCGCTCCATCGAGGCAATGCAGTGCACAATCTTTATTTTGATGCCCTACCTCCTTATGTTGATACCCAACTGTCATCACCATTAAGGTTGTTTACTCCCCGTTTTCCGGTAGTTTCCAGAATAGCGAACGTTTGATTTAAGTTAATGCTGGGCTCCACTCGTGTGAATGAAAAAGTTAGATCAAAAATAAAAAGAAAGTAACAGAGTTTACCGATCAGTCTAATCATTGTATCGAATTGCGATGTCTATCATGTAAAATTGCAATCAGTAAACCAACACAAATACAATTAAAATCACTGATAAAATTAGTGGTCGTCAATTAATACTTTAGAAAACAACAAGAAATGCAAGATTATTATTATATCTATTTTTCAAGCACTGCAGTATTTTGGAAATTCATTTTTTGAAGTTTCGAAATTCTGTAATTCCAAATAAAAAAACGTGAACAAATAATTCAAAATTCTATTACTTACCTTTTACATCAGCTGTTACGATAAAAATAAAGAAATATTTTTTTAAAACATTGCTTCAGAAAAAATGAGAAGTCATTTGCTTTCTCTTCTAAATTTTCACCTACCCACCCTCCGCCGTCCCAAAACACAAAGCAGTTCAAACAATGGATCTCTTAAAATAAGCTGACTATGAATTAAAACAGAGTAATAAAATAGCATCTCAATGTGTGATACCAGGTTGTATTTTCACTGACTACAGTATTCCTTGCCTTTAGGATTACATTCCAACACAAATACAATTAAAATGACTGATGAAATTAGTGGTCGTCAATTAATACTTTAGAAAACAACAAGAAAAGCAAGATTATTATTATATCTATTTTTCAAGCACTGCAGTATTTTTAAATTCATTTTTGGAAGTTTCGAAATTCTGTAATAGCAAATTTTTAAAAAAAACGTGAACAAATAACTCAAAATTCTATTACTTACCTTTTTCTTGAGCTGTTAGGAAAAAAATAAAGAAATATTTTTTAAAACACGGCTTCAGACAAAATGAGAAGTCATTTGCTTTCTCTTCTAAACCTTCACCTACCCACCCACCCACCCACCCACCCCCCGCCCTCCCAAAACACCAAGCAGTTCAAAATATGGATCTCTTAAAATAAGCTGAATATGAATTAAAACAGAATAATAAAATAGCATATCAGTGCGTACATCACATTGAGTATATCAGGTTGTATTTTCACTGATTACAGTATTCCTTGCCTTTAGGATTACATTCCAGCCGATCTGTCCGAATTGTTGCAACTTTATTGTTAACTGATCCGTTCTCCATCTGCTGGTCGTCTATCGCGGGTATTATAGACTTGTTAACCTTTTACTTTTCGGGTGCATTGTACTATTTGCGATTCCTTGTCCCACCCTTCCCGCTTCCTTGTCTGGCAATTGTTTCAAGAATTTATGTTTCGAAACACATTTATCTGGTAAGTTTCTCTCAGGTTTTTCCTCTTCCTATCCATCATACTCCTAAATATCCATCCTTTGTGTCATTGTTTGTCATTCATGTACTATTTTTCCTTTGCTGTTTTTTTTTTTTCGTATGTTTATTGTTCTGTCACTGTACAGCGCTTGGAGCATCTGTTGTGAGATGCAGATGTTTGGAAAGTGATCAGCTGTACAAGCACTTATATCCAGCAAATAATAATTATTTTAAAAATAGTATTAAATGTGATTTCTGTCAATGCAGTCAGCTAAGTGACGGAAGAGAGACGTTGCGCTTTACCTTTTTACATTCTTTATTCTAAAGCTCTTTTTTAAAAACTTTTCATTTTCATTTTTTTGTGTCCCTTTTTAAGACTGTCCGGGGGCGAGTAAACTGTCTAAACTGTCCTAAGAATGCTGAAGTCAATATTTACGTGTTTTTAAACTTATCATGGTTTCTATAGTTTTTCAGGATAGAAATTTAAAGAAAAAGCTTCTGAATTCTGAATCTTCCCTTTCACTGGTATGAAAATGTTTGACAAACAAAGGAAGTGGACACGTACATCCAAATTATATTGAAAATGAAATATTCAGCTTTCATTTCGCAACTTAGCAAAGCAGACGGCACTTTGACTAGTGACGTCATGATGACTGGAGAACCTTGCAGCCAGCAGCAGAGGTGGAAAGACTGTAGGTAGATTAAGACTCACCTCTCATTATACGGAAAGAAACGCACATCAAAAGTAGCCCGAGCCTTAAAAAAATGTAACAAAGGCTGAAACTTTCCATCTGCATGTTTTGCTGTTTGCTGTCGAAATATTTTGACTGATGACCGTAACAGGTGGCGCTCGCAGGGCGGACAACACTTCTACCCCCACACCCAAAATCTTCGATCTGCGGAGTTATCCCGCCGGACCCTTACGCGCGTATAACGTATAACACTGCAAATATTTCAAGTGCAATGTGATTATTTCAAACAAAATAGTGAGGACGGGTTAGTTTCAATTTCGAACATTTGGAAACTGTTTAAAAGTCTGTTTTAGAAAAAAAAGTCTAGACCTTTTTGTTTAAAAAATATATATTGCCATTGCAGCATAATATAATGCCAAATCTAGACCTATGCACATCATATAGCAGGTCATAGCAGGGAAACAACAAATAATAAAACGATATGAAAATCACGAATTACCTAAAGTAACATCTCTCTCTAGTGTTCTCGCCAATAATAAAACAAAAACTGTTAATTCAGATGTCAACCACCATGTTTGTATTATAATCTTTCTCTGTTGTTACTGCCTTGTTCTGAATTAATTTAATGGTTTTATTTCTACTAATTAGATTTTTTTTTTAAATGCACAACTTTTGCAAAAGAACGCAGCTTTTTAATTTCGCGATTTTTTTTTTATTTTTTTTTTTTGGTAGGGGTGCAATTATTAGCACTCTTCCAATTATTTTCACTCCGATTAGAAGACCATTTGTCGTTTTCACATTTTGTAGCCATGGAGAGGCTCAGCATCGAGCAACGCATTCTTATTGTGAAAACTCGTTACTAAAACGGGGAGAACTACGCAACTGTCCGTTTACTTCGCGCGATCTTTGGACTTGGCAATGCCCCTATATGGAGGTTGGTACAGAAATTCAAAGAATCTGGGTCCCTGGCAACCAGAAAGTCGCCCGGTCGAGACCGCAATGTTCGAATGCAACAAAACATTGCGGTAATGCAAGACAGTGTGAAAGGAAGCCCTGTGATAATTAGTCGCCTGCAGAGAAAGTTTAAGAATTTTGATTTTTGCTTCGATTTTGACTGATTAATTTGTTGCATTTTTTTAAAACTGCGTACTTGTCTAGGAACCGTACTGCACACACAACATGCCGCCCTGGAAACGTTTCTCATCCCGATTAATTTTTTTTTAATCTACATCAAATAACGCGGCTTCTGGTTCTTCGTGTCCGAAAAAAAAAACGAATTATTTAGGTCGAGACTTCGTGAGTCATTCAGCTCTTTAGGGTTAATGATGGGGTAGGAGGGAATCGTGGCATACCTTAATAAACTTAATTCTTTCTCTCTGGATGTAACCCCTATACTTACAGGCCTCTGACCGTCAAGTCTTTACTCTGGGAATCCGATCCCCTCCATCTTCAGGGCCCTCATCCCCAACCACCTCTCAACACCCCAAAGTGGTGGAAAGATTAATTAATTCTCAAGTAACCCAACCAACCACTCACTGTGAAGCGTTGTTGTCTGCTTTTAAACTACGGATATCACATTGTTCCAACTCTCATTTAGTGCGCCCCGTGCCTCTGCACTGTTTTGTGATTTTGTACGAATGAATAATCTGTTATTATTATTTCGCATGGAAATCTGCATTTTCGGACTTCAAAATTTCTGAAAATGCAACGCAGTATATGGGTCAAGTACCAATACCTCATGCATTCTTATCCTTCTATTGTGACTGCTAATAAGAGTGATATCCCTTTCTCCTTACTTGGCTTCTACCGAACTGCTCTCTTTTGTCCTCTTGATCTGTGCTTTTTTTTCTTGACAATTACCCATCTTCTGAATTGTTCTTGCCTCCATCGCACCGTTTCCAGCTACACACCCCTTCCCATCTTTAAACACTCGCTTGTCTCCAATGCAGTGAACGGCTCAGGGTTCAGATCTCGTCTCGGGACACTCTCTGACACCTGTTCACAGGGCTGGGTGCCGGGGGTTTTCTCCGGGTACTCCGGTTTCGCCTCTCCCTTCCCCCCCCCCCCAAAGTGCGAAATCGCCGCAAGGTGGAAACGCTTTTCTACTAAACAAACCAACCAAACTTCTTGCTCCAGGGGCGCCCTGTTAGAGTAGTGGTTAGATTCGTGAGAACCTTCGCTTGTCACCGCTGCAGTGAGTGGTACAGGGTTTATATCTCGTCTCGGGACACTGTGTGTGACACCTGTTTCTCCGGTTTCCACCCCCCCCATCCTTTCCCCCCAATGTGCGAAATCGCCGCAAGGTGGAAGCAGTTTCCTACTAACAAACCAACCAACCAACAGTTCTTGCACCTGTTACCAAAAGACGACTGGTCCTGCTTGGAAAAGCAAAAGCACTGTACGGGAGAAGTACTGGAAAGCGGCTCTTGCTACTCAACCATTCCCTCTAAGTAAAACCCACCCCGAGTTAGGGAGAAGTGTCCTTTTGCCCTCCTTCGCCCAATGGAGTTAGGTGCTAGGTTTTAGGAGGTTTAGGTAGGTTAGTTACACTAGAAATAGCAGTGGTATGTGTAAATAATGTATATAAAATCTATGTATTTGAGCTGATTTACCTGTGTGAGCGTCTTAGTCCGCACGAATGCTATCGTGATGTACGTATATCCTCGTCGTGTGAGTGAGATGAATGATGACCGCAAGTAGGGGAAATGACAACACAAGACTAGTGAAGCTGCGAAGCAGCAGTATATGTGGCAAAGCCAAAGATAAACGCGACTTGTTAAGTCTTGTGAAAAGCAGTTAACTCACATCTCTTCATCTTTCAGAAAAGAGGACAATCGGAAACCTTTAGTTCGAGAGTTTTGACAACAGGGCGCAGCGCACCATGTACCACCAGGCCTCCTGGCGAACACTGATAGTCGCTACAGGGGGGGGGGTGGTGGCCGCGATCACATTTCCCACCTGTCACGCTTTTGTCTCCCTGCAGTGGAAGACACAAACAAGAAGCGCACTGGAGCCAGGGCCTTCAAAAACGCGGCACCTAAACTGTGGAATGCTCTGTCATCGTCATTGTCCACCATCACCTCACCAACCACGTTTCGAAAAAGACTGAAGACCCATCTGTTTATTTAAGATGGACTTAAACTTAACCAATCAAGAAACACTTCTGTCTTTATTTTTTACTTTCCTGGTGTTTTATCTATTTATTTAATTTTTCTTATTTTTTCATTTATTTTGTTTTTGCTGCGCAATGAGCATTTTCTTCTGAATGGATACCTGCGCATTACAAATGGACATCATCATCATCATCATCTTGGTATGCTCTTTGGTAGAATGACATGGCTGCCGTGGAAGTTCAGGAATCCAATGATAAGTTCAATGAACTGACAGCAACGAGTCTTCAGTTTCCTCAAGGGTGATGCACTGTCCTTCAAACTTGAACCAGCCAATGGCAAGGAGTGGTGTAACCAGGTTAGGCAGCAAGTAAGACTTAAAATCAAGCAAAACAGACACAGTTCCAGAAGATCTTTTGCTTTATTTACTGCAACAACTAGCAAAACAATCAGTCCATTCCATTGCACTCTCTGTCCACATAGGGCAATATAACATACTGCATTAATTTAGTAAATAACTGAGTGCATGTATAAATATTTCTATGTACAACAATGCATTGCATTCTCTTTTGTGTTGACATAAATGTAATTTTCTCCACGATGTACTAGTTTTTTAATGGTGGTGGTGGTGGTGGGAAGGGGGTACCAACCAGGAACTAACTTTTGATGGTAAATTATTATCATCTTAACTACTGTTACAAGATTCCATTCTCACTGCAGCAAAAAATTCTGCCTCTTGGCGCATGATGATCTTTCTTTTCAGCCGTAACCAAAGGGCAAAAAGCTCAGGAGCTATATTTGCAAAGGCTATCTAAAGTTGGCTGCTTATTACCAACTGCTGTTTTTAAAGTGTTCATTTCTGCAATCTTGGATTTGTGTATCACTTGGGAAAGCCACAGCGGTGATGTCATTCATATACATGAAACAGCGGCTATTTGCTTTATTCAAAATACACTGCCTGACCTGTACATTGCATCATTTTCTATGACTGATAAGACTTTAATATATTACTCATATTTTTGTATCTATACTGTGGCAAAGTCATGTGAGCAGAGTGTCATGGGCACTTTTATAGTTTCTAGACTCTCCAAAAAATCTAGAAAAACCATTAATGATAAAGCTGATTGGAATGTTCTTTGTTCTTATGGTCCAGATACTTGGTCTTCCTTACTTATCTGCCCCTTAGCTTCTTTTGCTCCTTGACCCAGTTTGAAATACTGAAGGAAGACTGGAAGGTATTTTGTAACAGTTGGTATGGGGAAACCACAGCAGACTCTTTGAAGACTTGGACATTACGTTAGCTCAATGAGACTACCACCATTTTGCACTCACACCTGCCTCATCAAGTCAGGGAGGTATCAAAATCTTTGACATGAGATTTGTTTAACATCATTGTTTAATGAAGAGAACAAACTTCATCTGATCACTGGGGAATTAAGTAAACAGTTACATAACTCAAATAATGTGAAATTGAGCCAAAGTCATATTTTTTACTAAATATTAGTCATGTGGACTCAACTGCATGATGTGGTTACAGTGGCTACTGTTTTTAACAAAAAACCATAAACTTTATTGTTCAATAATACAATAGTTAGCTTTATTTTTACCATTTACAGCTAAATCCATTTCTCTCTCTTCGATTAAAAAAAATGTTGCGCAAGTTTCTTGAATATTATGTGAAGCAATTCTAGCAATTATGCTTTCAAAAGAGAACTTTGCATCTTGTGGTCCCAGATAACCCACCACAGTGTGGCCAAGTGTAAACAAAAAGTTTGTGCATTTTTTGGTTCATGAACATTGATACTAATGGAAAATATTAGAGTTAAAATTTGACTTATGGTAAATTTTTTCATTAATGTTTCGCTCTGTCAAAGACTATCTGAATGACTGGTGGGCAGTCCTATATTTCAAGTCTCGTAACACTGGTGCTTGTCAGTCTTTAATGCCTTAACTGCCCTTGATGTAACTGATGAACATAAAAACCCCAAAAACAATACTTTTAAGCACCTTGAGTTACTAAGATGAAAAAAATAGCAAACTCTATATCTTTATCACTTTTGTGCAAACAATCTAGCATTTTTATAGAAACATAACGCATAAATACTAATTTTATCAATGCATCCTCAAAGACTTTTGCCCTTACACTAGCACAAAAAACTAGCATCGTGCAATATTACTGTATTTTCAATTGACTGGGCTTAGTTCATGAAAAACATTTCCCCAAATCTGGGCAAAATTTTGTTCCACTCATGCGAAACAAGCCTTTGAACATTGCAGTTTCCTCCTGGGTTTCACAAAGAGGTCATGAGCTTATTTACCATGTCCCTAACGCAGCTTGCTGATTTGGTAAAGCCTCATTGTGCTCAAAGCTCCCACACAGCCTGCAGCTATAATGATTACAAAAATATGAATTATGGTCCACGTCCTTTAAAAAGTATATAACCTCACTATGCATTTTTCAAACAAATGTTTATATTTTGCTAACTTGCTAGCAACTTTGAGCTCACTTTATTGGACTTAGGCTAACCTTTGATCCAAGTAATGTCAAGGAAATATAAATGCACAAGCTCACACACTCATCCAGGAATGGAAAAATGTAGTGGACCTTTGTCCAGTTTGTTCTTTGACAGTCATTATAATAATCAAAACAGTGGAAGGTATGCAACCTTAATTCTGTCAACAATCAAAAACTAAAACACTAAACTCTAGGAGAGGTTTAAGATTTACAAAACAAATGTAACAAATATGCACTCTTCTATTAAGTTCACTTACAATGAATGTCTTGGGCAAGACTTGCAGTTCTTCAGTTTGTTCAACAACCTCACCACACTAATGCACACTTCAGGAGGGGGAAAAAACCCACTTTGGTCAAACAAGCCGGTTACTATATTCAAGCTTTCAACTGCCTCCTTCAGCCTTGTCCCATTTCTTTGGCATTGTCACAAGTTTTGAGAAAAATGGTGTCACAATATCAGTCAAGTTTCTTAGCTATAGCAGAAAATAGTCTACATATATGTGAACAAAGATGAGGTCATTTATAACTGAAAATGGCAGTCAGAAATAGGAAAATACGAAAGGCAGCAGCCATTTTGACACACATGAAATTGCCTAAAACTTTCTGGGATTTTTACTAAATTGTGTGTTCTGTCTTAAAAACCCCATTGACAAAAATCACTAGATAAACTCTGCCTCTTCTATTAACTTCTTGTAATATGACATAAACCATACATAAACTACACGGGCACCCACTTTCAAAGAGCACGATCAACTACTCAAATCTAACTGCAATTGAAAGTGCATAACAAAGTTGTTTATATTTCTTGCAGTTTTAAAATGCAAAGTATCCTGGTGGTATAATCAGATGGGTTTTTTTGTTGAGGTGGTGCCGTGAAACAAATGGTACAGTGAATTGCAAGAGAGAACTGTGAAGAGTGGTAGTGAATAAAGCTGATGAAACAATAAAGTGTAATGACTTTGTTAAGAAGCTGCAATGATACTGATGGTAAAGGAATCATAGCAGCTTCTCTTTTGTAGAGCAGAGTACCCTCTATTCTACTTATATATAAATAACATTCGATTTTGATTGTTATGTATGAATCATAGTTGATTATAGTGGTTTGACAACAAGAACATGCTAGAAAATAAAACTCAACAAAAGACAGCCCATCCTTCATTAGAAACTTCAAGCCACCATTTGAGACTACTGAGAAGGTATTATAAAGGCTATGTCAAGTGATACATGATAAAAGTAAGCTCAATCACAACCAGCTGAGCTAATGACAGCAGCTTTATGAAGTGTATGGTTAGGCACTTTTGAAAGGAATGCATCATAGCAGCATGCACATCAGGTTGACTGAAGGCTGAAAGCTTGGATATTGTAACCAGCTTTGATTTGTATTTCCAGACTGACACTAGGACGTTTCAGCACCGCTGAACTTGGCAAAGCCATCATTCTGCTCAGCAGAACGACGTAACACAGGCTTGTATGACTTGTTCCTCCTTCCCTCTATGTGTCACTTCACAAGAGTCTGACAATCTGAAATGCTTGTGACCATTGTCTAAACACCGCATGGTTTGCTCACTTTTCAGTGTAAAAACTTGATTCTACGCAAGCTGCCTGAGTCTTTAACAAACAGTACCGTAACAGTTTTATTATAGCTATACACACTGTTTGTGCATGTTCTTGTGAAAAGGCAATCAGTCTTTTTCGGAACACAGCTTTTGTCTGAAAATACTGCTAGATCAATACTTAAATTACTGCCTAAGCAGACCTAGTCTTAGGTTCTGAGATTCTATCAGAACAGATGAAGACTCATAACCACTTTTAAGGGTCTATTAAAACTTTATCCGATTACCAATGCATAGAAGCTATCAATATTTGTTGAAGCTTGGGATGGCATCAGGTCTATATTTATCTCTGTTGAGCAACACAATAACAATCTAAAACTGCATAAGCAACGCTGTTTCAAGTCTCAAAGAATTGTCCATCAGGATACCATTTGTCTCCCTTTTTTTTTATCTGAACACAAGCGTGTTTTCCTCAACAAATAGACTTGAGACTTAAGGGGCTGCAGGATCAAAGTATGTTGTACTTTTTTTTCTCTTCCCGCTATTAAATTTTAATCGAATTACTTTTCAAATTAAAATCTTAGCAGAAGACATCAATCCTTTGTCAGTTTGATACAAAAGGAAAAGAGTTCTCTCCCAGAGGTATATCTAGCTCTCATGAGGTATTTGATGACTTGTGACATCTCTTAGACTGTAAATCCTGATCTGGTTCTTGTGATCCCACTGTTCTCCCCCTCTCCACCCTCCTGCACGCTGGAAAGGTCACCGTCCATGACACCGTCATCAAACAAGGTGTCAGCAGGACAGCCACTATCTGCCTGGCTGAGTTTGTCACTGTTGCTGCTACTGCTGCTTGGGTTGACAGTTGTAGGGGTGGCCATGTCACTGGTGTTACTGCTGGTAGATGAGTTGGACTGTGATGACAGCCGCTGTGAATCATCAGGAAGCTGGGCGAGCACAAGTTTGCTGAGCACTCCAACCCACCTGAACAACAGCATATGTTTGCATAAAAGTGTTTACACATTCTTGATTTTCAGTACTGAACATCAGAAAATATAAATTACTGGACACCTATAAGTTAAAGCATGTTGACCAACAAAACCTGCTGAAGCTTTAAAGTTCCACACCTGAGTCAACAAGGACAGCAGTATGGAACTTGTCAGTGTAGTGCTTCATCATACTAAGTTTTACTATATGGTTAAATTGTACAAGATCCTACAGAGAAGTCATGCATTTCAAGAGTTTTATGTGGCAAGTGGAATTCAGATGAACTCTGGGAATTGAAAGACACCCAATAGAGCTCATACATAATCGATTCATTCAGACTGAATTTTGCGCAAAGATTTGCAATTGTACAAAAATGCATCAGTTCTAGGAACTTACTTTTTCAGGCTTCTATCATTCTCTGCTTGGAAAAGCAGCACTTTTTTATTTTTATGATGCACCCTAAACATATTGAGCCTGTCAGACTCTGTTGTGATTTCGACTGTATAACCAGGCAATGGTAGGGAGTTGTAGGCACTCACATCCTGAAACACAAAGCATTACATGTTTTAAGAAACTCAAGGTTGAGGGTATAAACTATTTAACATAATTTGCAATCAAGCATTTGCTTGTTTGTTTGTTAGTGTTTAACGTCGTGCCAGCAACTAAGGCTATATCACAGCGATGAAAGACCTCAGTAAAAATTGCTGGAAATAGAGCATAAAGTATCACAAAAACATATTCTGGTGGTATTTTAAGACGAAGTGGCATGAGAAATATTATATTTTCTCCTAATCACGCCTGATTTGCTGAACTGAGCCACACTCTGTAATAAATACTACTTAGATGGAATGGAACTCTCCATCATAGAGGAGTAATTTTCTTGTGTTTTCCTAGTTGCAGGTGAGAATGCCGATGTTTGAAGGCTTATATCTTGAAAATTAAGCATAATTATGCACTCTTATCTTGGGAATTATTATTTTAAAATGAACAACCTGATCGTAAAGAACCAAATGTTGTGCTCGTATTCTCCTTTAACAACCAGCTTTTCACATACCTGTCGTGCACGAAAAAAGTACATGACGAAGTCATCACGAAGAGTAAACCAGCGCTTATTCCATGTCTTGCCAGTGTCTTCGCTGATCTGAAGGTATCCAGACAGAAGTCCCGGATCACTAGCTTTCACCTGTTAATTTAGAAGTAGGAATGTTATCCTGAATAAACAGGTGGTATAAGCAGCTCTTAACTATGACCTTCCACCTAGAGGCATGACCTATGCCAAGCACAGTTTGAGCAGGATGTGAAAGATCATGGCCAACAAGTCACACCCAACCGATGGTTTGCCATTGCAGATCAGGAACAGATATACCCAGGCCAGAATAGCCCACCTATGCTAAGGCAATAACCTCTGTGAACTCCTCTGCAGCACTGTGCTGAGTGTTAAATTTATCTCTTTGCCTTTGAATGCATTTGTATGTAGTGCAAGTGTATGTTTGTGAACTCATTTCTGTAGAGTATGCAAGTAGCGGCATGGATAGGTGTCCAGTATCCACACATGTGTGCTGCTAGTGCAAGGAAAGAAAATGTGTTGTACACAGGTGTGCATATTTAGATGCATGTAGTGAGGCTGCAAGCATGTGATCGATGACTGCATCAAAAATGTGGTGAAAATCAGGATATGTTCCTCTTGTAATTTCACTAGGTGAAATTAACTCTCATCTGTCTGCTAGCTTCCATGCTACATGCTTGTGACTGTCATTCAAATTTCTGGGCATAAGTCTCTGGTGAGCTCTAAAAGCTTGTTTTTTTCTTATTACTGCTGGTTATTTTCTGTAGGGAATTCTGACAACTTATGTTCTTTCAGTAAAGGTTATCAGAAATGCTAGCACAAGATGATGAGGCTAGTTAGACCAACAAATATTTCTAAAGTGCTTTCCACACTCAATGCTCACCTGTAAAATACCTTTCTTTTTGGGAGAAGTTTCACCAGAAGAGGCTTGAGACTGGCCCCTGTAGACAATTTTGTCATGGCACCTGGTGCACACCCGGGCCATCTTGCGGTCCATGTATTCCAGGGGTGCCTTCTTGCTGCAACCCTTGCTGCCACAGATCAGCTGCCATAGACCATTTTACAATCAACGGCCACAGCAGATAGTTTGGATTCTTATATTTAGCTACTTAAGCAAAGTTTCTATTCCACTATCCACATCTACTAAGGCTTGTATGACTGTAAAATGTAAGTTTCGTACACATATGAATTGTCTCACTTTTCTAACCCATGACTAAAAATGAACTTCTACCAATCACTACTTACTAGTACTTTCCTACACTAACAGCTGCACTTTATTTATAGGTACTTTGTTACATCATCAATAAATACAAATGAATGAAAGAATTTCATGAGCAGTTATGCACAGATGACAAGGCCTAAGTAACAGTATGTGTGCCCCCAAATAGTACAAGAAAAAACACTTTTATAAGACCCTTTCACTTACCTGCCCACACGCACGACAGTGATGGCGACGTCTGAGTCGTGTAAACAAAAGTTCACAAATCATGCACATGGTGGCTGCATCATCAGGAATCCAGCGAGGTGCTTGTTTGCCCAGCATTTGATCATCCTTTAGTTAATAAACAAAACTTCTACTGCTATTTTATCTCATGTTTTCCCCACATTCTTCAAGTCCACCGTTACTTATTTACCATAAGCTATATTAGAAATGTAATTTGACAATTTGTGAATAACTTTTTTAAGCATATGAAGGTTTTCAAATGTGATCAACTTCTAGGCTATAAAACTAATAAAAACTTAAGGGAAAGACTGAAAAACTTTTGCCAAACAGTTTGGTTGCTTCAAGCCACACTACATCTCTGAGTTCGTCTACAAATTCCAAAGTTGATAACAAGAACAATTTTTAACAAAAACAGCAAATGAATGAGAGACATAGAATTTTAGTTTGTAAACTGGACAAAGAGACAAATATGTTTTCTTTTACCTCAGGGGACATTTTGCCAGCATCGCCGGCACCAACATCATTACGCAGAGACCTTTTTCTATTGCGGTATTCTTGTATCACTATCTTCAAAAGCTGTGAGAAAACCAAGATACTTTAATAAAATTTGGCATATATCAATCTCAGAATGGTACAATTTTTAAACAGGAAATAAAAGTTTCTACTTCTGTAAAAACAATAACAAAGAAAAAGGTGACACTAAGGCATTTACACCACATCCCAATGATCTGTTTTAAATATTCTGACTTTTTATGCAGAAGGCTGGCAATCACAGCTCCCCACTCCCCATTATTACCTTTACTGATATGCGGATTAAATCAATACTTAATATGATACAAAAAGACTAGATTCATTTCTTGAAATAAGGAATTGTATGAAATGCACTCTTCACTTTGATAATTTTGTAACTAACACATATAGAGTTTGCAGAGTTAGCATCCACACAAAACCAGCATACATGAAGTTTGTGGTCACACCTCTAGCTCTCTTTACATGTTTCTCTGTATGTGTGTGTGTGTGTGTGCATATTCTCTATCTCATGAGTGTTATAAGACAGAGTGACAGCACTACAGAACATTCAAATGAGCAGTTTCTGTTCTTGTAGTCTTTATAATGATTAAAAAGACATTTCATTCCGTGCAAAGTTGGGTATCTACCAACCAGACTAGAGGCATCATACACACAGTACTTTGAAGTGTCTATATAACTCACCTCATACCAGCTAGTTGACTCATTAATTTGGTTCCTGAAAACAACAGAAAGCATTTATATAAATACAACTTAACTGTAAGCCTTAACAAGCCTGTTTATATCAATAATTACAGGTGTATGTTGTTTCAAAAAAAAAATTAGGTGCTGCTTGTATGCACACAGGTACTCCAACAGCATTTTTGTTTTGAAAAGTCAGTTCTAATCTTTGGTTTATACATTCCACTGACATTTCATAAAACATATTCCATAATTTCGGTCTATTGAGCACTCACTAGATTTTTTTTTTAAATCTTAATTTTTGTTCACAAATAAGCCGCACTGGTTTATAAGCAACACATATATACAACATGAAAGCTGCATCATAGGCATTTCGTCTCGTTTTCGGCATGATGGGATGTGTGCTTCAAAAACTAATGTGGTATGCAGCTTTGATTTAAAAATGTGAACAGTTAACACTGTAACAATGTTAACAGTTAAAAATTTAATATGGAGCTCATCAAAATCTGAAAAATCGAAAAATCTGCAAACAAGCCATATTGCTGTTTAAGCCACTGGGTTTAAAGCTGGGGAAAAAGGTCATGACTTGAAGTCCAAAATTTATGGTAAATGTTTACACTTTGTATCATCATGTCCCTGGGTGCAGCATAATGAAAAAAACAAACTATTCTTAGCTATTCCAAGATGGTCATCTAAAAATATGGTGTTAAATGATAGATGCAGCATAAAGCAGAATTGGGACAGTGTAAGAAAGTTGGCCAGAAACAGAACTTAGTGGCTGGCCTACATGCCAAAGAGCATAAAAGACACGGTGATGATTCTTAGCTGAGGATATGATGCACTTTACTCACTCATCAAGAAGCTCAATGGCCTTTTGCTTGCTGTGAACCAGAAAAGTGTTGGGGATTGTCAGGCTGTCTCCACGCTTGACCTGCATATCACATACAAGTAACTCGTAAGGATGCATACAGGTAACTCGTAAGGATGAATTAGATACACAGATGTTGCGCATTATAAGCATGTTAATGTATCAAAGTAAAGTCTGATAGCATAGTGAAAACAGAAACCATGAATGTAAGAGTCTGATAGCATAGTGGAAATAGAGGCTGTGAATGTAAGAGTCTGATAGCATTGTGGAAATAGTTCAGTGGGTTACCATTATCCCCCTCATATCAGTATAAAAATCATAAATTGTATATGGATAATACACCTTGATCTTGTGTTTAAAATTCTGTATTCCTTCAGCGTTTCTCTCAACTTGGTAACCCAGTAACTATTTGTGTGAATGTGTTTTTCTTTTACTTAGGTATGCATGTGCACTTAATAACAGGGAGGTATGTACAAGCAGGTATGGCTGTGAGATAACTGCTTTAATATAATTTTCTTTAGATATATATATATATATATATGTGTGGAGAGAGAGATAAAATGCATGATTTGTATAGTGCACACTCAAACTTGTAAGGGGCATGCTCTTAGTGCTTAACCCTCTTGGTTTAAGATAAAAATGTAACATTACAATGACTGGCTTATAACTGAAGACTGCAAAGAAAGACCAGTATGGAAGTAGCAATTAGCAGAAAAGGGGGGAAGGGTGTAAAAAAGGACAAGCATTGTGTGGACTGTTATTGTTACCAGTATGTGACGAGTGTGTATATAGTACTATTTGACTGGATTTTGCTAAAGTGTGCATAAACTACAACTGACATCTTCAGATGAACAGAAATGATGTTGTGGACTGTATTGTGAAATAAATGTCGGGTAAAAAGAAAGAAATATTAAAACACTCTGAAAACAATACCTTTCATTTTCCTCTTCCAGCAAACACACCAGAACAATAAGCAGGAAACTTTTCTTTAAAAATACTTCCTTAATGAAGTAAATGAAACAAAAACCAACCACCATATTTATATGAATATTTGTGTGGAATTAAAGAAGGTACAAACCCAGCTCGTTGGTAAGACTTAAAAATCTAACAAATATTCTTCTTTTCTCTGCGAATAACAGCAGCAATAAAGGTTTCATTTACCAAAGATCCATGAAACAAACTTACCTCCATTCCATCAATGTCTAACTGAGACCTCACCCTGAAAGTACCCATCAGGGTATCTGAGCAGATAAGCAGCAGGTCATTGAACTTGGAAAAAAAGAAAGATAATTTCTATGGTGAGGATTAACAATCACAACAAAAACACTTTTTATACACCAGTTCATGTCAAGGATCTTCCTCACAAAAATCACTCATTAAGTATAGTACTCTTGAATTTAGTCCTTGCTACTCTTTGAGGAGCACAGGGCCGCAACAACACCTCTCCAGCGGACCCAGTTTTGGGCAGCCCCCACCTAAGTTGGGCCATGTGGTTCCGGCATCCTTTGCCTGGCTTTCTACTGTTGTTTCACAAGTCTATAGTAGTCTTACATATATGTTATTGTTTTATTGCTGAAAACATAGCTAAATATGATATGATGCCATTTAATTTTACAAGCACCAAATTAGTGAGAGATCATGTTAAATCTGTTAACAGTCACCACACTATAAAATCATAGCAACCCTCTTCATGTGCACTATACTGTCAAGTCATGTCTACTACCATCACCAGCTTAACAAAGTCATCACACTGTCAAGTCACATTCTCACCAAGAAAAGGAACCGTGACTGCTTTTCCCCACTGCGGGCTGAGATTTTGGTGATAGGCCCCTCACGAACAAAGTCTCGTGTGGGGCTGATAAAGTCAACAGCGATGCCCCGAAGCTTCTGGTAAATGTCCAGAAGTTTGTGAAATTTCTCCTGTAACAATCATAGCTTAGTTAACGGAAAACAACCATTGTGAGGATTTCTGACAAGATCACTCTTACCTGTCGCTGATTTTTACCAAGGAAAACCATAAATATAAATGATAAAGATTCATTTCTCTGATTTTGTTTTGGGGAGGGGGTAATTTTGCTAAATCGTTAATGGCAATATAAAATAGTGGAATGTGATGCATGTATTTAATTTCAAGCAGTGAAGATCACCATTTTCTTGCCTGTTGCCAGCATTAACAGATTCGTAACATTTTCTACTTCCATAAATTAACAGTGCTTTTATACTCTGACTCAAAAGTCATAAATATGAATGTATAGAGGGAATGAAAAGGTATTTTCACTCACAATTTTTTTCATGGCTTCATTTGAATGACTTGCAGCCTCTGTAACACGATCTAGGGCCTCTGAAAGTGAGGGGAAAAAAGTGTCGTGTAAGTCTGGACTAATGTAACAAGCTTTCTTGAAACCATACACACCACACTTACCACTTAATTGTAAGTTTAAGTTCACACTGATTTCAACCACACAGGCAGACATACAAGCATGCACACGCTGAAGCCAGACTGAATATGCCACTCTCCATATTAAACACACATGCATGGATATCAGGCACACACAGAATAATCATAACCATTATCTTTACCTTGAGCATCTTGCTTGTCTGGTGAATCAGGAGACAAGTGTTTAACATAATCTGAAACATGGAAGTTGTCAAGACTAACCACAAGGCAGTGTCTACAGCATTTAACTGTTCAGATCTACACCATAATTGCGCCAATTCGTCAGTACTGAATGAGTTAAAGAATCTGTCAGCTGCAGTTCTAGGGGAGCTTATCAGCTAATGTATGTATGCAAATGACTTGACTACTGTTCCACACTCTGTCTTTCTGTTCCACTGAGAGGAATATGCAAATTATAATAATAATATCAACATCAAAAACAAAAGTACTCTGCAGTCATACGCTACTTTTCTGTTCTCGTTTTTTTCTCAGTATTTAAAAAAATAACATTTTAATGAAATCATGGACCAAAGCTTAAGAGAACTGCCCAACTTTTGCTGATAAAAAACACGGCATTCTGAACACATCCAATGCTGTGGGTAGTGGCTGCTGATGTATGACAGGTCTCTACCTTTGAGCAAAAGTTCATAACGCGGCACTCTCTGGATTGGCCCTAGCATGTGATGTTGGAGAGAAAGACTGCCACATTCAGGTGATTTCTGAAACAATAAGAAGTTATACAGGAGTTTGGACAGTCACACAAGTAGCCATTAATGCTGCCCATATGAAAAGAACAAAGCAGACTGCTGGAGGTCAGTAACTTTTACACAAACTTATTTATTCTCTAATACACTTAACCAGTATTTAATATTATTTTCCCCTTCTCAGTCTATAATACCATGCTATGGAATTCTGTCTACACTATTTTAACTTAAGCAATTGTTTAATAGTTTGGTAATTGTTGATACACCATGTTCCTATCACTCAAATAATGTAGGTCCTTATCACTAAAGAAAATAAAAAAAGAGATCTTTTATTAATAAATCATCTTTCTTCATCGTTAGATCATTAGTCTCATCAAAGCATTCTAAGTTTGCAAACCAATAAACCTTTCTGTTAGTCTCGTTGGTGCAATTTACTATGTTTACGCACTTTGCATCTGTCCCATCAATAAAGAGGCTGAATGTTGTCACTTCAGTGTTCTTAACTATCCTACTTGTGTGGATTACATAATCTTCTGTTGGTTTTTTTTTTTTCACAGCACCACTGCACCACTGAAGTTGTGGTCAGCAAGTGATCGTATAAGAACAATTAAATGTTTCTCCTTAAGGTGAGTTCTACCAAAAGATGTTAGGTTTTGTTGGCTGAAGCCCCTCTCAGTCTGCATTATGTTACGGCATAAAGAAACAGTTTTCCAAGAACCAGCAAACTGGGAAATGAATCACTGTGAAAGTCAAAACAGTTTATGTAGTACTTTTGTTGAATCTCTAGGATATGTCTTCTGTATAACAGTTTCCTTGGCCACAATCCATTCCTCCAAGCGTACTGTTTTGTCCACCAAAGGTCTGCAGACTTTGCTGCCCACTTGCACCAGCTTTCCAAAAAAATCTGTCAAGATATTTAATTCTTTGTCCTTCCATTTCCTCACTTTCATCGGGGTAAGCTTATTCTACACTCTGCTGGTTTGCCATTTAGGCATTATATAGAATGCTTAGGAAATGTATGAAATATGTATTTCAAACTTTGATGTCCCATTTCTGGCATTGTATACATTGCCTAGGTATTCTATAGAATGCCGTTTTTTACACATTGCCAATAACATATATATTTCACAAGTTTATTTCAAATATTTTTTGCATACACCTACTTGAATTTCTTGGACTATTGCAGCAAATCTAGGTGACTTTTCAAGCCAATGATTGATGAGATTCATGGCATGGTCAAAGTTCTTGATGTAGGCTGTGTAGAGCTTGAGGAAGGGGGCATTCTTCTTCATGAGATCTCCAATTCTCTTCTCTTGGTGCCTGAAACAAAAATTATGAATAATAGTGGCTTTTGGTCTATGTTCTAAATGCATTTGTGGATGTACAAATTTATGCAACTAGTTTTTTCATGCCAAATATCAAAGTTAAGATTTACGTAGAGCATACATGCAAGTTACATATCATTCATATCAACATTTCACACCCAGTGATTACTTTTATTCCTTCCCCTTCTAAGGTTTCTATAGAAGATAAACATTTATAAAAAATACACTAAAGACTTAAGATATAGAAGCATTATTATTAAATAGGGGAAGTGAGCAGCTAAGTGGTTATAGAAATGATGTCTTGTGCTGAAGGCGCCCACACTAACTGGTTTGATATATGTGTGGTGCTACACCTTTCCCTCCAGTTGACCCAGCTGTGGAAAGGATACTTGGCCCTTTAAAGGAATAGTGAGACACACAATTATTTTTTAATGACTGGGTAAAGCTAAGTGCTAGAGTGCTGTTTCCCCAAATCTAGGTAAATAACCCTCTTCCATTGTTGAGATATATGCCTACAAATGCCACGATGCATATAAAGAGACCAAAACTGTGACCTCATGATGAGACTAATTAACTCTTCCCAGTTCTCCCAATGACTGAGGCAAACATATCCATGCCCCATCCTGATGTCTGTGCTGTTGACCTATTTCTGTGCACGATAATGTTTGCAAGCAGGTATCTCAAGTATGGAAGGGGTCTGAAGCATCCAACTGCTCAAGGACTGAAAAGTCATGGGACTACCATTTTTCTTACCAATGAATTTCTCAGGCTGCTTATTATGTATGTCACAAGTGCTCTGCACCAGTCATTGTTCTGTCCACAAACATCTTCATTTGTGCTTTAGTCCTGTCTAAACTTGACTACAGTAACTCTCAACACTCTGGCTGTCCTGCCTGTATAATAATAATAAGCATATATATACAGCACCTTTCTCCAGCATTAGCCGGACTCAGAGTGCTTTATATACATACAGGTGTGCACACACCTTTTTAGGGCAGGCATCAAATGCACCTTCATTAGCACACATGTAACCCACATGACATCCCCCTTACGTGGTTATAGAGATGTGGGCCAGTCATACAAGAAATCACAACACAGAGAGTATGCTTTCTAATAGTTAAGCCTACAGCCTACAGTTATAAGAGCAAAGTTATGATCAATGGCAATGGCAAGGCAGAGATCTATATGAACGGGGTACAGCTTGAAGAGGTCAGCAGCTTCAAGTACTTGGGAGCCACCCTCTCCAAGGACGGCAGCTCCACGCCAGATATCCACATCAGGATCGCAACAGCAACAATGGCTATGCTAGATAGGATCTGGCATAGCCACAAGATAAGGTTCACTACTAAGTACAGGCTGTACAAATCCCTGGTAGTGCCGATCCTGCTCTACGGATGTGACAAGTGGACTCTGCTCGCCAAAACGGAAAGGAGAATCCAGGCATTCGAGAACAAGTGCCTGAGGAGGCTGCTCCGGATCTCATACAAAGAACACAAAACCAACGACTTTGTAAGAAACAAGATGGCCACACTGGTAGGACACCAGGAACCTCTACTATCAACAGCCAAGTGACGTAAGCTGGTCTTCTTTGGTCACGTGACCCGGCACAACACCTTGTCGAAGACTGTCCTTCAAGGCACCATGGAGGGTGGCCGACGCTGCGGTGGTCAGAGGAAGAACTGGCTTACGAATGTCAAAGACTGGACTGGTCATCCTGTACAGGACCTGCTGACTAAGAGTGGCGGCCCTGTCAGCTGCCACATCTATCCAGGTGCTCCCCCAATGCCAGGTGCCAGGCAAGGGACGACTGACTGACTGACTTTAACTTGTTCCTCCGTGGAATGGCGGAGGACAAAGATAATCCACAAGATAAAAAAATTTTATGAAAGAACAGTAAAAAGCACACACACACACACACGACAACTGACTATCAATAGTATCCATCCAAGATTCTTTAGAAGAATGTCCCTTAAACTCCAACCCTGACTACTTATATCTCTTCTCCCTTCGAATCTTCCAAAAACTCTCGCTCCACTTCTTGTCTGTCATGTGACCACATCTGGTTACTCTGGCCTTGACTGGTAGGCCTGATTAAATGAGTTTGCAGGCCGGTCAAATATAAGGCCCCAAGAGACTGCCATAATCTACTTGTACACTAGCATGCACGTGCACGTGTGTGTGTGTGTGTGCATGTGTGCATCCCTCTTCCCCTTCTGCCTGACCCCAAAACCCAAGATAAAAACTCATGCTACCTACGAGGCAGTAGGTTGAGTGGAAGGGTAGGATGTTCAGGGTTGTTTGAATGGGGGTGTTTCACATATGGTACAGCAAAGGAGGAAAAAGAAAGAAAAAGACAAAGCTAACAGGGTCGCCACCATCCTGTGCCTGACTTGACAGAAATAAAAGAATGCAAAAGAAAAGGAAAATGATCAGTGCATAAAAATAATCCATGTAACAACCAGGGTTCTACACACATACACAGAAACATAAAAATTGATTGATATAGTGTTTGACCCAGCATCAGAAGCAGGCTCAAAGTATTCCACAAAAAACACAGAGACATAACAATAAACGCTAGCACGTGCCCCTATAGTGTAGCCATTCATGTCAAGGTGTATGCCATCAGCCCAGATGCAGTCCATAGCCCTGCCATTGCATGGAATCTTCAATAAAAAAAAAAGTCTGCCTCAAAAAGTAGCTGAGATTTATTATCATTATTATTATTCACAAGGTTTACTCCAATGGCCTTCTTCTAAGGATCCGAGATTCTGTGTCACATGTCCTTTGTGTTCTTCAATGGGGACACATTGTACTTCCTTCTGCTGTCTCTTTTGCTGGCCTATATCTGATATTTTCAGTCTTATACTATGTTTAGACAAGGTCTGTTTACTAAAATAAGATTTAACACATCTTCTCTTATTGTATATTCAAACACTGTAACTTATATCCCTATGTAATATGCCAGCTAAAATGTTAATACTTCGTCTCAAAGCATGAAGCCTTTTTCGTTAATATTAGTTCTTAAATTGAACTTTAATTACTAAATAGTTTAGGCGTATGTTTATCTTCTGCTCTGCAATGTAATATTCCAGGCTTTTATTCTATTTAATAACTTGTCTATTTTTCAAGTTAAAGGTCAACTTACACTCAATCACCAAATTTCACTTTTCTTTCTATGATGCCAAAGAGGTATGTGGGACCTATGAATATGAAGTGGTACCAGACACTGAAATTTTACACTGTAAGATCAGATCCAAAACATAAACATGCAAAAGCAGGAGTAGCAAAACAGTATCAACACAGCTGCATACAGACAAGTGACCAGATAAAAAACAAAATGTTTTGTCAGCTGTGTTGCTTTTCTAAATCAGAGGTTTTCAAACTACTGGTACGCGAAGGTATGATGGGTGGTACGCGAGCACCATGCGCAAAGGTATGACGGGTGGTACGCGAGCACCATACGCCAAAATAAAAGAATGTGTATATATATTTTACGGGAGCTGTATGTAGGGTTGGGAGGTGGTACTCGGTCAATTCGAATTTTCGAAAGTGGTACTCATCTGGAAAAGTTTGAAAACCACTGCAAGTGAAAGTTTCACAGTTAATCTGAATGTTTGAACTCACCATCTCTCCATGCGGTGTTCCAGCTCCCGAAGCATAAAGTCATTGTGAAAACGATATATACTCTGAATGTTAGAGAACATATCAGTCAGAATATGCTCACTAGCCAAAAAGTTGTGCTGCCGATTCTCCTGGTCAATTCGAAGGTAAAAGCCCTGAAAATGCACAATGATGGTGAAAGCTGGGCTCAGTACAATGCCATGAAATAACCCTTAAATATAGACCATGCTATCCTCAGCAAAATCCTAATGACTAACAAGATTTTCAAGCTTATCTTAGTCATTGCCTGCAAAGCAAGAAGCCTCTCAGACAAAAGTCTGACAATGAATAAGTATGGCATAGAGATTGTGAAGCAGGCTGGAACAGCAAGTATTGTTCTCACCTCATGAAGCAATCTAAGTCGAGCTACATAAGTACGCTCTGTTTTCAACAATTCGTCTGCGATCTGGTGAAGTTTCTCTCTGGGTATCACACTTTCTCCAGCTTGCTGCTTTTGCTCTGTCTGCATAGCAAAAGGAAGAATAAATGAAATAATTAATCTTATGGACCAAAAGTATGTAAAACAGACTTTATCCTCCCCACTTTGAATCAAACTGAGGTGAGTTGAGGTGCCCTAAGCCAGTTAGGCAGGCAGTGTCCACAGCCAAGACCTCAGTTTAACCACTTGTTTTCACTGTGCACACATGAATACAGATTAGGCTATGCTGATTTTTTTTTCAGAGCTTCCCTCAACCAAAGGATATTACTAAATGATGGGTCCATCAGCTGGAAAAGCCTGTCAATGTCCATGGTAAAGGGTCTAGGTGTTCTTAAGCGTTGGCCAATGTTAAAATAATTGCGCGGAGCTCTAACATGGGACTTTTTTTCCAAAATCAAAGTGAAACATCAAGCACAGAAAGAAATGAAAAACCTTCACAATATCAAAGGTACATGGCTATGCTTAAATCATCAGCGATATGCCCAGCAGGGGAGATAGAGAATGGAAGGGAGTTATTCACCCAGATTAGGGGAAATAATATCTTGTACTAAGCTCATCATTTCAAATGTTGCTTAACTTTAAAAGTTATCATTCTAATGACACAACATTTGAAATGAATTCTTGTATAAAGAGTGCATACATAAAGATGCTTAGACAGTATAGTAAAACACAGAGTGCTAACATTATTAACTACCAAATAATGAGCAGTTTCAAGCTGACCTTTACAGTAACCAAAGGACAAGAAGTTTGTTATTAGATATGGAGAGAGAGGCTGAGCAAGAAAAGAATTGGATGCAGCCACACAAAGGCCAGGAGGATACCACAGTCAGACCTCAGACCTGCCCCGTTGCAGAGCAAATTCTTGGCCCAGTCCAAGTCATGCAATATGAGAATAGCTGGCAAAGCAAGAAGTGTTTGGTAGCTGCATGCCTCTAACTTCACTGCTGCATGCCTCTAACTTCCCTGCCATTCTTGCCAAGATGCACATGGCACTGTAACAGGCACAGTCATAGCCCAATATGAAAGGAACAGCACAGAATGCAAAGGTTACAGGTATAGCACAGTGCAAAGGTTACAAAGCTACATGCCGTTGCCAACCTGGCATGCCTTGCCTTGTTCGACAGCAAAAAAAAAAAAACCCATTTTTTAAAGGGCATGAGAGGAACTTCAAGAAATATTTCAGTTTCACTGCCGTGCAAGCATAGAAACTTATTAAGTAGTCCCATGCAATGAAAATCCTGTCAGTGTTTCATTTTTAATGAGCAGATGAGAAGAAACATGCAAAGGACAACCTATGAGAAGAGAAAATACACTGAAGAGCTGTTTGTAGCTGTAAATCTGTCAAACCACAGCAAAAACAGTTTTAACCAGCTTTAATAATAGAAGCAAAAACTATCTCAGGCGGCCTTCAATCAGCAAAGTCTGCATACCGTTGGCAAACATTCAGTGTGTAATGCCTCAGATATGAGCTTCTGCTCATGACTAACATCAGTCTCCAAATTTTCCTCAAGATCCACTGCAGAGACAGAACACATTTCACTTTTCAATGTCTCTACAAGTGTGGGCTGAAACAAACAGGGGTGAAGTCAGATGGTGGAGTAAGTCAAATCTCTGAATGTATGTGTGCACACAGGCACACACGTGCATGTACATGTTTTGTACTGTATATTACACTTGAAATTTTTCATTATTCACGAAGTAACTAGATACGGTCTTTACCATTTACAAACCTACTCAATTAAGTTTTCAGCACTCACAGATGCTGAGCTAGGGCAATGTTCTTGCCCTTATCAAACTGACTAAGTGAGATTATTTTCATACCTTTGTCAGACTATCTTGGACAATGTAATAAAAACAAATTGTGCTGAAGGTGAACATTGTTGAGGAATGTACATAAAAAGATGGTAAAACCGCTCATTTTTAACCTCATACTGGCATTTAAAGAAATTTATAAAGGGAAGTGGCCAGTAAGTACACTGCTGAAGAATAAAAAAGACTTAAGTTCTTATAGTCTTTTCACAGATGTAGAGCACAAGTTGATTTGTATTGTCTAAAATCATCATTGAGATGCATTATCTATCACTGTGTACACATTACAGACTTTCAGGCTACTAGGGATAGCAAGCTCAACCTCCTTGTAAACAGAGGAGATCTAGAAGTTGCCTTGAAAAACGTCTACACAAATATGACTTCCAGAATGTGCACCTTTCCTTTTCCTTCGTTTGTTGGTTAACAAAGAAAAGCAAAAAAAGTATGTTTCAAATAAAACTAGAAACAATATCCAACATACTTACCTTAGCATTCTCTGTTGACTCCTTTTCCAAATCACTATCTTCAGAAAATTCACTGTCACTATCTGTCCAGCTCATATTAAAAAGGTCTTCTGGAGTGAGTGTGGAGTTCTTAAAGCATATGTTGTCATACAGGTGGCTGTTGTTTCTGCTGGTCTGTGTGTACTCTTCCACATTCCCTGTAGCAGATGCTGCTGCCATACATCCATACTCAGAAGATTCTGGAATGTCATCATTACCACACTGCCCATCAGATGTGTCATGTGAAACACTCACTTTTGGCATTTGGTAATCTACTGATGGATTACTCTTAAGTAACTTGGTAGATCTAGGAAATTTTGGTTTGTCACTACTGTTCTTCTCAAGGGGATCGGATCTGCTTTCATTGCTCAAACCCTCTTTTAACTTTGCCCTGGAAGACTGAGGAGAGCGTGGTGAGCGTGGAGAGCGTGGAGACCTGAGAGAGCATGGGGACTGGCAAGAGGATCCACAGGGAGGTGAAACCTGGCCAGCAAGGATGAACTGTTCTGAAGGTTTGCAATCAGCATGCCCATCTGTGCCTTTGTTCTGCTTATCATCATCTAGTACGAGATCACAAGAGGTCACATGAGTATTGCTAACAATGTCTTTTTCATGGGAAAAGCAAATGACAGTCTGTTGACCATGGTTAGAATTCCTCTGAACAGACAAATTCCTTCCAATGTTTCTTTCCTCACAAGGAGAAACACCCAACTGTTCTGTCTTTGCAATGTCCACATACTCATTTCTCCCATTTTCATTTGAGTCCCCAGCCTCAGCCAAAACTATGTTTTCATCATCGTCATAAACTGGTTGTAGCTTCCCACTGTTAATCTGTTCTGCAAGAGCCCGCACATATCCCTTTTCCATTACTGCTTGGGAGAATGCACTGTTGCGGGAGAAACTGTAGAAACTTTTTACCAAACGGTTGGCCTTTTCTGACACAGGGCTGAAACAGCGACGGCCTGACCTTGGTGACCCTGGAACACTTTTTCCTTCACTTTTACTCCTCTGCTGTGACACTGAGCATGTAAAATTAAGGTCACCATCAGACGAGAGTTTTTGGAAATTCTGAAGTCGCTGTTTAACAAGTCCAGGAACTATGGGAGATGATGGAGGGGTAGAACCACTGTCCCTGTCTGTTTCAGGAACTGTCTCAGACTCTGAAAGGTAAGTCTTTGCTGCATTGTCATAGTCATCAAAGGCACAGCCAAATGAATCATCGATCACATGCAAGTCCCCAAAGGTGTCCTCAGACTCCAGACTCTGTGCACCTGAAAGATCTGCTTCATAATCAGATGACTCAGATCTGTCACCAGTGTTGTCCTTCTTGGCCAGAAAAGTGCTTGTGTGCTTCTTGGTTCTGGGTCCCTCAACACAGCTTTTCTTAGATAGTCCTGAGCCAGAGATAAACCGATCAAAGAACTTGGGCTTTGACGGAGCTGCAAACAGACAAAAGGAAGAGGGGAAAAATAAGTGTACCATGTCTGAAAGTAAAGATGAAATTTTATTAAAAAGTGTAAGCAGATTATTTGCCTACATGCAGATTTTAGTTTTGTTTGTTTGTTTGTTTTTGTTAGTGTATTACAGTAAAACCTCACTATTATGACTCGCTAAAATCCCCCAAAATCTGGTTATAACTGAGATCAACCTGTCTACTTTCATTCCAGGACCCATGACATCAACTGCCTAGAAATTCATGTTCATTCATTCAAATGTTGAAATAAAACTCTAAAAAAAAAAAAAACCAACCCACATTGTAATGCTTTCTTCTCCCGTTTCTGCTTGATGAAGCTTATTCTGCCACTGTTGCGTTTAAATGAAGATCTATAGCGGGAACTAGCGGGTCACAGCAGCTGATCAGTACATATCTATTGTGGTAGTCAAGGATGCTCTCTTCAAATGCCCTATATTTTTGAAGGTGAACATCTGCTAAATGTTGCAATAAAGCCTAGTCGAGAATTCTATTTTTATAAGACATGACCTCTCAAAAAACGTTGTTAATGAAGCACAATTGACTGATGTGCGCTGGTAAAAAGCAATGAACTGGGAAGGCAGGGGTGGTCACTGTGACCAAAACTTTATCTTCCTCACCATGACCATACTATGAAATCAGCTAAGACAACACCAAAAGTTCAATTGACCTGGACCCGGGTAAATGAATGCCCGAGCAGTGAAACGTGTTTCATGCTACCTGAATGCCTGCTTATACCTTTAATAAGAACCTCCAAACTAAAGAATAATGACGACAAAGGCTTTTTATTTGAACTGATTTAAAAGAAAATCTTGTTCACATACTTAGGCAGTGTGGTAGACATAACAGATGATGAGGCACCAGAGGAAGCCAATTCACTATAGCGTCAACAAGCTCAAGTTTACCAGATATATTAACATTCCTATAGGGCTCTGAATGCTGGAGAATGAAGGAGTAACAGAATTGTCCACATTCCATATAAAGTGATTGCTCAAAATCTAGTGGGGCTTTGACCAACAAACTATATGTATTTTAAAATGAAAATATGCTTGCCCATTGCAAACAGAGAGCATGACCCCTGCTTCTGAAGATACTAGCTTGAACTGAATGTTAACAGAAGCATTAGTGGACTTCATGACCAGAACAGTTCTACATTGGATTCTCAAGGAAAAACAAGGGCTAGACTAAGGAGGCAAAACTGCAGACCCTTGACCACAGCAGGAGAACTATTCAAAATACTAGCCCAAATTAGACTGAAGGACCTTCATTAGCCCATTATCTGCTAGCAAGCCATAACAGGAGCATGATTGTTCTCAAGATGTTTTCCTCACCAGTCTGCATCATATGCAAATTTGATATGGCATGTAAATTACATTGTGCAATACTTGATACTGATATAAGGAAATTCATTTTCACAAAAATTGTAGGATATGTTCCTGGTTATCAAGGGCATCACACTGATAAGAATGGCCCAAATCCTGAACAGAAACACTGGTCAAACACGAATAAATGAAAAATGGAGCAGTATATATAAACTGTAGTATAATGCTCCATGATAACTGGTGTAACTGAACATATAAATACTAAGGGTGTCAACAACACTTGACAGCAAGAATACACCTGCAAATATTTTTAAAATAGCACTTTAAATCAAGAATAACTCTGACTCAAAACTGGAAACATGTTAAACAACAAAAAAACTAAGGCCATCTGGAATTGCTATTATAGCCACTCACGAGCCATCTTCCTGCTGTGATCAGTTTTCAATCAACCAAGATTGCCTTCAACTGAAATTTTTTAGTCTGTGCGCAGTAAAGGACATAACAATCCAGAAGCACATGTATCTTATCACAAGGAAAAAACGTGAAAGGTCTTGTGAGGCACTACATTTGTTTTCTAATGATTGGGTAAAGCTCAATCACAGACACTAGTTCCCAGTATCTGGGTGAGTGCCTCTTCCATTCTCAAGGTATGTGCCTGCAAGCATCACCATGCACACAAAGAGGTCAAAATCATGACGACACATTTGTACACACACACACACACACATACACCCATTTAACAGATAGTTCCAGCTCTACCACTGCCTAAAGCCTTCACAATGTAAGCATATCCATGTACAATTCTGATATCTTTTTGGTTGACCTTTTCTTTAACTAATGATGTTTGTAGGCATGTTATCTGTTACATTCAAATACACAAAGCTGCTGCACCAGCTCTTCTATGAACAGTATCACAGTTGTCAACTCCAGCCATGCATGCACTTGCAACAAACTGCTTAGCAAGCACTTCTGTTACATTATGGAAATTAGTCACAAAGGTAAGCATGAAATACAAGCCAGCTACAATGCTACTAGTCTACACTGGCTGCAACAATCTGTTATTTTATACACAAATATAGACAAGCAGAAACTATACCGATTAAAATGGCCAAGTGCATATACATGCACACTGATGTGAAAGATACCATATAATGTCCATGGATATATTATGTGTGCATGCATCTTTCACACAAAAGCTGTTTATGTGCATCTGTGCATATGCACACATATATAGGAATGTATACTACAGGACGGGCCACTTAAAGTAGCCCGTCTCTGGTCCTTGATTATTGAGGAAGGGTACTTTTACGTGGCCCACCCTCTATAACGGGTGTCATGGTATGGTACAATAAATAACAAATCCAACAGATGGTTCTATTCCACGCTTAGATATGTGTGGTAGGAGTAAAAAATATGACTTACTACATTTTGAGATCGCTATCGTTTACTGCTGGTATTGAAGCCGACACCAGATTACCACGGAACTACAGCTTATCCTTGGATGTTGCTAAACGTCTGAGGCCGATACATCTCTCAGCGGACCGGCCAGCAAGATCCTGGCGACCACTGCATGGTGTCGCCGTCCGCGTGAGATGACAGTGTTGAGAGAGGAGTCTGGTAAACATGCTTTGACATAAAATCACTTCTGTGACCTAAAGGCTGACGGAAGCTTCGGATACTGTGGTAATGGGCCAGACTATAATCACTGGACTAAAAATAGTTTCTGGTAGGTCAGTGGTAGAGCAGCGCGCCGCGACAAGGGTGCAGCTATGGAGTCCCACGTACTCAGTCAGCGCCGCGCAGTCAGGCTTAGACAACCATTGCACGTGCGGTCGCCCAGACAATCCCAGCGCGCATTATAGTGGTGGTGCGCTCTCACCGCCGTTGGCATCTGGCCTTTGATCTGCTACGTCACGTGTAATAAGGTGCGAAGAGGTAAGAGTGGAGCAGCCACATTCAATGCCACTCACAATTTGGACAGAACTTCCTTCCGCATAAAATTGGGTCGAATCGGACAACTGATCATGAAACCTTTCGACCCAGTCTAAAATGTGAGCCCACTGTGTGTGTGTGTGTGTTCTATACAGTCGCCTGACGCCATCCACCTTCCGTTCCCTCCATGGCTACGGAAGCATGTGAAACCACCTCAAGAGTCTTGTCTCCAAACTGGGACGACTATCGCCGCCGACTACTTTGGCCCGAAAGGCTCTTTGGGACCAACTGGTAAATGGGGGCTCCCTGCATGCGAGGCCAGAGGTTAGTCTGCAGTACGGAAGAGGTCATCTTTACTGCACTCGTCTCTACTGAAAACAAAATTATTTCAAAACAGTCAGGTTTGTGAATTATAACAGCTTTGCTCAAGAGCGATCACTAAATAAGGGTACTGTCAGCAAATCTCGGGTGGAGAACGTCCGGCCCACGAAATCATTTGGTCTGCCCTGGCCAATGCAACCGTTGGTGGGACACAGAATTCAATAAATCTAGGAGTTTATTTCATAGCAACAAATATGTATTAAGTATAAAATTTGAAGCCCAAGCAATGACCTTTCATTATGGGATAGGCATGACACATATGACGGAATACACACGTTTGCTTCTTGTCATCTGTCCGCAGCCTGTCTGTCTTATTGCAGTGACTCAGAGGACAGTGCCAGGCACTGTGACGAAACTACGGCTGGACCAAACACAGGTTAATTGTTGAAGATGATAATTTTGTGTGGACCGCGAATGATGTTATAAATATGCGAATGGCCCTCGGCAGAAAAAAGGTTCCCTATCCATGGTTTAGCTGACTGCAAAGTGCTTTCATCTAGCGATGATTCTGCATCACGGGGTGGATGGAGATGAAGCTAGGGTTGCAAGTGAAGACCTTGATAGGTCATTTTACACAATTGTAAGAACCTACCCTATAGCCTCAGTGTTTCAAATTTACAAGAGTAAAGGAGTTAAGCTGTTGGTGCCAAGTGCCTTGTCAGCAACGAAGTCTCTGTGCTGGAAAGATATGGTCAGCTAGCAATACAATCAGAAAGATAAAAGAAATAGTACTAAAGAATATTTTGATCTTCTCTGTATATTTTGGTTACTAGAATTGTAAGTGTTTTTATTTATGCCTATCTGCCAGCATTATATAAATCTTATATAAATCAAGTTGGCAATAATCTCAAGGTACGGCTGTGGCCAACTCCTCAATATGTGAAATCACAGAGAACACTGTTGGTATTAATACAGTTTTTTTGTTAATATGTCAGTAATCTAAATGCTTGAACAGATAAGTCAAAACTGTCAGGTAATGTATATTATCCACTTATTGTAATAAAAACTTCCTCGTCAAAACTGAGTTAAAGAGTGTAAATTACAGGAAGTAAACTCATTTAAATTTCCTGATTTTAGTAGAAAGTGATTATACAGGCTATCTGACCCCAAGGCGAGATCTGAAACCAAGAGCTAATGGTTCTTACTTGTGGTAATAACAAACGTTTGAACACTGCGATCTCCACTGAAACATCCCGGGTTTCTTAGAAGTCTGTTTTTAATCCAGATTAATACTGACTTAGTGTATCTGAACTACGAGCTTTCCATCTGTACCTCTTGCACATCCTGATCTGCGAAAGCTGGCGAACAGCAGACACTATTGTATCGATGGATTTGCACAGCTTCTGCTCCGACGGCTTGCGAACTCATTTTTTGCGTTCTGCAGGCAACCCAAGGAGCAACCAAAAAAATAAAAAAATCAGATCCGTTTTATGACTGGACTTGTGGTGTGGACAGGACCATTTGCAGCCTGTGTCTGTATGTCTATGTGTGTTTTGTTTTGGTATATACTAATACATGTAGCAATCTTAACCATGAGACAATATTATCACAGACACATGTTCCATGTTCCAATACCAATCTTAACTGTGCGATCGTCACTGCATGTAAGCAAAATATCAATCAAAACGTCCTTATTTACCTTAAGCCCAGGTGTGGTGCTAGCTGTCTGTGATAAACTTAGCAAGGTGGCAGGCTGGATTTGATGACAACTCGAGACTGTCTACATGCCAGATATCGACATTTACCTGTGATAAACGTTTCCTCTTTGTCTCAACAGACGTTCTCGATAAGTGAGTGAACGGGTATAAAGTCACTGAGTGGAAAGTAAGGATAACCATACGGAAAAATGATGTCACTAAACCGTGGACGAATGTGACACACATAACGACGTCTGATGATAAAAGAAGAAGACTGGCAAGGCGACACACGTAACGACGTCTGATGACAAAAGAAGAAGACTGGCAAGGCGACACACGTAACGACGTCTGATGACAAAAGAAGAAGACTGGCAAGGCGACACACGTAACGACGTCTGATGACAAAAGAAGAAGACTGGCAAGGCGACACACGTAACGACGTCTGATGACAAAAGAAGAAGACTGGCAAGGCGACACACGTAACGACGTCTGATGACAAAAGAAGAAGACTGGCAAGGCAACACACGTAACGATGTCTGATGACTAAAAATAATAATAATAATAATAAAATAAAGACGTGCAAGGCGACAAGCACAATCTCACGGGGCGCGCAACTTGCAGACCCCTGCATACAACGCAGCCTTCACCCCAACAATTGACCTCCCACCAATCAACCGCTTAATCGGTGCCAGTCCGCTCCAACGGCACAACGTGACAGTACGTTCACGTCCACGGGCGTACGTCCAAATAATGGTGCAACAAAGATCCAGTGGGGTGCAATTGTTTTCAACCCGATAGTATTTCCCCAAATCTATTAATATCGCGCTTCCGTTTTCTAGATACACACCTAGATAGAGTCATTGCCAAAATGAGAAAGAGGTCGACAACACAAACATCATGACTATTTGGGTAGGATTACATTGTCAATGATTCAGGTAGGGAGAGAGTTGGTGTTGATTTGGGGAGGGGAAAAGCGCTTCCAGCAATTTGGTACTGTGGGCGGATGGGGATGTGGGGGATATTACGACTAGAGGATGGGAGGGGTGAGGGAAGAGGGTAAGGAGAGGTGTGGGAGAAGGCTCTGGCTGTTCCGTGTTGCCGCAGGTGTTGTTTACTGTTGCCTGTCTCCTCTTTTTCTGTTGTAGTTTCTTGCTCTTGGTGTCCCTAAGGCCTGCAAGTCCCCACTGGTGACGTATGTACTGATTGCAGGTTCCTTGTGTTGCCCTGTTCCTATATTCTAGACTTCTCTTTTAACTTAGCTAATTTATTTGTTTTTAACTCCGCCTGGAAACCCCCCGGGTAACCTGCCGGTCCCAAGCCCGGATGAAGGAGGAGGGTTGGGCGTGGGGTTAGCAACCCCACCCTGTAAAACAACCCTTGCTACAGAAACTACAACTACAACACTACCACAACGAGAGCCTGGACGGGAAGATCCCTCTTTGGAGGGGCCTATGACGCGTGCTGGCGAAAGCCTTCGGGAAGTCAGCTCGCCGACCTATCTTCTTACGGCCAAGGCAAAAACCAGGATAGGGACCTGGAACATCAGAACCCTATACGAGAGAGGAAAATCAGCTCAGGTAGCACAGGAGATGAAGAACTATGGCATCAAGCTCCTTGGCCTGTGCGAGACCAGATGGAATGGTAGCGGTCAGACCAGACTCTCGTCAGGAGAGACTATCATCTACTCTGGACATGAAGACCCTGACCATGACCACTCACAAGGAGTAGCAGTACTGATGACACAGGAGGCTGCAAGGGCACTAATATCATGGGAACCAGTTTCGCCACGACTCATGGCAGCTCGGTTCAACTCCAAAGGAAGAAAGATGACCATCATCCAGTGCTATGCACCTACCAACGCAGCAAAAGAAGAGGAGAAGGAGGACTTTTACAACTCCCTACAAGCGCTGGTTGATCGTACTCCAAGACGAGACCTGAAGATCATCATGGGCGACATGAATGCCAAAGTTGGAGATGAAAACACGGATAAAGAACACATAATGGGAAAGCACGGTGTGGGCAACTGCAATGAGAATGGTGAGCTGTTCACAGACTTCTGCTTGTTTAATGACCTTGTAATCGGAGGCACAGTCTTTCCTCACAAAACCATCCACAAGACCACCTGGACTTCACCAGATGGAAAGACAGAAAACCAGATCGATCACATCACCATTAATCGACAGTTTAGAAGAAGTCTGCTGGATGTCAGGGTAAGGCGTGGTGCAGATGCAGCCTCAGACCACCACTTGCTTGTAGCAACTTTGAAGATAAAGCTGAGGTCCTTCCATGAGTCATCAGACAGACCACACCACAAATTCAACGTGCAGTTTCTTAGAGATCGCAGGAAGCAAGAAGAGTTCAACTGTGAAGTCAAAAACAGGTTTGAGGCACTGGAGGGACTCTTTGAAGAAACAATGGCCAACCACTGGACAGGATTACAGGAGACCTGGAAGGCCGCCTGCAAACGGGTTCTGGGAAAGAAACAGAAACAACACAAGGAATGGCTGAGCATAGGGACCTGGAAAAAGATAGAGGAAAGGAAAGAGCTGAAGCAGAAGATCAGCCAGTGTCAAGACCAGCAGGAAAAAGAAGAGCTCAGAGCAAAGTACTGGGAGATGAACCGAGAAGTGAAGAAGAGTGCAAGAGGCGACAAGAGACAGTTCGCACACAGGATGACAGAAGAGGCAGAACAAGCAGCTGGGCAAAATAACATGAAAAGACTATACGAAATTACAAGAACTCTGTCAGGACGGAAAAACATCAATGCATGCAGGCCAGTAAAAAATAAAAATGGCAACGTCATTACTGGGGATGCAGAACAAAGATCTCGCTGGGCAGAACATTTTAAAGAAATACTGAACCGGCCACCACCAGCAACAATTTTGGACATTGCCCCAGTCACCGAGCAACTCCAGGTAAACACCAACCCACCAACCAAGGCAGAAATCATCAAAGCCATCAAGTCTCTGAAAACTGGTAAGGCGGCAGGCCCAGATGGCATTCCTGCAGAGGCACTCAAGGCGGATCCAACAGCCGCAGCAGAGATGCTACACCCCCTGCTGCAGAAAATTTGGACGCAGGAGCAAGTTCCAGCAGACTGGAAACTTGGCTATCTGGTAAAGCTACCCAAGAAAGGTGACCTTACCCAGTGCAGCAACTGGCGTGGGATTATGCTACTGTCCATTCCCAGCAAGGTGCTGACCAGAATCATGCTGGACAGACTGAAGAATGCCCTAGACAAGAGACTGCGGCAAGAACAGGCAGGCTTTCGGCAGGGTAGATCATGCACAGACCATATTGCTACACTGCGAATCATTATTGAACAGTCCATCGAATGGCAGTCCCCACTATACATGACATTTGTGGACTTTGAGAAGGCATTTGACTCCGTAGACAGAGAGACCATCTGGAAGTTGATGCAGCACTACGGATTTCCACCAAAGTTCATTGCCATCATCCAACAGCTGTATGAGGACTCGACATGCCAGGTGATCCACAATGGGAAGCTGACGGACCCCTTTGCAGTGAGGACTGGAGTAAGGCAAGGTTGCATGCTCTCGCCGACAATCTTCCTGATCGTCATAGACTGGATCATGAGAAGAACAACCTCTAACAGCAACACAGGCATTCAATGGACCTTTGCCATGCAACTTGAAGATCTCGACTTTGCAGACGACATCAGCTTGCTGTCCCACAAGCAACAACATGCACAGACAAAGCTCACTCGGCTCTCAGAGGAAGCAGCGACAACTGCGCTGACAATCAACATCAAGAAGACAGAGGTAATGCGGATCAACAACAAGCAAGAAGCCCCACTTCAACTACACGGGGAATGTATCACAGAGATTGACCGCTTCACCTACCTAGGCAGCATAGTCACCAAAGATGGAGGTGCTGATGAAGATGTAAGAAGCAGAATAAATAAAGCCAGGCAAGCATTCCACATCCTGCGACCCATCTGGAATTCCAAGGCACTATCTCAACATACCAAGATCCGCATCTTTCATACGAACGTAAAATCTGTCCTTCTATATGGGTCTGAGACATGGCGTGTAACAAACAACATCACCAGGAAGATTCAAACATTCATAAACAGATGTCTGCGGCACATTTTCAACATCAGATGGCCCGAGAGAATCTCCAATGCATACCTGTGGGAGAGAGCCAACCAGAAACCTGCCAGCCAAGACATCAAGAAGCGAAAGTGGGGCTGGATCGGCCACACCCTGCGAAAGCCGGCCGAAAATCTAACACGACAAGCTCTGGACTGGAACCCACAGGGGAGACGCAGGGTTGGGAGACCCAGACAGACGTGGAGAAGATCGGTCCACGGCGAGGCGGAGGCAGCTGGAATGACATGGACCCAACTGGGGAGGGAGGCCCAGAACCGGGTTCGCTGGCGTGGTGTAGTTGCAGCCCTATGCTCCACTGGGGGCGAAAAGGAATAAGAAGAAGAAGAAGAAGAATTTATTTGTTTTTACTGTTCGTTGGTTAAGAGACCTTCAATGTTGTCATAGTTATTCTTTTTAACATTGTTTTTGTCTTTATAAACTAGTTATTTGTAAGGTTTGCTACTATCTTTACAGTTTGTGTATAGTTGTCTCTTTATGGGACTTTGACTTTTTACTTTATTAAGTTACCCTACCTTATGTTTAGTTTTAGTTCTGGTTTTGAAAGAGTGTAGGAACCCCTTATTTCCTATGGTTTCATTGATTTTAAGGATATTTTCAATCTACTATATGATAATTAGCAAACTTATTAATTCATTTATGGCAAAGTTTATGGGTTTTGGTTATGGTTTTTATTGCTTTTCAGGGAGAGAGCTGGGATTGTAAGTTAATGCATATTTGTAGATGATAAGTTAATAAATGCACATTTGTAAGCGCCTATATCAAAACGGAGAGGCGAGATGGGGGTACAGATTTACCTAGATTTTGGGATGTAGTGTTTTGGACTGGTTTACCTTGTCACAAGAAACAGTGCAACGGTTAAGGGAAAAAAATAGTTTTTACTGCCATTTTTTCAGAAAACAATCTCATACAATTTATTTAAAACCCGTTTACAGAATATGACATCAAATATCAACCGTAAATTTTGATCACTTCTTTCATTCAGCTCAGTTGGATGATGCTCTTCCTGCTTGGCGAAACCTGTTTTAGAAATATATGTTTCTTATGAGGTAAACTGATTTTCAGAAGAGCAGTACCTCCCTGATAAAATATTCCTAGTAAGAAATAAAATGTTCTACAGACATTCTTATCTGTGTGAAGTAAGCTATTCTTCGCAGAGACACTTCCTCCCTGTATGGGGTAAGTCTTTAATTCAGACCCGTTTTTTCCTTGTTTGGGGTAAACTATGCTACACAGACACAATCTTCTTCCCCGACTGGCGTAAGATATGGTAGAAAAAATGTTGTGTGTCTAAACTAAGCTATAAAAGACACGGGACCTTCCTTATGTTGGGATTATCTCAGGTCCTCACGATGACGGTGGCCTCACCACCTTCTTGTCTGTATCATGTTATCCACTACCTGCGCGTTATGCTACTTCCTGCAGTTATCTACCACTGCCAATAAGCACATTCTTCCCTGTTCGTGAACATCTAACCCAGGACAGGATTAAGCAGTACCCTAGTAGGAACGTTTGCTGCTAATAAGGCAGTCGTCGGTACTCTAGGCTTATGAAGCCGTGGAAAAAAAAAAACTCAGTGCGCACGAGAACAGTCCGTTGACCACTAGCTGTTTGGTCCTGACTGACAGCCAGACTAGTACATCTATTTGTACACAAAAACAATAATAAAATCTTTAAACCTTGGCTCTGTCGTAAGATTTTACAGCTAGGATTATTTAGTAGGAGCAGCCCATCTTTACAGCTGTTACAAACTGATTGCCCGCACAGCTGCCACCAGTGCTGTGACTGATTTCTCCTGCCATTACAAATCATCAGAAAAGTTACAAACAGGCAGTAGAAATGGGACAGGGATTTTTTTCCTCCTCGCTGCCAAATGGGAAGTTAGGTGAAAATGACGCACAGCTCGACAATGTAGGCAGCGAACGAGAAAGGAAGCAGGAACTGTTGGTCCTGTTAGAACATGAGGGAAAATTTATGGTCTGTATGCCCCTAACAAAAAAAAACAAAAGGTTTTTTGTTTTTTTGTTTTGTTTTGCTTGTTTTACTTTTTTTTTTTTTTGCAGTATGAACAATTTAACACAACTGCACATTTTGAAAAATGACGGTTAGGTGCACTCAAAAAAAAGACGATACACGTGTTCGTGCATTTCGTGAAGGAATAGAGCCAAGATACAAAATGTCCGAGAGAAGGAGAGGCCACACAACAAAGCAGTTACAAGGCCACTTGACAAGCCATGACAGACCGCGTGCTGGGTGGCACAGGAAGACGAGGAAGATGGTAGCCTTACTATCTACTGGGGTCACCGATATTCTGTTAAGAAAGTCGTTCAAGAACTCTCATTCCTGGGGCAGGCAGGACGTAGTTGATATCTGACACCAAGACGGAAGCAGAGTGTCAGTAACAAACGGGGCACGTAATTTACAGTAATAACAGAAAGATAACAGAAGTCCACTCTATAGTAATATAATAAATGGGTGTCACATATTTTACAGTAGTCTAATAGCATGTTTTAATAGTTAAATGTACATCAGTGCTAAAACGATCTACTATCCCACCGACCTACCACAGACTCATAAAATTACGCCACCTGACTACAGAAGTGACAGGTCTAATTATATTACAGACTTCGTTTTACAACATTTTATTTATGTAGCAGTCTTGTCTCGTGTCAGTGTCAAACGACGGTAAAAATATTCACTGTACAACTGCTCTGAACCTCTTAGCTCTTGTGTCGTGACCTCAACACAACCTTCCGTAGACCTCTTTACCGGAAACTTGCCTGCACTACCCTATGTGGATTCCCGACAGTCTTGTACGCAGCCCACATCATCAACAGCCTTCGGTTAAGGATAACTTGCTTGACGGACCGTTGTCTGCCACGGAGCTTCAGCCCCTAACCACTCCCTTCTCGGGTCACTGGAGTGTCCAGTCACGGCTGCACAAGAGGAAACTAACCGTAGAGCGGAAATGAATGTCACACTCAGCTGCTGTTGTCGACTTGCGTCCTGCACAACCAGCAAGCAGCTCCGGCAACCCACGCGCACGCACGCACGCACACAAAGTGCAAACATTTAATACGTACAGACAAGCAGCACTTCCGCGTCGACCTCGGGTGCCAGTCAGCTTCGGGACACAGCGGCGGGGTGGGGAGGTGGGGAAGGACTTGAGTGAGTTCTTTCTTTCGAACTTTCCATTCTCTCCCCCCCCTTTTTATGTGCACCAGGCAAACTCTGAGGTTCTACAAGACGGTTAAGCACGCCATTTGAGTATTTGGAAACGTGAGGCACAACCCCCGTGCACTAGTACCCCCGCCCCTCTCAGACTGCTGCCATCAAAGCTGCAGGCAAGCATCACTGATGTCACCCCAGGTCTACAAATCGCTGACATTGCCTGTAATAACTTTTCCGCGTTGTGTCGCATTACCAAAGCGAAACAACAGCCAGCGATGATCTGCGCCCAGCCAACCTTTGTTCTGTTTCTCTCTCATCCGGTGAACCCAGTGACAGCAGTGACGGATACCAGGGAGGGAGTCAAAGGTCAGCGTGCCATCAATGGCTGCTAATACCCGACAACGCCACTTTATGAGAGCGACGTGAAACAACCGACAACAACTTTCCTGCAGTTGCTGGCTGGCCACAAGCTCCGTGCGCGCTGCGTCCAAATGAGGGAGGAACAACTCCAGCTCGGCAGACACAAGGGGCGGATGCAGGAACAAAGGAGGAATGAGACAAACGCATGCATTACGCAAACATATTTTGTTTCACTGACATTCTAAATCAGATCTGCCCGGCGACTTACGTGTTTGCAAGTGTGATTTGCAAAAGGATTTAGGAGTTTGCTCCGATTTTTCATTTAAGCGGAAAGGTTATTTAGATGCTATTGTAAGAACAGATTCCAGACACAATGTTATGTCATACACACCTGCTCCCACACGCATACGACAAATTACAAACATCACCTTGACGAGAGCCCCGCCGACGAAGGGAGAGGAAAGAGGAGACAGTTGATCTTCAGTTGTAGTCAAGATGGGCAATGGAGACGAGCGACCTTCACTCATAATCACGGTGATGGAAAGTGAAGGCTGCTGATGTTCGACGGCAGTCAGAAGAAAAATATAAGTCAGGAGAAAGCACACTGTGTAAGGCGATGCACGGAGGCAACACATTCACTGGGTGGTATAAACAGAATGTCATTCTCTAGTTATTCACAGACGGTTGTCCACTGATTTTTTTTTCTTTTTTTGCAGCTCTACATAGACATATCCCCAACTGCCTCTCTTATCATGTCTATTCTTCTGACGTCGTCAGACTGAGGCACACACGCAAAGACGGAAGACAACATTCACACACGAAGCAATTAAAGACCTACTACAACTCATCGCACACAATGCCATCTAAATATGTATTTATTACTAATGTCTATGTTAAGAACCAGTACCAAATGTCATGTGCATGTGTGTTTATACTTATGCCTATATAAAGCTGTGATTTGAACGAGTTATCGTCACGACTGTCCACTCCAGCAGTCAGGCGGTTATCAATACATCATAGCATCACTTTCCTTCCTGTGCTAGTGCTTTCAGTTAACAACACACAATTAAATAACCACATGAGCGTTATGATGTCACAGCCCTCACTACACGAATAACCACACGAGAGCAATGATATCACGACCGCCAACACCCAGTGAATGTCCGAGGTGAGTTGCCTCTTGACGACCGTGAGCTCATGCACAAAGGCTGGGTGGTGGTGACGATGATGCTGTCCACCAGAAAACCTGACCAACCAGTAAATCAACAAGCCAATCAACCAGACAAGCAGTCAGCTATCCAACCGTTTGTCGACTAGACCACAGCTCCGCAAACTTTGTACGTTACACATTGCTGAGGCTAAATCACGGCCAAGTAGCCGGCTCAATGACAGGTACGGGTACCACACGCAGAAAAAACAATGCGCCCACCAAGAGGTACGAATCTAGGACAGTCAACTTCACTGTACTGGTGACAAGCGCTTAATAAGCTGAAAAATCATCACAGAGCTAAAGCACGCTGTTGAAACAAGTGTCCAACTACGATTGATTAGGGCTAGAGGGCGAACACGTGCCTTCAGACCTCATGTTAGAATGCTGCTGTACCATGGGTATAACAGGTGAGAACACCGCACGGCTACTGCTGGCGGTAACGCAACAACGTTGAAGAAAAATAGAGACGCACAAAGCTGGATAATCAGTAGAGCAAACGGAAAATCACGGTAAAAAAAACAGCTTAAAACACGGTGAATTTATTCGACTTATCAAAAAAAAAAAAACCACGGTAAAAACACGGCATGTGCACGTGCTCCACTAAGAACATAACCTTACTTTTAGGCTACAAGTTTGTTGGAACTGATAAGTACCGTACAGCTAAAGCAAACAATGTAAGGATGCGTTTCTTGCTAGCAAACCAGAAATCCAAGGGAGCGACGGTCTGTTCCACTTCTCGCACAGCCAGTTTGTCAGCAGCCATTTCGTTCCTGATGCTCACAGAATCAGCTCCTGGCATCGCAGCAAAGTTGTTGAATGTCAGCAGTTTGCTTGATGCGGATCAAACGAAACGACAGCGTTACAATGAAGCAGCTGAGAGATAGAAAGAGACAGGCGACAATCCGGTTCCTTCAAGCGAGTCACTGAGGCACGAGATGCTCGTAATGTTTCACATTTTGAGCTCGTTGAAGCATTTACCGCTGCCGTTTGTTACTTCCTGTTACTTGATGCCTTTTAATGTTTTCTGTTTCGTCAGTACTGTCGTTTTCTTTTGTCCCCTTTGTTCTGTGTCTACTTAGTCCACGTCTCTTCCTCGTTTTAAGCCCTAAGAGCATGCTCTCTATGAGTGTGAATATGCGCTATAAAAATCTTCACTATTATTATTATTATTATTACTGTGAGACAGGGTCTCTAAATGTCTGTGTATTGTCGCTTTACGTGTCCGATTTAATTGCAACTGGTACCAAAAAAAAAAAAAACAAAAAAAACAAAAACCAACCGTCATCTGCATGTAACGTTCCTTTTGAATATTGTTTAGCGCGCTCAGTATAGCTGATGTTAACTGATTTTTCCATTTTCTTTCTAATGCAAGTTTTATTTAGTTACCAAAATAATACCGGATGTGACGTCTAAAAATGACGTCAAAGAACTGGGATTGTGAGTCAGTAACCGCGTAATCTTGTAAATATTTTAGATTTATATTCCTATTTATTAACATGACACTATCCTATCCAAAACGTACACATGTCTGTCCGACAAACTTTCATACAGAATTTAATAGGAGTTTTTAATAGGAAACACGGCATATACACAGAAATATGCACAAAACACGGTCATTTCACGGCATTTGCTAAAATACACGGAAGTCTGCCTAAATCACGATTTCCGTGTTTGCCGTGTAATCGTGATATTCCGCTAGCCCTACTAATCAGCTCTCCTACACGCCGTCATTCTCAAGCTCTATGGTCTTCCTGGGCTAGATTCGCAAGGCACTAGGCGCTAGCTGGATGCTTAAGGTGAATCTTTCAGTGAAAGGATGATGATGATGATGATGATGATGATGATGATGATGATGATGATGATGATGATGGATGATGATGATGATGATGATGATGATTTATAATGTCCAGGTATCCATTCAAAAGAATGCTCATTGCGCAGCAAAAACAGAAGAGAAGAAAACAACAACAACAGGAAAGTAAAAAATAATAAAGACAGAAGTGGTGCTAGGTGGTATAAGTCCGTACTCAAGACAATCGCCAAATATTTCAGCTAGAGCACTCATACCGCGCAGTTTTGTGTATTGATAAGACTTGGCAGTATGGCAAGCACTCAACATTACTGTCCGCTTTACTTCTCGAATTTTGTAGCTGCTGACTGTAACGTTGTAAACAATGTCTACCGCATTTATCTTCGCTGTAGTGACGCAGACTTGCCGTTGTCGTGCACGTCACTCCTACTGCTGTTGTATAACTGTCCTCACACGGACCATCGTGCTCTCGAAAGGCCGAAATTTGGCGACCTCTTATCGGGTCCGATGGGGATAGACGTCTGAGCCAAGAAATGTCTTTACAATCTAGTGTCATTAAAACGAATGTTATTTACTATTAGGAGATTTCAGCTCGTTGTACACTGCAAATCTCACTAGGCACCTCGGGCCCTAGATGCCTAAAAAAAACAGTTCAACCATTTCAAGAGATTCGCTTAAAAACGAAGCGAGCGCATGGATCCAGCAGTGAAAATGGCAGAATTGATAAAGTTACAATTAAGATAATCAAATTATCAATACTAGTGTCGGCCACGTACTGACTAATCTCCTCAAATGTAAGTTTTAAGCAGTGGGTACATTAGAGAGAAACATGGAATGTCTGCGTGGATGGGTGCGTGCGTGCGCATGAGACTACAATGGGGAGGTGCTCTCCTCAACCGTTCAGTTCTTGATCTGTCGCATTAGTGATCGACAAAAAAAGGAAGAAAGAAGCCAGATATAAATCAGATGACGCCAGTATGTCAAGGCAATGTCGTCGCACTTTGAAAACACTTTAACGCGTGTGGCAGCGGGAGAGAATGTGATAGGGTGGGTGGTGGTGACAGTCTAGCGGCACTGTACAGCACAAGGACTCTTTAACACACTACTTCCTGGTTAGCAAAGTTTTGTGGCAATAGCTACACAGTTACCGTTAGACTGACTAGATACGCTAAATTAAACACGTTGGTAAACGAAAGACTTCGGTCCTGCTTTCCCGGATTTCCCTGTTATCTGTGATCGACACTTCTATTCAAATCGTCCTTCCTGCTAATCTCTAATCTTAACTGTCGCCCCTACCCCCCTCACCACCACCACCCCTGCACACACACACACACACACCTCAATTCTCGTACAACTTCCCTTACACGCTTTGGAACTCCTTCAGTCGTGAAGGTTCCCCCCCCCCAGCCCCATCCTCCCCTTCTCAAGGTCCATATTTTAAACAAGACCTCTCCCTTTTCCGAAAGTATCGTGGAAGCAATATGGCGCAGCGGCAGTTGTGCCCTGAGAGCCAGCACGTGAAGCATGCTCAGCAGTGTTTTCTTTCAGTTTCACATTGTACACTGCAGTCAGCGACGGCATTCATACCACGAAGATTCTTTACTCGTGAGAACGCGTTACTTTTCGTAAGTGAATCGATGTTCACTTGCAGACCATCAGCAGCCTTCGTATCTCGCGATAATGCTGTTCTGTCTTGAAATGGGCACAGAGAGTACTGCGAATGCGTGCTATGAAAATATACTGTTCATGCTTGCCACGGTGTCATCCGTTGGTGTTGCTTGTTATGTGGTCAATATCGATTCTGGTCACCCGTGCACTGCGCAACTGAGCTCGCCTCTACACAGGGAAACAAAGTGTATAACCTCCTCATCATCATCATCTTCATGCAGGAAGAAAAATGTTGGTTCTATGGAGTGTAGCTGTTATTCACATCACTCAAGACACTACTCGTATGAAGGAGGCTGTCACAAAAAGTAGTTTTTATCAGTCAAGATGCTAGTCGATGGAAAGTGGCTGTTCGTCTACATTCCATATGCTACTACACGGAAAGTGGCTGTGTACCATCCAACCAACGTTGAAAATTGCGGTGACAGCACTGCGCGACACTACGTCAGCGTGTTTGTAACGCATGGCATGCTGGGGCGACTGGAGGAGGGCACGTGCGACGCGTGGCGCTGATCAATAGGCCTGCCGCAAGGAGCCAGCACTGCAGCACTCGGGGTGTGCATCCCACGGCACCCAGGCATGCCGCACTAGGATTAAATGCCGAGACTGGAGAACGACAGAAAGAGAAGGGATGGGAGATAGTAATAGAGAGAGAGACTTAAGTGACAGATTGTTGTGTGCCGAAAGCTCTACACAATTTTCACACAAACGGAGGAAAAATGCGGCAGGAAATGAGTGGGAATGGGTTAGAGAGACTGAACCTCTTACAATATGGACAGGGTCCACTCGCGACAAGCCAGTCAACAACAGAGGCCAGGTGGTCAGCGTAACCAACAGACGGAATGTGAGCATCATCACATTACCAACGCTAAGCTGGAATAACCATCACGATGTTTGATGAGGACGATGGGTGGGCGACCGGGGGGAAAATGGTGGAGGGGGAGAAGGAAAGAGGTAGTAAAGACAGAGAAAGAAAGAAGGAAAGAGAGAGAGAACTACTTACCCCACATACACATGCTACTATCCGCCGCCTGACTGGTCCTGCGAGGCGCACAAGAGGAGAAGAGCGCGCACGACATGTCACACAGGCGCGCGCCCTCCTGCATGACTGGCACCGGCACTACCACACCATCCCTCCACACCCTACACACACACGCGCACACACGCTCTCAACACGCGGTCAAGGCTGCGCCGTGTCCGGACCAGTCCCCGACCGGTGGCGGGCAAGGAAGTGACCCTTCCCCCCGGGGTCGGGGAGCCATTTCCACAGAGGGCGCCATGCGGAGAGGTTGCCGGCGACAAAAAAAGTGCGACAGGGAGGCCTGGAGTATTGATCGTCCTCCTGCATAATGCAGCCTGCGCCTGCAACGGCACTCTTCACGGCGACTTCAGACAGCGCCGACGCGCGCGACCATTGTCCATCAGCCTCTGACTATCGGAGCCATGTCTATGTGGGTCAGGTTTATCTGGGTCGTGTACTTTTAGGGTGCTGCCGACATTATCTGCGCACACCATCATGCTTATCAGTGTCAAGTCTATTAGGGCCATGTACGTCTAAGGAGATGTCGACTCTGTTTACGGGCAAGAATGTGTGCATCAGCTACAGCTATGGAGGTGCCGAAATTGCCTGCACCAAAGGACGTGCCCATCAGGGTGATGTCTGTGTGTCGGCCTGCTGATGCACAATGACATATATAAATGCTGGTCTACACTGGAAGATAAGGGTGGGCGAATGATGAGGACGGTTGACCTCCAGTCGCAAAAACTCCTTCCAGAACAAGCAGGACAAGGAGAATGCCTTATTTTTGAGACAAAAGCATTCTGATACTCAGACCTTTGTGTCTTCGTATTCTTCAAACTCTTTTACCACAAACTTCAAGAGCTGATGGGAAATCGATCGCCTGCCTCACACGTCAGTCATAAGCGTGGGTGGGGGAAAACCAAGACCAAAGCGTCGCCTTGGCAACGCTGCCATTATTTTAGTCTAAAGATTTGCCTCTTTTGACCTTTTCCTCCTACTTCGTAGGCCATCAAATGATCTGCTTCCCTTTAGAAATTTAAATGGGTGTGCTTGCATGATGATGAGCTCTCTCTTCTCTCCATTCCTATAGCATTTTTTTTCCAGCTATGTAATGAAACTGGAGAGTTTGCAGTTATTACGGACGCTATGGCGAATGTTTGGGAAGACTCTGTAGCCTGATGTTCTTGCGCTCAACTGTGAAGCAGCAGAAGTTTTCTGGGTCGAAACTTGTTTGGGCCTGCGAAGGGAGAAATCTCCCTACCCACCCTGCTGTTTAGCAGAAACGGGTACCTGATTTATCGCGGAAGGTGAAGGCGGCAGGAAGAGAGTTGGGTGCCGACTTCCAGCATGGCGTACCCTAGACACAGTGAGCCACGTAAGCTCGCTACCTCTGTTAACAAGCATCTCTTTGCTAATAGCCTGCTGTAGTAAAAAAAAAACAAAAAAAAACAAATTAAATCCGTTACATAAAGTAACGTGGCGCAAAACAGCTTATCATAGCGCCCTAAAGTGATGTCCTTCCCAGTCTGAGCCTGGTGCAGGAAATCGAAGGTTCGTTCTTAATTGAAAGCCAATCGATCAACTACGAACTGATTTTATGGTACATCTTGGTTTCCCTTCTTAATTTCCTGAGACATATGGACCTTTCTGTAAATAAGGTGCGCGAAAGATATGCGCAAAAGCAACGTCGTGCGTGGTATTGCTGTTGGCATGGCTGCACAACAAACTGCACACACAGACTGATGAAGTTTATAGTCTGTCCTGAATATTTTGTTCAAAAGAGGAGCCGCCGTCTAGTTCCAAATTGCGGCAAGCGAGAACGTGAACCTAGGTCCAGTTATTTAATAATATAAAATATAAGCTTCATAGCGTCACCACAGACCTTTAAAACCGATCAAATTCAATAATGACATAAAAATCAAGAGTATTAAACAAATCTTACGAAGGCAATACAATAAACATCTTTCACATAAAAAAATTAAACAATTAAGACGGACAAAAAGCAACATGCAATAATAAGTGTCGTCTGCTACTGCTGTTCACTTTCCTTATTAATATAATAATAATAATAAATGCATGATGTGTATAACATAAACTCACACTCATATGGACCGTGCTCTTAGCGCTTGAGACAAGAGTGAGACATGGACATCATACAAAGGACAGAAGGTTAAGCAACAGTGCCGATGAGTAATACAAGACAAATAATGAAAACGCAAAGAGGAATCGAGTAACACGGACTAACAGTATCGTGATTCTTCAGAGGAAGACGAGTAAGGAAGTAGCAATAAGAGGAAAAAGAGAGGACGAGGTAGTTGAAAAGGGACGAGCATTGTGTGGACTGTGTTAGGAGTAATGCTCAAGAGGGGTACACGTGTTTTCAGTGCACATTTAAAGGATAAAATGGTGGGTAGGTGGCGGATATAGAAAGGGAGAGATCGAGTTCCATTGTTTCGCTTAATACATTAAATTAATATTGTATTTATTATACATCTACTGACACGATACTTTTTTCCCATTTATATGTAAACTTTTTTTATTAGATATGCAAGAAAAAATGGTTATTTCTGTAAAATTTTCCCGCACCTGTTGAAATTTATTCTTATTTGCTTTAAAGATCGTCAAGCGTAAAAATGGGGAGATTGGATTTGGGGGGAAAGGGGCAGGTATTCATTCTTCACATGAAGAAGTCATGTTTGATTTTCCGTTTCATATGCCTTTACATGGTGCTGGTTAAAATCGTTTTATTTCAGTTTGACAGCTGATAAAAATGACATCTGATAAAAATATCTCTAATTGTATCCAACTGAAAAAAATGTCATTTAAAAACTGTTTTGGGTTGATGTGAAACATATTTTCCCTTTCTCTATAACATCTCTTCTTCATAACTTTAATTAAGAAAGCATAGATAAGTTGTATTTTTGAAAATGGCGATGAATTTTTAAAGAAATGTAATTTTTCATTTTGCTCTTTAAAATTTATTTGCCAACTCTAGGATTACTGTGCACAAAATAATTCAATTTCTTAAATTCATAACTTCTGGTCTTTGGCTCACCAGCAAATAGGCACCAAAGCAAACATTTGTTGAACAATAAGAATGGCAGGAAGAAAGTGCACTGCTAAAAAAAATTACAGCCTTGATTGACCGCAACATTTCTGCTAAACAGTACTTCTCATTCAACACAATCTTACTGAAGTTGTGAGCTATTTATTCTCACCAACAATTTAAGGATTCCCATGTGCTGAACCTTGGTTCTCCTGGGACTTATACTGAAGTGATTTGATTACTGTCATATTTGTTACTTGTCATTAATGTCTTCCTTAGTTTTACAGCCATGCTGTCATCTTTTTGCATTTATGCCAAGTGTCACTGCACACTTTAGGTGTCAAGCTGAAATCCCTCTAGACTGGAGATACAGTGGTGTAAATAAACAAATAGCCACTAATCTGAATAAAAGATAGGGTGGACATGATGGTTTAAGTATACAAATAATCATGCCTCTGAGCAGGTATGAGTTCTTTAGACACTACTGGTATAAATACACAAACCTCTATTTGTGTTAGTTGGTATGAATGGTAGTGACACAGTAGTGTAAATGCTCAAAAGTCATTAATAAGGCCACAATGAGGCTTCTAATTAATATGAATACAATATAATAACTACATATATATTTCCATTGGATTTTTAGTGCAAAACAGTGGGGCTCTCTTTCCATCCATAAGGATCATCTACCGACCATCAAATCCTTTAAACGTGCACTAAGAACAGCTGTTCCACAAGCATTAGTTCCTACACCAATCAACATAGTTGTCAATAGTTGTGATTATAGTCAATTAACTAGTCTGCCTGCTCATCTTCCTCTGCAGATTTATCACACTATCTATCCTTTCTGTTAGTTTCATGATTCTTCTTTGTGTCTTCTATGTTTGTCTTTTATTACTTGTCTGCATAGTTGTTTCTCCTTCTGTCCTTCATATTCTGTCCGTGTCTCCTTGTCTTAAGCCCTGAGAGCATGCTCCTTTATTATCATTATTCTTATAATGACTATGTTGTCTGCCAATACCTTATGTTTTATAAATGTTTTTTAAAAAAAGCTGTCACTGGAAAGTGACCAAAACAGATATCTTTGCACCAACCACTGCATATCCTATTATTGGTTTTCCTCTTAGGACTTTGCATATTACTTGTTATCCCATGAGCTAGATTTGGCTTTAGCTTTTTCCTTTAGGATAATTTCTAGCAATGCTTAAAATAGGGAGCTCTTCATACTAGCCGCTTGGGGGGCAATGGCTAAAAAACATACACACACACACAGTGAATGCATACAAACACATTCTCAGACTTACCTCGACCCCTAAACATCCCCAACACATACAAAGTAATCTGTCTAGTAACTGAACTGACATAATAACCATCAACATTAGACAAAAATATCTTGCAAATCCTATTGGCCCAATATACAATATTTTGTATCAAAACAGCTTGCTAAACATGCTGGGAAATTTGAAGATTTTTATATTCCAAAATATAAGAGTGTGACTTAATACAACTGTGCACTAAGATATCCAAAAACAATGAATATATTTTGACACCCCTAAATGCAACTAGTTGATAACATGAATAACGAATGAAAGTCTCTTAGGTGTTAGTGTTCAGTTTTCTCTCATAGGAAAGTGTCAAAATACTGAAAAATCTTACCTTCTAATTCTTCATCATCTAGACTATACATGACTAGGCTAGAATCTTTTTTTCAAATTGGGTTCTAATGACAGACAGGAGGCACAAGGAAGTGTGTCTCAGTTATCCATGTATTATATATGTTACAGAAACACAGCCAGTGTTCAGGCACTTGTGAAATGAAAGTGACTCAAACATGAGAGGGAAGTGTAATCAGTCACAGGTCTCTCCTGCAAACTGACATGGCGCTGGGAACCAAGCACTCCTAGGATACGACTATGAATACTGACACATAACTGAGACATAAATTAGTAACAAATGTGTTTTCTTCCACTCTGTGTGCGAACTATAAAAATGAGAATGTGCTGGTGAAAGTTATGCATCTATGTGTGTGTTTGCGTGTCTCTTCATGTTTGTAAGTGCTCATTCACATTAGTAAATAGGGTGTACAAGAAATAACCCAAATATGTAAATGCTTTATTTCATGTGTTTTTCTGCACAGATATGCACATACATGCAAAAGAAGTAGTGTGCAAGTATGCATTAGAGCTTGGAAATATATGGATATTCAATATATGCATTTATATGGCTACAAATAATTTTGAAAAGGAAAGACAAATTTGGAGTGAAAGTAAATATATTAATAAAAAAATAAATTACAGATATGAATTTATCACTGAGCTGAATATCTTCTTTCTCATCCCACACACGTGCTCACACACACACACACACAAAGTGTAGTTTTTATTGTCAGTCACTTGATAATTCTATCCAATGAACAAGTACAGAAACAAGTGTTTTGCTTTTGCCTTCCCTGTTGCTGTTTTGAGTTTCAGGTGCATGGCTAAATTAAGAATTAAGATGCTGCATTAGTCTGGTTGCATCTTTGGTGACCCTTATCTTTTCCTTCCCCCTGCCAAGCTAAACTTTCCTTGTGAACAGTCCAGGTCCTCAAACTTAACAGGACATTGCTGCTAAGACTCTTGTTACTGGGCTTATGATTTCCTTGTGTGTATGTGTAGACATCTATACAAGACATGTGAGCATCTGAGAGAGAGAGAGAGAGAGGAAAAATGAGTTTATGTACCTTCATAGATACTTCTAAAAGAAGGAAAACAAAAACAACAAAAATATTGAAGCCTTCCCAACTGTGTCAACCATTTCAAAATTTCTTTGTAAACATTCTCATTTGTGGTGAATTTATCTGGTATGCAAGCAGATCAGAAATAATCTCGTACACTGGGTGTGTATATGAGGAAATATGTGCTTTATGAATGCCAAGTTAGATTGAAAGCAAAATTTTTTTTTTAATTCTTGCAGTCTCTGAAAATGACATTTTACAGGGTGTCATGATATGATAGTAAAAAAAATGCAGTGATATAAATACCTCAGCATGCTAGCTCAAAAGCACCTATTTTACCATGCCAATAAGGAAATTATTTGTGCCCACCAGTGATCTTGAAAACATTCATTATCTAGTCACATATGGCATTGCACTGACGGGAGATAGACTAAAAAGCTGTCAGTGTGAGCAAAAGTTCCAAGACCAAAAAGCTGTCAGTGTGAGAAAAAGTTCCAAAAATTAAATAGCAAAAGGCTAGAATCAGAAAAACTTTCATTCATAAGTTGTGTGAGTGAGTTTGTGTGTTTCTCATTTACAGTATCTCAACTTTGTGTACTGCATATTTGGTCACAGCCTTATATTCTTAATCTCGCTCTTCCTTGAAACATTCCTGTAGCCTACCCAGTACAGGAGCTCAAGCTTTCTCATCTACCCCCACCCTCCACACCCTTTCCTTTCTTCAGCAAATGAAGGTGGTTAGCCAAATGAATGCTTGCAGATAAGACTGTGTCTGACTAGATTAAGCCAGCAGAAAAGTTCTCTACTAGACAATAAAAGCCCAGAAAAGACTTTACTGTTCTGGCCACAAGTGTGAGGAAAGCCAGAGACTGCCACCACCAGAGGTGAGACCAACTGTGCAGCAGGTGTGTACATTCTTAGGAGTTCAAGCAGACAAGGACTTTTAGTAAGTGTAGTGAGGTACAGCTCAACAAGCATAGGCATGGACTCATCTTCTCTCCCATCCCTGCTTTTTTCTTTAATGGAGGCACACAAATGCACATTCCCTTAGACACAAATTAAGTCAGATTAGGATCAGCCTTATTATGTGCTTTCTAACATACCTCTCAACAAATGTTTCATCTTTCTCTTTAATTTATTTAGGGGTTAAGCAATTAAAAAGTAATGGCATTTTATATCTTTCATTATAAACATTAAATTCTAAAGAAGCAGATATTTTTAAAGTATGCATTTTTATGAAAGATCTTCCACAATATAGGTGAAGACCTAAAACTATTTTAAACTAAAATAAAAATATATTTTTTCCACAATATTTTACAGAAGGCCTACATAGGTCTTTTGCATAATATTAGAATGAATCAAGAAAAGAAAAATAATCCTAGAATTCTATTAAGTTTTTATATTCTTTCTTTTCTTTTAATAATTATAAATGGAACCAGTTCACTTAACCTGCATGATGCCAACAGTTACACAACTACAAGCACACACCAACACCGGGTGAGGGCAAAGCACACTCTTTGTATGGCCAGATAAAAAGACACAAGAGTTAGTTGATAAACTGTTACTGAAAGTGGAAGTAGGCACAAATGATAAATGTTATCATATATGACTTGAGTTACTGTGTGAATTCCGAAAATGCATCAATAAACTCAACTGCACATAACCAACGAGGAAGTAAGCAAACTAGTGACATGTCGGCGACAACTAAGCAGACGACAATGCATCCGGGCTCTGCCTTTGGCCCGTCGCTTCAGGAATAAAAACGCTGTTTTCGAACAAATTCGACTACGAAAATTTAAGAAAAACGGTTACTTTTTGAATTAAAGTCGTTCTAAAACGATCATTAAATTGCTTGTATTAATCTAGTCATCTTATATCTAAGCACAAAGCTCACATACAGGCGAAAACTCACCGGTTACAGGGAAAAGTTTCCAAAGTTTCGCCACAGAAGCAGCATCCGATGACCAAACCCTCGCCCTTGACTTCTGCTTGACCTTCACTCCTGCCAGTCCTGGCTCTACTGGAACCACTGGCAAATAATTGCTGACAACTTTTTCATCAATCTGCTTGATTTCTTCGTCATTCACAGCAAGAGGAAATCCGTCATTTTTGCCTGAAGATCAGGAAGATCGTATGACATAATCGCGTTTCGGTTCAGGCCTTTTCCTTCAAGCTCAACATTGTTGTACACGTTATTTCAGTTACATCAACAATAGAGCAGTTAGGTTTCAAGAAACCTTGGTTAAGATGTATTAGTTAATCGCCGTTTTGTTTCGATCTTCTACCACACACAGTTATCGCTTGCTCTCAAAAAATATGGTCGATATACATGCATTGCCCCAACATAACTCGTTACTACCTTAATTAACCAGACTAATCACGGGTGCTTCAATACCAACGCATATGTTGATACAATTTTTATTACCGTAGCTGTGATGTAACGTGTAGAATAAGATCCTAGATTAATTCGCTCTGTAATAAAGGGGTTTAAATAAAACATGTGTTTACCGACTTCATTAGAGGGAGAAAATTGTGACCGACAAGAAACGAGGTTGCTTCCCCTTCTATACATCACACCAAAGACAATATCATATGTCTTTGACTACATTTCAGTGGCATGGGAAGATACTCGGCTTTGGGGCGGTTGAGGGTGGGGGAAATGGGAAAACCATACCCTGTGACAGTGAGCGACATTCACATTCGTGTCCCCTCAGTATCTTTTTTGATGGGAAGCTCCCCAGCTCTTTTCCCCTCCTGGTTCCTGCGCCACTGCATTTTCTTCGTGCCGAAGTGAAATACACAGTTTCAATTTTCAAATATTTATGCTTTAACGTTATGATCCATTCTTTCGAGATGAATGCAAATTTCAGAATTTGTCTTTCAGAATTTGCTCTGTGCTCCGTGCAGTTCAAGATGTCTCTTGAGAAAGCATTGTGTTGTCAGTAAATCTGAACACATCAAATTCTCAGTGCATTAGGATAAGCGACAGGCAGTAACCGCTGCGCCATCGGACCGCCTCAAAGAGAAGTGGCATCAGATTTCGCTAATCTGATACTGTGCGTGAATAGACTTGATTCAAATAAAGTGATAGATCGAAAGTTGACAAGAACATTACAACTGGAATAGTGAACGATAGACAGTAGGCCGGGTACTCCCAGCTGGAAGACTGGTATCAACACATGTATGTACGCTATATAACCGGGTTTAAATAAATGCAGACGTACGAACCTTCGAGGACTATTTATGAATGAAATTGTATATCACACCAGATTATCATAATATCGAACACAGAGAACGAAGTTCCCATTAAGAGACTTATCTAGGACCCTGCTGTTAATTCTTATTATTACTGATTTTTGATAAGAAGTAACGAGTCCGTTGCAATAAACCTGGCTTCTGTGCCAGGGTTGAACTCGCCATGTCCTCAGAACGTCATCAGGTCAGAAATGTGGAAACGAAGAGGACGAAGACAGCCAAAGATGAAGAAGACTATAGGAGGATGGGGGACTACGGGGAAGGGGGTGTGAAGTGTGTAGTCTCTGATGCATTTAACCCTGAATGCTGTCTTTGTTTAGTAAACAGAGTAACAAAGGTGTCAGGAAAGAGCAAGCTTTGCAGCCAGTATTTGAAGCAAGGGGAGGCAGGGTGGGGGGAGTGCTGCTGAAATATAAAACAGCAGTGCCGCCTTCCGGGTACCTAACGCTTCCTAGGTGGAGGTGAGAGGGAATTTCCTGCTTAAAGAGTATTTAACCACGCCCAGGAAAGAACAGACACCTCCTTACCTTTCCTCATGGGGGTGTGCTGCTGCCAAGATGAGAATAGAATTATGAAGGTGAAATTGTAAACACAACAAGTGAAATGTCTGCCACCTGTTCATACGTCTGGACATACAGAACGTTCAGGGAGAGGCGCAGGTAAAGGGAAACTACTGCGCATGCACCACCACCACCACCATCACCACCATTACCCTTTCAGTGAGATTTGAAGTATTTATTAAATAATTTTGCAGAAAGTTTCCATAAAGTTGGGATATGATGAACGTATAAGCCACTGCCTTGATTCGTGTTACAACAGGTCAATGACATAAAAAGGAGAGAAATAGACAAAACACTCAGTAAGGAAATTATTTAGAAATTATGTCTTGCCAGTAATACAGCATGCGGGGGTCAAACTGCTAGAATGCTGCAGGTGCAAATCTTTTAAACGTCGGCTCCCTGCCAGGATCCACCAGATATATTTGCCATGACACACCAGATATATTTAATTACCATGACACAACTTTACTCGCCTGCTGGGGACGGGGACACCCGCCACCGCTGTCGCCGAAAGCACATGATGTCACGTCATTCGCCTGGCTGTCACGTGACTTGAAGTTCAATCTTACATCTGTCGATGACGGGTACAAACGCACGCGCGGACAGCGACTCCGCCAAGATAGTCATCGCCGCTTCATTATCCGACGAGTAAAAACACAACAAAATCTCACAGTCTCCTTGACAACGACGTCTTGAGGCCCTTCTCCACCAGTTTCATGCACCTTTGGTGTATAGCTTCGGGAGCATCATTTCATTAAAACGTTTGAATCGGCCACGATGGTCGCTTTCCGTTTGCCCCCCGTAATCCTTTCAGGGAGATGATCGTGTTACCAGTCCACACGTTTGCTCTGTGCTCGTCACATTCTTACTTTCATAAAACAACAGCGTCCTCTGGGTTACTTCTCTTTACGTTATCGGCACTTGCACTTGTGGTGTGACGGTCTATTTCTTTTAGTAAGATTTAGTTTCCTAGTGAAAGCATCGTATAATCCGTGTGAAGCCCAAAAGAAGAATTCCGGCTTTTTCCTCGAAGCCTCTTACTTGACGGCCGCGGTTTATACTGTGACATGGTGACATGACACGACTCCCGCTCGCAGTGTGTCGTTAATTCTCGTGTGACTGATGACACGAGGATGGATTAGAGATGTGCTGCAAGGTTTCTTTCCCTGTCGCGTGCACGGGGGGGGGGGGTGTTGTGCTCGGCAAGTTGCAACGAAAAGAGTTGAACATTCGACAAATGGCATGTCAAAGAAAATACTCAGATCTCAAACAAAACCTTCGCAGCAGATGATTAGCCATGAACAGTCCCACTTGTCAGAAACCAGTCCCCGACATGATGACATCCACTGGCAGGCGGTGACAATAATGCGATTACTGCCCAACATTCCCCCCAGTGACACTTACACAGCATTACACAAGTACTGGTCAACAATCTACAGAGAAGCACTCGGCTAGTGCACGTTACACACAGCAGTGACGAGTGACGTCCCACCCCCCGTGCTGACAGTACACGTCACCACTACCACACATTTCCACCTTCGTGTCCTACGATGTTTTTAAGCCGTACGATGTTTGTTTTTTTTCCTAAACAATGAAATGCATGCTTACTTATTTTCACACACATACACACACAAACTAAATCAGCACTCTACATCCTCCCACTCCCATCTCTCTTGTCTGACACCATGCCCTCTGTCCTCATACCCTTTCTCTCTTTCTTTCTCTCTCCAATAACGCCTCCTAAAATATATCCCGTCGACATTTTTACCGATTCTGTTTCAGACAGTGAGGGCAAGATATAAAGATTACGATTTTATTGTTTAACCTTTATGTATTCACTCCTGAGCTCACAGCCAAAATATCCGTACATCACGTGCAGTATGGATGTAAAAGGTTAGGGGTGGGTCTTGTAGTGTTTCGTGTGTGAATGGTGTCTTGTGTTTGACGTCTTGTGTACGTCATTTGTTCGTCGTCATTTTGGGAAAAAGAATGACGTAAAAAGAAGAAAGAAGACGGTGTTATGACCAGATAGAAAAGAGAGAGCAGCGAGTTCTTCATCTTCCATAAATCAACTAGAAATCTCTTCACCTTCAATCCCATCTACGGGAAGCTCGTCGAGCATGGTGTATGTGTGTAATATGCGTCGTGCGTATGCAAGGTAAGTGTATGTGCGTCCTATTACAATGGAAACTTAAATTTTAAAAAGTCTACGTAGTGAAGCAGATGAAAGTAGCCATCTTGATGAAATCGTCTGCTGATGACCGTGATGGTATCGGCAATGAGCGAGACCTGCATTAGACAGAATGCAAAGTGAAAACATGCTCTCACCAAAGTTTTTTTTGTAATTAAGCCAATACTACGGGCCAGCCTCCGTTCCAGAACAGTCCGTTATCAACAGAGCTTCCGAACGGAACATCTAAACAAGGTAAGTAAAGAACATTACTGCTGGAAATTGCTCCAGTCCCTTGCCACACCAGACGTCTGATGACAATGTGTGGCTGCTGTCTGCAGACTGTTGTTGCTGTCTGGTGACAGTGCATTTGCTGTCTTGTCACACTGTGTCGGTCATGTTTAGTACAGAAATAAGAGGCAGCGGTCGTCACGTGCCTGTCCAGCCCGCGACTTTTTTTTATACTTTTGCCACGTATAGGTGTGAGGTGTTACCGGATCTGAAAGAAAACTGCCAGGAATGTGGATAGAGACAATTAACTCGAAACTTAAACCGTTGAGTTATGTATGGTACACCTTCTGGTTTAGGCTTACCGTCGGCGCTTGTGGTCTCTATAAGGTGAAAGACTAAAATATATTTTTTTTAAATATGTGTCCAAGGTCTTGTTACCCCTCCGTTGTCTATGTGTCTTTCCTGAGACACTTGGACTACCTAACTTTTCCATCTAAGTTCTGCTCTTTTCTTGGGAAGGCACGCGCTTTTAAATCACATATCCCGTTACAAACCATTTGCGCACCTGTGAACAAGTGAGAGAAATGTACACTGAGTTACAGAAGCGAATTTCTTTTTTGAGAACTCATACTGGCGCAGACGCCTACATAAATTTCTTTTAATAGCATTTACCGAATTCAGCACAATCTCCCATTGACAAAAACTGGAAGAAAAGAAGAAAAAAAAACCAAGCATGAATAGTTCCAGGAGATAAAATTGAAAGACGTGGTTTATTGTAAGAATCACAGAGTTACTGGTGCAAAGCTCCAAAATGTCGACAGATTGAAGAATATTTGGAGGGTAATGTCTAGGCGAGAGGACAGAACACTGAGGGCCAAGACCGCGGGTCAAACCGTGCACATATCCTCCCTCTACATTGCACGACCCACGTGTCTCAAAACAATATCCTCACACCACATTACACAACAGTGTGTGTCTCATCATATTATCCTCACCCCAGTCACGGACCAGTCCGTGCCTCAAGTTAAATTTTAACCCTTTGTATGTGAAATGGAGCGAGAGAAAGAAAGCTGCGCGTATGTGAGTAGACGGATGGAAAAGAATGTGCCAGAATGCGTGAGTACACTGAGCACCCGAGACTCCGGGCGAACTGCTCACTGAGAGTCCCCCCCCCCGACCCACCCAACCCCCCGCGGGCTCCAATTGACTTAGGTTGGCTGGTGAGTGTGGTGCTCGACAGTTTCGCCATCGAAGCACGGATCATTTACGCATGACCATGGCAACGCAGGTGGGCTCCCATGTGCCTACCAGTGGAGTCCGTGATCCTTGGAAGACTTTTGAGGCGTCAGTGAAGTTAGCGAGGGTCCATTCCAAAGGGACGCATTCCCGCACCAAATGTCCTCTCACCCAGGACACTTTGGGTTGTGGATTCTACCCTGTGGATGCTAATTGTGATGTCTTGGTGTTACTCCGCTTAATCGCGTTCCCCTAGTGTGGGAGCTGCTGTGATGCCCGGATGTCTGTGCACCTGTATTCGAGTACTTGGGGACATTGTGTTGGTCTGCCGGTAACACAGAGTCGAGCAGCAATAGACGCATTAAACAGGGGGAACCCCTGAACTGTAAGTACTTTAACCGGTTCACGATTGTAAAGCAGATGTTGATGACATGTATGGAGCACTGGTCCGATAAGCGAATAGGGAGAGCGAGTGTAAACGGTGGAGTAATGTATTAATAATTTAAAATTTTGCTATTCCATGTAGTAGTAATGAGTTCTAAAGTGTATTAGTCATTCTGATCTTCGTAGTCGAGGCAGAAGGTTAGATTTCTTGTTGTAAGATATATGCAGCAAGACATTAGAGAACTTTTCTGTTTACTATTATGTTTATCACCATCCCTACCTCCCCCCCCCTGACAGTGTTCATTTCGCCGTAAGGCTTTGATATCAAGCGTAGATTATCAATCGACGGCGTCTGGTCATAGCTAGTGTGGTTTGTTGCTGCTGTTGTTGTTGTTGTTGCCTGTCTTGTGACAATCCTTGCCCCGACATAACGAATAAACACGACTTGGGCAGCCTAAGGCAATCGTTGCGATCTTTGTTAAAAGACTGTGCAGTCTGTTCTGATTGAATGTGTTGAGGGACACATCAGTTTGTGGCAACCCCACTTTACACGACCGCACTGTACAATAACAGTATCCTCACCCCACATAACCCGAAAGTATGTGTCTCATCACATTACGAACACACATTACACAGACATACAGTATAAGTTCATGAATGCACGATGTACAGTCTGTGAATATTATGAAGACAGATTATACGGCCGAGATGTTGTGGCCTGCTTGTCAAGTATCCTGTGTTGCAGATAAGTCCCAGAGAATCCTACTTAAATTAAACCCAGGTTAAGCCCACTAACTTCCTGCAACTATTTGCAGTTCTGTCTGAACTAGAAACTTTATCTGCTAAGCTTTCCACTCATTCTATCAGCTCTTGCAAATGAAAGACTTTACAAAAGCTGTTACAAATGACCTCGGCTGAAAAAAAAAACAGAAAATGCGTTTGAATAGTATTTTAAGCACCATTTTCACGGTTCTAACGTTTTACAGTCATTTCTCTGTGTTTCCTATCTGTACAGAGTACGATGTGAGCACCACAGATCTTGGTACGAGCGAAAGAAGACTTGAAACAAAGTAAATTAGTAAATCCTTACAGGAAACAGCAACAGCACGAAACCATTTCCTCAAGACTCCAGGCAACTTTGCAGCTCAGATCCTCCCAGTCAACTGCTTGCAATCACCGAGGCCTTCTGACAAAAGACGTCGGAGAGGGAAGGGAGGGAGGAATCAAAACACCTGACTGGAAACACGTTAATACAGCACACCTATGGGCTGTTTCCCCTTTCAAATGTCCTCTGTCATCGTCACGAGAGACTAATGACGGGTTCTAAAATGATTTCATTATTGACACTTTTTTTCTTGCCACCAGTTGGAAATACTTCACACCGACACCTGTAGAGAGTAAAGCAAACCTCCATAACAGCAGCTGTCTAGTGGGAGGCCGTGACGTATCCTAGTTAACAGCCAGGTAGCCCAGGTAGGCTAGCTGCGACCTTACACTGACCTACTACGCATGCGCCTAAATAACATCCAGGAGAGATATTGGGGGAGTTTGTTTCGGGTTTCTCCTAGCGTTGCCTAGACAACGGAACCTTCTGGGGGCCCACTAAGTCGGTCCCACCGCGGGGGAAGTCGCGGCACTGAGGTGGAACAACGGTTGTCACCAAGACAGTGAGAAGTTTAAGGGCAAGGGTTCGCATCCTTCACACTCCAAGTCTTCATTCCTTCACCCCTCTAGTGCAAAGTCACCGTATGTGAAAGAACTTTACAGTCTTTACTACAACACACATCGAAACCACTGTTACACCCTTTGACACAAAAATAATATATTCTGTGGACAAATGCAGTCACGTGTTTATGTCCCCAGGCGACATACTGAGCGGGGCCGCCGTTGGCGTCTGACCATATCGCACATTTTAACAAATCGGTCGCCCGCAAGTATGTGTGAGTGAGAATTTTCTTTTAATACATCTAGCTTCTTAAGAAACTACAAATAAAATGACAAAATTACACTCAGACGAATAGTTTAACGAAGAAACAGCATTTATAATATTTCTGGGGCCAGTTGCATGACACATTTCTAATTTTAAACTCTTTTAGGAGTTTCTATTTTTAGAAAGGCACAAGACATTTTCAGAACTTTTTTTTTTTAAATAAGAAAACGCTTTTTAAACCGGATTTTCGTTTCCGCCAGTACATTTTTTTGTGCAGTGAGTCTAAATGGCATATGAGCGATTTTAGAAGAATAAACGGTTTCTAAATTTTCTTCTTTAAAACAGTTTTAAGGTTGAGAAACATGTTGTACAACTAGTCCCTGGTTATTTACAAGACGCAGGTTTACGTACAGTAATGGTGGAGTCACTACAAGTTTTATTCCATGTAAAGTTTAGTATGTTTCATCCTTCTACCATGCTACGTGTGTGTGTGTGTGTGTGTGTGTGTGTGTGTGTGTGTGTGTGTGTGTGTGTGTGTGTGTGTGTGTGTGTGTGTGTGTGTGTGTGTAAGACGTGATAGTCAATGTTAGATTCTGACACACTTCCTGCTATCATACTACGTGTGTGTGTGTGTGTGTGTGTGTGTGTGTGTGTGTGTGTGTGTGTGTGTGTGTGTCACAATGGTCAATGTTAGAACCTGAACACTTCCTGCTATCATGTTACGTGTAGGTGTGTGTGTGTGTGTGTGTGAAAGAGAGAGAGAGTGTGTGTGTGATACGATGGTCAATGTTAGAACCTGAACACTTCCTGTCATAAAAATAACTGGGAGGGGGAGGGAAGCCTGAAGAAACTAGTGGATTTTTTTCTCTTTTTTGCGCCTGGTCTGCATTCCCGTGACTGTGTGCTGCACGTGGGGGGTGGGGGGAACTAGTTATCCTAAACGAGGCGGCGTGTCATGGGAAACAGATGCAGCGCCTGCGTGTCGAGGACAAGGGGAAGCAACAGTAACAGCAAGAAGCGTGTGTAAAATGAGGCATCCGCGCCAGTTCCTGTAACCCTTTCAGTGCCTAGGATTCAACATTCTTGTGGTTGTCATGTCTTCTCAACCTGTCTCTGGTCCTCAGATCGCCAGGCGGTCTAGCCTTGTAACCGGCTCACTGTGTGTGTATATATAAAGTTGCATATTGTTAACACCGAGTCAGCTATAGCAGAGTAAGTCGGCCTGCCCTGCCCTGCCCGGCGCGACAGAGAAAGAACACCGTGCCAAAATCAAGATCTGAACCGAGGACACCCAGTCATCACTGTATTGGTGACAATCGCTCATTTAACTCACTGACTAACTAAGATCAAGCCTTCACCAGTAACTATCCACGGTTGACCAAACTCCTCTCTCTCTCTTCAAAATTTTCTTTTAATATTAATATACAAACGCGCACACACGCGCGCATATATATTTGAAGTCATAATTGTACATCAACTGTCTTGTCCACCGAGTGTAAAGTTCAACAAGTGTCAGACAGATGGCCATGGGGTCAGGAATTTACCACAACCCGCTGTTGGTTATGACTGCTGGTGGACTGGTAAAAGCAACTACACCATTATTAACTACTACTATAATAATGTTATTTTCATACAGCTTCATACATCTTGTTCCTAATATTCATAGTGACATCGAGACTGAATACCTTCAACTAATTTCCTCCTAACATTTGCTGTTCTGAGGACAGTAGTCTCAGTAATGTACCATCGCGGGCTTTGGTCTAGCGACAAACATTTGGAACTGGAAACTAAAATCAACAGTTAAGCAACAGAAGTTTAATGTGCAGTCTTTTAGAGAAAGTGTGTCTAGCTATACACAATATATTATTTCAAATGTAAATCATATGGTACGTCAAGTGTAATGGCTATGTCGCCTTGGGCTTTACAGGTTTAATGATAGATTCAAAGGTCACAGTACAGGCGGCACAAGAACATTTCTGGTGTAACTGAGAAGTCTTCAAGAGGAGCACGCACCTGTTTTAAAAAAAAACAAAAACTTTGAGCTCATGGCTGGTTTAACTATGTGTACAGTTTGTGAAGGAAATGCCTGTCTGGGATATGTCCTGCGTGAAGACATGGCTAAGATTTGAAGGCAAAGCTTATTTTACTCCGCAGCAAGACCTGGCAGGTACGGCAGGTACGGCAGGCAGCTGGCAACAGGTAGAGCAGTGCAGCATGCTTTAGAGAGGCGCCACGTGGTGGAGCAGCACTGTTGCCAAAGACAAGTTTCGTACAATGGCATTGCCATGTTATACACAGCGGTCTGGGAGAATTTCATGCCCTTCTTACACACTCAGATCTTGAAAGAAAATAAAATAAAACCATTAAAACAAAATCCTTTTATCAGCAGCGTTGAACTGCTGGATGTCCTCTTCCAAGGGTCGTAGTTATGAAGCGAGAGTAAGTTGTTTCTCCAGAGCTAAGTCAAGAACTCAAGGAAATGCTTCTTGTTTCCAAAGTTATCAAGCGGTGTCCAGACCCCCAGGTCAGTACTTCCTGTATCTCTACCCTGAAACACCTATGCCATCATTTTTTAACTACTGCTTTGTGGTTAAATCAACGTCTGCTTGTCCGGCTGCCGGGTCTAACTTCGGAAACAAGACGCTTGTCCACGAGTTCATGTTACCCCAGGGCAACGACTTAATTGCGGTCCCAATTGTTTATAAGACGACCTCGGACGAGCATCTCACGTGACGTCGGCCTCAGACGCACCAGGAGCCTCTTGACACGTTCTCCTATCATCACGTGGCAGACTAAAGCTTGTGCGCGCACAACCGCTCAAAAAACCGCCCTCAGTCTGACGGTCTGGTGCTCTGTAGAAAAGGCCCCTCTTTAATCTGACTGACCGAAGCTCTCTTTTCGTGTCAGACCTGTCGTGTGATGGTCGGTTATCTAAGTTTTGTTCAAAACTGGACTATCCCTGATGTCAGACCCTGGTTTGCAGAGATCGCTGAACCTAAGCAGGGCTTCTCCTAGACCTAAGGCTAAATTCTTTGGGGTCCCAAGGACCCCTTCTTCAGATTTCTAAGGGGTCCCAGGCTAACTCTAAGGGGTCCCTTTACAATGTGAAAAAAAATCACAAATCAAAAATGATTTTAACTACGCTGTCAACGACATCTTGGAAATAGGTTAATGGAACTCTTTCCGGTAAGGGAAAGAACTCAGTGCAAGGGAAGTTACTCTCACCTTGTAGCAGACGACAATAGATTGGGCTACGATGTCAGACACTACACTTACCCAATTTTGTATCTGTTCTTCGCCCAAATTTGAAAAAGTCCCCTGGGACCCCATTGACGAAAACTAAAGGGGTCCTCCGAACTTTTAATGCGTACTGTACGCAGAAGCCCTGCTAAGTTTGGGGAGGGGGGATGCTAAATCCCACAGAGTGTCGTGGTGAACCTTTCGCTTGCTACCCACTCTGTCAGCTCAGTCAGTGCAAAGCAGAGACGGATATGATACCAAAGGAGGGAAAAGAAAACAAAAACAAAGTATCAGCCGCATCTGACTTCTCCAATATTCTCTGAAAGGGAGCACAGCCCCGCCGGCCAGAGTAAGTCACTAGCTGAAGGAAGTTCACTCACGTTCAAAGTACTGCAGATCCTCGTCTTCGCGGGAACCACGGTTGACAGAGGGCGCTTCACACCGAGTTCCTGAAGGCTGGTAGGTGGCGCGCCTGGTCGAGTCCTCGCGTCTGACCTTGACCTTTCGCCCCACGCTGTTGAGGAAGTTCTCGAGGGTATCGTCCACTGTCAAGACACAAAGACGACTCGTGCTGAAACATCAACCTGCTACACTTGGCCCACTACAGTCTCAGCATTTAAATGATTACGACATTCTTGTTCAAGATTAAAGTCACGCCCCTGAAGGCCGGTAGTCAGTGCAAGAGACTCAGATGCATGCTAATGAGGTGTTATCACAACTGCCAGACTATTTTGTGACGAATTGAAAACATTTTGGCTTCTTGTCAATTCGCAGAAAGAAACTGCTTATCAGAAAAGGATTCGTTAATATTTGTAGAACAAATTACCTCTAGGTTCTCTTTAATAACATATATATATATATATAATGACAAATGACTAACTGACCTTTGGGATAAATAAATTTGTACTGCATATTGTATGATCTATTAATACAACTATGATCATTAAGCTAATTATTGATATGGACACTTGATAGCTGTAAAATGGACACTACATTTAACAAATCGTTGGCATAAATGTTCGAAGTAAGATTCACTCGTACAGATACTAGCGGACATTAATTATACTCGAAAAGAGCAATAGCAATAGTTCGTCTTACTAGGACTCTAGAAAAGGTTGTAAATGGTTGTATACTTCCATAACAGATTGCACGCAACCTTTTCTCAATATGTAGATCGACATTCTAGTTACAAACCGATTGTACACAACTTTTTCTCAATGTGTAGATGGAGAAACCAGTTACAAACCAATTGTACGCAACCTTGATGCCGTGAACCACCCGCTGATATGAGATCATCCAACCTGATCAGCTTTTCTTTACAACGCTACACCTCGACCGCTGGTTTCTCGACCGTCTTGATGGTTAAACCCTCAGACTCGGGGATCATCGTTTCACACGATTGGCTAAGTTAAGGTATGCTATGCACTCACTTCCAGCCATTTTGCTACCTAGCTACGACCAAACCCTACCTAGCTAGTACATGATGTGGTCATCCTTTCTACTGCCTATCGTATCCTCCTTTCTCTCTCCCCCCCCCACTTCCACCTGTCGGGTTCCTTTCCACTACCTGTGTTATGTATACCTATACTTGTACCTGTATTCCACTTGGCTGCAATAATGTCGGACATCATTGTGTCTATGCTAGGACACCGCAGTCTTGAAGGCCATCGGACTTCCGCGGTTTTCAGCCTCTAACCGATCTCCTGGGGGAAATAACTGCAGCAAGACCTTCCTATTGTCTCTGTCCCCTCCACAGCCGCAATACGACGCCCGCTGCTTTCCGTGATGTAACACACTCTAACTACTACCGGCTCATATGTCTACGCGTTTGTTCAGCCGCACGTTCGCTCGACTCGTGTAGGAGGCAGAAGTGCTACACCAATGTTATAGCCCTATTCCTAGTTATCTCATTACACCCCTTGCTGAAGGTAACCCCCCCCCACCACCACCACCACCACTAGGGCTGTAGAGTGGTTCGCACTTCTGTTTACCAACGCCTTACCTGACCTCCGGTGAGGTCACAACTGTTGAGGTAAATACTTCAAGTCGCCTACCTTCAAACTAACTGTAACTGAACCAGGGTTCCAAAATATTTACAGAAGCATCCCTGCACCCCTTTGCTGCCTGTCATTAGTAGGGAACTGACTTTACCCAAGTCGACCTGCTTACATTACCTGGAAGTGTCGTAGTAAAGCGGCTTTCATGGCCTTATAATCATCGTCAGCCAACTCGTCACTTAGCTGATGGTAAACTTCTTTGCCGTCACGACAACTGAGTTGCCCAAAGCTCGTGCAGCACCCGGTGTCACGATCTCTTTTGCCTTCTCACAGTGCGCAGGCGCAGGGGTCAACAAGTTAACGAATGGGGTTTGATCTTTGCGAATTGCGATACTGATCTAAGCATTTTGTCTTTGCTAACCATCTTAACTTCTCAAACTGCGTCAAATATCTCTCTATCTGGTCAGAGCCATCTTCTCCTCTACCATTTTCCCAACCCGCCAGACGTCACCCTCGCCATTGTACGATCCGCAACCACTGCCACTACTCGACCTTCTACTGGAGCAAGACTACCACACCAACTCTCACACGGTCTGTCTCCCTTGCATTAGCTTCACACGAAATCACTTACAATCATAAAGCTGTAGAAACAACAGCCACGTAGAGAAAGCAACTAAACAGATTATTTCATCAAAAATAACCTCACCATTCACACCGTGCTCTCGTTCTCCTAGTGTGATGGAAAACAACTTACCAAAGGGGAAGGAAACCGGAGTACGCGGAGAAAATCTGGTCAGTCCTGCGAACAGGTGTCACCTCCAGCAAGACCGGGAACAACAACCGAGCCACGGGCTCTTCCTGCCTTGGTGACAACCACACTCCAAACGCTATGCTACCAATCGCCCAGTATGAAAAGATTGCTCGTGCATACAGTGTACAACAAAGCAGTGTGCAAATAAGGCTAATAGGCTTGGCTTAATTACTGCAACTACATTCAGCCTCTAAAATAACTCATTGTTACCTGGACTAATTTTCTAGGGGATACAGTTCAATCCTGGACGAGACCTAATAATATGGCGTGAACCTTGGGTATGTACGCCAAATGGACAGAACCTACCAACATGTCGTGAACCTCGGGGGTTAGGTACCCGAAATGGAAAGAGAGGTGCCGTGCTCGAACCTCTGTCTCGGGGCTGATCACACTCTCCAAACCTCCACCACCCCCGCCGACATGTGCGTGTTGGCAATACACTAAATCGCTAGCAAAGATAATACAAACTGACTCCGAGCCCCCAGCGTACATCCCCAGTGACCAACTCACGGCAGTTTAGTGAAATAAAGACAGTTCTGGCACGAAGTTGTATAATATAACTCCGTGGTTCTGGTCCCTGTCCCCCTCGACAGCCTGGCGCCGCTGTACGACCTCCGCTGCCTTCCGTGACGTAACACATTCTAAATTCTACCCGTTAATGCATCTACCCGTCTGTTTTACCGCGCGTTCGTTCGACTCAGAGGCGTAAGTGCGGCGCTAATGTTATAGCCGTATTCCTGGTTATCTCTCTACTTTTTTTGAATATGGATGACTTACCCCTTGACAGGAACCCAATGGGGGTGTCAATAAATGATTAAATCTCTCTATCTCTCTCGCTCACACACACACACACACACAGTTTGTAAATAATATAGGTCTAATTCACCATGAAAATAGATGTAAAAACACTAAAACCTATTGGGGCCTTGTCAGATGCGACAGATGCCATGCCTCTGTTAGAACAAATTACACGTGAACTAGAGCAGCCCAGCAGCAGCCCAGGCGTGACAAGACTTGGCAATGTAAACTAAGCTGCTTGTATCTACCTCAGAGATATATCATTGACTACTCTAGGCTGGTATGACCCACTACTCTAGCTCCTTATCAGACACTGTTCCTGCTTGTTATTAGCATGGCTCTAGCCTGTTATCAGACACTGTTCTAGCTTGTTGTCATTGTTCTAGCTTGGTATCATCGACTGCTCTAGCTTGTCATTGTTTCAAACAAGGTGTTGCATTACTGTCCTCCCCTGTGTAGGGCGGGGGGGGGTCATCATTCATCATCACCATCATTCGCCCTTTGACTAGTAGTAACTGATCATCAGTTTAGCTGGTCCGTTCTTCGAGGGGGGCCTAGGGTAGTTGACACGGCTGGCCACTTACGTCGCTGAGGGGGGTCCTCTTGGAACGTTAACTCCTTCACATTCGCTATCCACCAGTTTTCCTCTGTCCACCAGGGTGGAAGCGGTCCGGTGACGCAACGGTTAGCGACTGTCACCAGTGCAGTGAGGGTTGGCAGTCCTATGTTCAGATCTCGTCTCGGGCACGTAGTTCTTTTTCTGCTTGTGACTACAGGGCTGGCAGCTTTGCCGTGATTTAATCTTAGTTTGAGGCTCGGCGTAAAACACCAATTCTCCTCCCCATACCCTCGTCCACCAGGGTGCCTGTAAGGAAGGCCTTAGAATGTCGGCGACATGGCCGAACCAGTTTGCGCCGCTGCTGGTGTTCCACGAAAACCACGGCAGTGCTCAAAATAAATCGTTGGTCATGTGTTCCATGCGAGGGGTTCGGACATGCACCCTGGAAGGCCGGGAACCTGGCACGACCATCTGCTTGCCAGCTGCATGCAAGTCGACAAGCACTCCATGTAGCTCGGCCCCTGGGCATGAAAATACTCGATGGTGTGAAAGGGAGCCTGGACTCTGTCAGTCTTCTAGTGTAGCCGCGAGCAAGACTTGAACTGACACCAAACATGTTCTTGACACAAAGCCCTACTTTCTTTCTTCACACTCTTGCCTTCCTTTCCTGTTCTTTCCCACCACACACACTCACACACACACGCACACGCACACGTCTTTATATGGAATACAATTGTGAATACAATTGACCGTACATACAACAGCTGACGACTCTGGCACCCTCTAGCTTCGATAATAGCTAGGACTGCTAGGTGGTAAGTACTCCATTACACCGCCTCCCGAACAAAATCACAAATTTTCGGAGTTCATGCACGGGACATCGTGTGATTTCGCAGACGGTACATTTGTGATGTCACAGACGAGACAACAAAGGAAAATGTAGATGCCTGAGGTGTTTCAACCCAGTCTCTCTTTCTCTAACACACACACACACTACACCCCACCCCTCCCTTCGCACACACAGAGAGAGACAAGCCAGTGGTCAAGGTGGCGTGCCAGTCAAGCGTGCAGTCGTGTTGTTCCTCCTTTGTAGCCGAGCGGCCAAACGAGCTTCCTTTGTGTTTGAAGGCCTGGCTATTGTTGCTCGAGCACGCGCTTTATTTCTCTGAGAAAAGCTTATCAACGACAACTGAACATTCATTGGACTGAACTCGTATATCATCGGTTGTCGTGTAGGAAAGTGTTGCGAAAGTAAGAACGATCAGCATCAAGTTTTTGATTAATAAATCAGTTACATAATTAACAAATCCAAAAATAGCACTTACATTTCATGTTCATTCTGAAGTGGAACATGCTGACATTGGTTGGAAACATCCTAAATCAAATGAACCACAGCTTGCTTTCATCTTCCCCCACACACTGCCCAGCATCGTGTGGCGAGCATCGTGTGCCTGGCATGAGGAAGGGTGGGGGAGAAAATAGTCCAAGAACGATAACTCTAGTCAAGTGCCGCACTTTATTGCTTCTGTCGACTATTTATTTATTTCCCCCCCCCCCCGCCGTGAAAACAATTGTCCTTGCCATAAAAAAATGGTCCTCTCGAGGCAAACACGCTGGTGCTGATTTTTTTTATTGGCATAAAAATCTCTGATTAAAACACAGGGTTTCTGTTTGTTCAAATGTCGCAAGCCTTTTGTTGCATCTTTAGTCCTTCCAGTCTCCTCACCTCTCAGTGACCGTTAGATTGTGTCGATGTTCATCTGAACTCTGAAGCACCTCAGATCGCTGATAAAACCGTGAAGTATAGCTCAAAGTGAACTCAGTGACCAAAAGTGAGATGTCAGAATCCCTCACGTGGTTTTCTGCTTCTTTAGACAAGTACAATCTAAACAGTGCAATGTTCTAACCATCGCCATGTTCCTCGCGACGTATTATGATGTAATAATATTAAACGTATTATGATGTACGTATATTTGGTCATTGCAGTCGCTGGCCGTAGTGCCCCTGCCAGTAAAACTGTTATGAAATGGCTATAAAGTTTCTGTTCGAGATAAACTGATTCGGGGTGGCTGTCGGCGATTTATGCCACACAAACAAATCGAAGATTTACTGTCCTCCCTCTTACTCAATGAAATCCCGTGTACACTATCATCAAGTCTGCTGGACAAACTGTGCTGGACAAGGAAGGAGGTGCCCCTTGCTCCCTGCTGTGATGTTTGACCGGTAGGGGTCACACTGCCAGACTAGCAAGTGGATCGGGTTACCCAGTCACGCTGTTGGTTCTGGGAGGCAGGAATGATCGAGTTACCTTTCCCTACTTGCCATCCACCAAACCGTTCACACAGCCACTGTAAATGCTCAGCACTGAGCTACGAGTGCACTGAAAGTTCCCTGAAACCTGCAGGCCACACACAGAGACACACATGCGCGCGTGAGGCAAATTTGTCCGAGTGAAAAATCCATGCAGGCAGCCACACGATCTGGTGAAAACTATATTTTTTGTTTTCTTTGCGCCACTTCCGTCTCCATGCTGGAGTCTCCGCCAAATCGGCACCCCGGAAAAAAGTAAAAGTGCTACCCTGAAAGAGGTAGGGTGTCTGCTACCAGACGCCCGTCTAACTGGTGTGTCGAGCTGGCGAACAGGTACTTCCAACAGTTTGCTCGCCAGAGGGAGAGGGATACCTGCTCATTAACTCACGCAAACATCTGGCGCTCGTAAAGGCGCGATAGCCTTGTAAACGACTCACCGCTTGCTTCTCATCGGCTGCTTCTTCACGCGCACAGCTTTTGTTTCAGCTTCAAGAATCAAGCATTTGACCACAGAAGACGTACGTCGAGTTGTAGCATGTACATTTTGTCGTCGTCGTCGTCGTTGTTGTGGATGGAGGATGTTGAGGGTAACAGTAAGATAAAATGAGAAGAGTCTTAGGCTGATGCGAGGGTACATGTATCCCGTATTCCAACATCTCTGAGCATTCATTTGTACAGAACTAAGATTCCTCCCCCTCCCTCAAAAAAAAAAAAGTTTGTACCCGAGTTGTCTCCATGCAACTATCCGGGTGGGGGAAACTATGTAAAAACAGTAACAGACGTGAGCAGTACTCAGTCTCACATCGCGCGCAAGGCCGCTGTGTATGATTGAAAGGTGCACAACCCTTCAGGAAAAAAACCACTTAAACCCTATTTGCAGACCCGCTGCTCGGCCATAGTAGGTGGCCATGATCACGGACGTTAAGTCAGATGGACTCTCTTCGGGGAACAAATCACTTGCGACGCGCATGCGCTGAGCTGAGGTAACTTATCGGGGGTTTTCCAGGTTTTCTTTAAGACAGTTCGCCGCAGAACTTCAGTTGTAATTATTTTGAGATGCTACCTGTAAATACTAGGCTGCCCTGCACACAAAGGTCGACTGAAAGGTTTGTCATTTTTCCCGCATAGAAAGACCAGACAACGAAGACTGTGAAAAAGTGGACAAATTCTTGTGAGGGATGCGAACCGTTGGGATTCAACCAAAGACGTTAACTCAGACGGACCACCATCTCTCGCGCAGCAGGTACGAGACAGAGAACTAGAGAAGGTATGAGACAGAGAACTAGGGAAGGTCTTTGAGGAAGCTGCTCGTGCACAGCGCGAAACTTCCACACAGCAAACTTCCACACTGCGCATGTGTAGAGTCGCTTGTCTGTCTCTATAGCCTCTGCCGTGAAATAGCTGTAGTCGTAGTTACTGGTCTTGAAAAAACCCGTAGTTACTGGCTGTTTTTTCCCCCCTCGGTCTTTTCTTCATCTGTGGGAGCAGCGCCAGTTGTTGCTGCCGATGATCGTCAGGGGCGGGAGGGGTACCTCACGTTACCCGCAGGTACACTTCCGTCCCCAATGATCGATATGTTGCAGACGTGGTTGTTGATGCTTGGCTGGTGAGTCAGTTTCCGAGCGATAACGGACCACTTGAGCAGTTCGTCGTTTAACGGAAAACAGGTCGTTGTGACTGGAGATTAGCTCAGGCAGTTATGTTCACTCTTTTTTACCGTGGGAACAACATGTGCTTTCATATGACACCTCTAAACACTGAATGCGTACATGTGTGTGTGTGTGTGTGTGTGTGTGTGTGTGTGTGTGTGTGTGTGTGTGTGTGTGTGTGAGAGAGAGAGTGTGTGTGTGTGTCCTCGATGCTGTTATTGTTGTCTTCTTTTTCCAGACACGGATACACAAAGATGTCTGTGTGACTGAATGTGGCAAATGTTCGCACAATCTTTAAACAATCTGCGGAAGATAATCACATTTGGACAATATACATCCGGTTAGGAAGGTCCTTGATTGACTGAATACAAATAATTCCGGTGATATTTGATGCGCCTGGCGGAAACCGATCGTTCACTTCTGAAAAAGTCATTCCCATGAACACTATTGTGATCAATCTGTTCATATATATATATGCCCAGACAAGACCGCTCACATTTATTCCTGTTCAGTCCACTCATACGAACATGAAACCTGACAAAACCGCAAATACAAACACTAATCAGCCTAAGCCAGACTGTTCATATGAACAAAACTTTGACCATACCGTTCATATGAACAGTAATCAACAAAATTCTTTGGCCAGATCGTTCATTCTCTTCATGATGCTTCTCGCCACTCTCTCTCTCTCACACACACACACACACACACACACACACACACACACACACACACACACACACACACACACACAAACACAAACACAAACACACACACGCACACCCACGAGGTTGGTTTAGTTGCGTGTACTAGTATGATACTCTCTGGCCCGTCATCGTCGATGGTTTGAGATGACCAGCAGCACACCAGCACCAGCAGCACCAATCTCATGAATGTGCGTGCTATAGCGCCCACGTGTGCGTGTGTTTAATGTTTGGAAGGTTTGAGACTGAAGTAAGACGAGCTGATAGGACATCTTTCACCTGCTTGGGACTGGCATCGTTGAACTGAGAAGCTGGAGAGGGGGGAGATGGAGATGAGGAGACTAGGCAAAGGTTGGAGGAGCGAGGGCGGGACTACTGACGGTACCAGCTGCTAGTCTCGGCACGCCGGAATGCGTGATTAGCTGCTGTAGTCATATACTAGGGAAGAGCGTGAGCGACAGAGGAAAGAGAAAAGAAGTTGGGATGGGAAAGAATCAGGTGAAAAATGGGAGATAACAAGGCAAGAGCGGTAAGAAGCAAAGCAGATTACAAGTCTGCAGGCTGCTACTTACGTTCTTTGTAAATAACATTAATCCCCATTCCCATCACGAACTCTTCTTTCATGAGCACACACGAACATTCGCATAAAAACGTGCGCAAATAGGCACACGGGTGCTCGCGCTTGGGGCACGTGAACACCACCCTCCTCCTTACTCAACTCATTGTCCCCTCTCCCTTCCCATTCACCAGATGAACATACCTATAAGTGTGTGTGTGTGTGTGTGTGTGTGTGTGTGTGTGTGTGTGTGTGTGTGTGTGTGTGTTGGCCAACATTCGACACATCTTTAGCTTTCTTCAACGCCAGGAGACGTTTCTTCGAGACTTGAGCCAGGAGGGCAAAGACTCGAGACAAAGTCAAAACTTGACGCAAGGGGCATGTCAGCGACAACAGAATGTCGGGACTACCAGCTGTCATCGTGAAAATCCAATGACTATCCAATCTGGGCTACAAGTTAGAGGTAGAAGGTCGACACCAAGGCCGGAATGAGAAGTCGCCGTTCTCAGAAGAGAAGAGAACGTCTTTGAATATTCATCCGAGCTCCAAAGCACCGGGGTCGGGAGGCAAGTCGCCTCAAGTTCGTGTTCGTTGAGCGGATGCACAAGACATTGTTCATTCCAACATGCACCACTGTGTGCTGTATAACAGGGAAGTCGGGGGAAAAAAGCAGTTCTGGAAAAAGCCACGTACCATAATTATGTGGACTGGGACAGCGCTCCGTATCCGTGTCGTCATGGGAACAGTCGTAGTTCTCTTGACGTAGTTGGCAGACCGAGTGAGGAAGTGACTACAGAAAGCTAGACAGGACACTACAAGAGGTGTGTCACCTGCGTGCTGCAACCATCACTAAGGCAGCCACCTCACGACAGAAATACACTTCACCAAGGCAAGAAAAACCAGGGAAAAATAAGTCACCCTGAAGAGACTAGTCACGAAATGAAGATGCGTCCGCAATTGAAAATGTCACAGGTTACTGAATAAAACAGTTTTAGCCTTTTCACATCCGTCATTCCATCCGCCCACCTGTCTGTCGGGTTGTCGCTCAGTTTGTCGAGCAACCAGTTCCTCTTTGAAACTCCTTTCGACCTAAATTCCTGTCTACAAATCTTCTGTTCATGACATTGTTCTGCTTCCTTATCTCTTCTCTCTCTAAATATAAGAGTGTAAAATACTTCCAGGTACGACGAGTATACTTTTAGTACCCCGATGTACTATTACCCCATACCACCACCCGAGGACACGGGATGGAATTTTATTGTATAATTATCTTGAACAGAGAATTTGTGTCGTCGACATTAACATTGATAATGTCATCATCGTTTTTGTCTTCACGATCGATTGACGACATCAAGTCGTGAAGACAACGCCTACCCTCCCCCCACTGCACTTCCAATATTCACGTCCACCCTGCACCCTTTCACCCCAGTCATTGTAGCTGACTAGCAGTGAGGACAGGCCGATCCAGCTACGGGTGGGAAGTGAGAAACATGAATCATAGTTTCATTTTAGGGTTAATCTTACCTAGGAGAAATACCTGCACCCTGTTCTTGGTACCTTTGTACTCGATTAACATGTTTATTTTGTGACTTTTTATCGGAATTTTTCCCTGTTTCAGGGTTCACTTATCACTTTTGTTTTTTGGGTATTTTTTTTTCAAAAGCTACTCCTTTTATTGTCATGATATTGAAAGGGTTATTAACGCTGATTAATGATAATCATAAAGGGTACTGTAATTAGAATGTGGTTAATATGTGGGATGTATTTTTTTCAAGAACGTCTTAGGCTGACATAAAATCTTTGTGTCCTCGACGGGTGTCACAGGATAAGACAAGGCCGCAAAATGAAAGGTGCAAACTTTGAACATTAAAAGGCGGGTGGGCTGGGAAGAGGTCGAGTATGAGAGCTATATATATATATCACGGACATGCAGCATGCCGTGTAAACATATGCCACGTGCAGAGACAGAAGAATGTGCGCGAGACGAGATCCGACAGCACGTAGCCGTCAAAGCACGTAACCATGAAGGCAGAAAGTAAACGGTGGATCGTAGTTAAAAAATAAAAAATAAAATAAAGCGCCCAAATCAGACAAAAGAAAGAGAAATAAAAAAAGTGTCCTCAAAATAAAACTGTTACTCACCTTCTAGTTCGTTCTTTACCCAGACATCGTCAAATCTGGTGGCGACGGCCGGCTTGTCCCCCGTTTCGTTGTGCAAAACGTTCTCCGACATATTGAGACACATCACGGCTCAGGCTCATAGAAGTAGGCTCCTAGACGTTGATGCCTCTCAGCGGCTGCAGAAGACTGTAGGCTCAGTCTCATCAGATCAACAGACAAGTGAAGGCTCAGGCTCATGCGAGTAAAATAAAGTTCCTACACGTCTAGCCCCTCCGGTCAGGGTCAGGCTCATCATGTCCGCTCAAACCCAGACTTAGTTCCAGCAGACACGTCAAGGTCCAGGCTCGTGTGAGTAGACTTGAAGTAGACTTGGAGTAGACTTCAATGGAGTGGACTTCTAGACGCCAGCTGTAGACTAATGCAGGGTTCAGTTCATTTTGTCGGCAGAAAGAAAACTGAAGGTTTACACTCACTTCAGCAGGCAAGTCCCTCGAGGCAAAACACGCAACAAGGAAGTAAACAAGAAGATATTGTAGGCTACATGTAGAAAAGGTTACACACTTTGGTGCCGGCTGAAAATCAAGCATACACCGGTGACCTCACAGGCGTGTTCTCACAACACCAACAAGCAGCTTGGGAAGGTATAGTCCACATTAACGGGACAGAAGACTGCAAACACTGTTGGACCATGCTCGAGCTGTTGCTAGGTGTGTAGTTCATCAACAACCTGTACAAAGGTGCAAAAAATAAAAAACCCACTTCCGCCTGATTACACAACCAGGAAGGCAAAACTGAACCCGGTGACAGCTTTGTTTTAAACAGATAAGCTGAAATCTAGACCGAGAGCCACCTTAAATAGAGCCCCCTCCCCTCACTCTGACAAGCTTGGTGTCAGTCTGTAATGTACATTACACAATCTGTTGGATGATGGCACCAAAGAAGATTAAACAATGTGAACGATGGTTGTGACATCAAAATAACCATGCCAACTCACTTATACATGCACACACACACACACGCACGCACGCACGCACGTACGCACAGACACACACACTTCTGTCCTGCACTTCACCTCTTCTATAAAATGTATTCTCCCAACCCTTTAAGTTCGGGATAAAAGTTTCCATCAGACGAAATCAGATATTAACAAAGACAAGGATTGAGAAGCAGTTGGGAGGGAGTGGGGTGGGGAGGGTGGTGTTTTACTCCGAGCCAGCAACTAAGGCGATATCACGGCAAGGCAGCCAGCAGCAGGTGGAGGAAAACAGGGGGAAGAAGGACGAGATAACTTTTTAATAGAAGAGAAACTATTTCTTGAAGAATATTAAACACCAGGTGGACGATGAAGAGAAATCTTAGAAGTCGCCGTGTGAAAAACCATGGAGTGCAGCATTGGTGGCTGTGTAAAATACTCTAATACACAATTAAATTTTGAGTATCTTCTCTCTGACACTTCGAATGGGAATTACTAATGATTTAAAGGATGCAACAACAACAACAACAACAACAACAGTCTAATAAGTTTAGCTTCTGTTGCTGCGAACTTAATGTTAGTCCCTCTAAAAACAAAACAAAACAAAAATAATAGAACTCAAAATAGAGACTTCTGCTTGAAGCTGCGACAGACTGGCAATTAAAGAAGTGGACGACTGCTGAAAACCGCGACAGCCACTTACTCAAATTATTCAAACAATTGATGGGATACAAGTCCCTATATCTTGAACGAAGAAAGTTCCTGATGTACGTAAGGTACATTCTGCCATTTAGCTGGAGTTTAAAAAAAAACCGCTTTTGCAGATGGTAAAAAGGTAAATGAGCACTGTCACAAGTGTAGCTGATGCCCATGTGCATCATTCTAAAAGTATTAAGTTCTTTGTACCCAAACCCAGATGGTGGATCATACGGCGGTCACCAGCGGGAATGAACGAAACATTAATGTTATCATCCACGCTTTAAAAATAAGGAACGAAAAAATGACAGGAGACGAAAAACATGCGAATTTAAGTTAAAAATTTAGTTGCCTTTCTGTTTCTGTCATTTGCACTGTTCATCGTTTTCTTCTTCTTTCTCGTTCTCTCTCTTTTTTATTAGGGGGATATGGGTGAGCGCTCTTCACCAGCATGTTTGTGTGCTCCCATCAAAAGTAAAAAATTGTGAAATATTTTAATATCCTCACAGTTTCCACGAGTTTAAAACATCGTTAACAATATTATTCTCCACGTTCTCAAAGATAAATTTGGAGATACACTCAAGACACAACAACTTTAAGATATTCGGTCTACCACAAGGAAACAGGAACTATCAAAGCTGTGAGATGCAAGTGTAGGGTTTTCTGAGCGACTTTAACTACAAAAGATGGAGCGATATACTGATGTTGAGAGAGCCCATCGTATTGGAAAGTTCGAGACCTCTAAACTGAGACCAATGATCATAAAACTCTTCTGATGGTCTGATAAGATAAAGTTAGTACGAGATTATAAGACTAGAGGAGCAATGCGCAGAGATGGATTTCGCACAGCAGCTGATCTAACCCAGCAGCAGATGTTAAAACTAATTCGCATTTTAGATAAGAAGACAGGACCGGCTTCTTCTGGTAAGCTCCACATCAACAACAATAAGAGAATCAACGGACATTCAGGCCGTGCCAATTTTGTCGATGACAACCATCCTCGGCAGCTCCACCCTCACGACTTCATCGAGGGCCACGTTTACAACACAGGCACTGGCGAGGACAGTGAAGTTGGGGAAGCAAGACCCACCGCCCCCTGGTCCCAGCCCCGTGCTCGTCCAACACTCTTCTCACTTCTTAACTCATTAGTCTAAGACATCCTATCAAAGGATAGACATGGTGTTCCATTAATACCACATCAGCTGGAGTATTTTTTATCTTACTATTTGCAGATGACTTAGCATTACTATCAACAACTGTCATAGGACTACAAAATCAGCTTCAAACACTACATCAAGCAGCTGAGAGAATGTTTTTGAAGGTTAACCTTGCTAAAACAAAAATTGTCATTCGAAAAGGTAGTCACCTGGCAATGAGGGAAAAGTGGGTCTATGGGGAGGAAAAACTGGAGGTGGTGAACGCATAGATGTATCTTGGCTTGGGTTCTCTACAAAACTAAGTATTAATAATGCATATAGTTATTACATTTAAGAAGGGTACCATTGAAAGCTTTACTACCATGGGCAGGCTAAAATGTAATTTCGTTCAAGTGTTTTTTAAACTATTTGACACTCAAATTGTACCCATGCTAGTGTACGCTTCTGAAATTTGGGGCTAAACCAATAAGCTGCTGTAGAGAAGATCCACCTTGTTGCCTGTGAAAGATTCCTGGGGGTTTCAGTGAGAGTATCCAAAAAATTAATTTATGAAGATTTAGGGAGGTTTCCATTATATATTGTTTCAGCCACCAATGTATTAAATATTAGCTACGATTGTTGAAGCTTCTGGCTAGACATTATGCAAAAACAAAAACATGATAAGCTGTATACCTGATGGACTCCATAGGTCACAAAACATGGGTGACCAAAATACATACGGACTGCTATCTATGGGTTTTAAGTATGTCTGGATGTTGATTTATGTAAGAAAAGCTTATGCTCATTTTAGAATTAGTGTTTCAGAGAAAAATTGCCACAGGAATCAGTTTGAGGTAGCTTTTTGCCATTGTCCATTTTGCCCAGATACTTTGGGAATGAAAAACAGGTATTATTATTATTATTTTTTTTTTTTGCCCTCTTTATGCTGACTTTTGCCGTCTTTATGCTGACAAGAGAAAAGTATGGGAAAGAACTTATAATGGGAGGCAGCATGACCTGAAAAGATTCCTCTGTAGTACGAATGAAAAGAAAGTTATACAGTTTATTTTTCATATTTATGATTCTTAAAAAAAAGGTAGGTTGGCATTAACTGGTGAGTGTGTGTTGTATTATAAATTTTTTTTTGGTTATTTTTTGTTCTATTTATAGATGTGGTGGATGTAGACTTAGTGTAGTGCCCACTGTATGTTTGTTTAAAGAAGTTACCTTGAAGGGTTTTGTGTACTGGCCAAAATTAATGTTTACAGCAAGTCTGTCAAGTGCTGTAGGATCACTTTGACTTCTTCAGACCCTCGGTAAAGAAAGGCTCTTATACTGTATTAAAGTTTCAATAAAACCCTCTTATATACTTTCTCTTATCAATTGTTGTTTTAGTGGGAGTCCAGATGATGTATGCCTGGGACGGGGGAGGGGGAGGCGGAGTGTGCATGTATGGTATTGAGGTTTAGGATAATGGTGTATGAGTAGAAAGTTTTGCATGCACGTGTGATTCACAAATGCTGTGTTTTGAAGAACTGTAGATGAATGTGTACAGAGGTTGAAAATGACTGGTCTTGCCATTAGTTATTTTAATAGATGTTCACACCCTTGCTAGAGCTATGCTCACGAAGCAATGAGGAATCAATCGACCTCGATCTTTGTTACGTACACGTGCAGCCCTAACCCTGACAGCGCGCTGTACCGTTTCTCCTCAACTGTCTCTTTGCAAGTGATGGTCGGGCAAGAAAGATTCCTTGGACATCGCTTGTGACCAGCCTTATGTAACTGTCGGGCGAAATAAAGGTATTCAGCGAAGAAAGACCTCGTGGACTAAGTCCCCCTACCTCCTCACCTTGGCCGAACCCACTCCATACAAGTTTGGCCTTGAACCACTGCGCATGCGCTCCTGACGTCACCGTTAGGGAGCGAAGTTCGTCTGCGAACCGCGCCGCTTCCATGTTGGAGATTTTACTGGAATAATTCAAGTTCAATCGTCCCGTTAAGTTGTATGTAGGAGATTATACTGGAATAATTAAAGTTCAATCGTTCGTCAAGTTCCGCGCTGGATATTATACTGTAATAATTAAAGTTCCTTGCTGTGGAAACAGAAGATAGCGCTAACATGGCCTTCATCACCCCGCCCGAAGTACTGCTTAGACCATTTGTGAGGTAATTGTTTTCTTACCGCTTGCAGTAATTCAGCGTACAGTGTGATTCACATTAACGCAGTAGTAGGCCTAGAAGATAGAACAGTGATTATATATGATGTGCTCTTCTTGGTTAAAGCGATTGAAGACGACATCACTTTACAAACAAACTTGTTGTCAATGCCAGTTGTGCTTTTTAAAACAAATTATCATGGTACGATTATTAGAATTAATTCAATATCTCGATCCTGCCAGACATGTCCAGTATAATAATAACAATATAATCAATGATAGGACGCTATATAAGAAGATTTGAAAGCCACGAACCCATCTAGCTACCAGAACAACTTTAGGAAGGCCCAGACATACAACACTTTGGTATAAGTTGTTATGGATCTAAGGGCACACACCATACCCTATCTGCCAATACTCACCTACCTATCTTTTGGGGAAAAATTTATATTCCTCTCCCTGCTGATGAGATTTAATAATAATAAAGCTAGCATTCCATGGACTGTTGTTAGGAGTAATGCTTAAGGAAGAGGTGCATTCCATTGTGGTTAGGTGACAGATATGGAAAAGGAGAGAGTTTCATTGTTTTGCAGCACAGTAACTAAAAGTCCTTATGGCTATTTGACATATCATACCACCTGTTACTTTCCATATCGTTAGTGTTTAGTTTTGTACATGTTTAATTGGGATACCATGCATATTTAGTCAAGAAATGATTAATAACTATAATTCTTACTGCCTGTTAGGCAGTGATGATGTTTGTGTCATATGTCATCTGCAACTTAGGGTCTACATCTCTCTGTGTAACTCACAGATTGTATTGCAGACTTTGAAGTTTCAGGGAGATGAAATATCTTTTCATTAGCTTGTTGGCATTGGCAAAAGCATGTGATTATCTAGTACGTTTTACTGAAGCTGATTACCATGGTGGCTATAACGAGTACATAAGTACTGAGCAGATTTAGATACTAATGCATCTATATTTTGTGAACTTTCTAGTTGTGGGCTCCACTATTGAATACCTTGCATTTAACTAAGTTATACTGGCTGCTTGCAGGGCCTTGTCCAGTAGTGGGATCCAACACAATAAGCCAGTAATTCATAGTTGCACGGCACAAGCCAAAAGATGTTATCGTTCTGCAGTGTGCACAACGATTGGGCAGCCGCTGCAGATACAAGATGCACATTTGCCAGATGTACCTGCCGGAAAGGTATATACTGTTTCCTGCGTGCTGTTGGTGGTATTAGTTTAGCATACATTGTACATGTTGGCCAGGAAGTTTAGTTTCTCATGTTTTACTTGTCTGCAAAGTAGTTTTCAAGATTAAAGAGTTTGCGATTTACCGCTAACATGACTGGTACCGTACAGGAATGGGTGGCGCCATGAAAACTTGCACTCTATGTCATCAGCTGAGCAAAGGCTAGGTGTACTGCTACACTTTGTGATGCGTAGGATGGAGTGTAGCCGTTGTGACCAGAAAGTGTGAGTCTCTTTTTTTTTTTTTTTTTTTTGCTTTTATTAAAGTCAACATACATTTCAAGTACAAATCATCATTTCATTCTTATGCAATCAGTATATTTTGCAGAGTACATTAAATTGCTTGTTTTTTAAAGTTAAAGTAATTAGAAAGGACTAAGTCTACAATCACGTGGTCTGTTGCTTTCTGTCAATTCAAGCTTTTTTTTATAAGGACATATCATTGCTAGAACACTTTTGTGCAAATTTCTATAATAAACCGACAAAACTGTTCAAGATAATAATTGTTAAAATTATATTAATAATCAGTTTCCTCCATTATTAGGTTAAATATTATTCTTGGTAAACAGTAGTAGTAGAAACTGGCTATCATTTGCCCAGGCCACTCTTAAAATCATTTGAGTATTGTACTACAAGCAACACTATTATAGAACAATAAGAAAACTTGTCTAACTTGTGATTCTGACCATAGATTATTGAATAATTTTTGTACTTTTATTAATCATACAGTAGTAATATTTTTATGTTATAAATGTAATTTCAGTTTGACAATTTATGATTGTGTAACGGATTATAATTATGCTTTCTAAGGATAGCTGTATCAAAATAAAAGTGCTTAGCATTTTAAAAATTAAGCTGTTCAGCTGACCTGTCATCACTACCCTAGTACTTACATTTTATTTATTTTCAGAGGCAAAAGAATCATCTGGTTCTCCTAAGAAATGGACCTGCATCTGTTGAGGCAGGTCTTATTTGACTGACCTTTCGACAAATTTGGGACTGGCTGGAAAAAAGAGGCCATCCTTAAGATGGCATATATCTCTACTTCCTCACAATCATGCACACACTGGAAGTTACCTGTATACAAATAGCTGTGTACACTCAAGACATACTTGAAATAAACAGAGACATAAATTTATTTCAAGGTAATAGAGTGGTATAAAAAAAAGTCAACGAATTCATGACAATTTGCCTTGTCAGTGGAATGATGCATAATATGAGAGAACCTACACTGAATAAATTTGTGTTTAACTTTATTATTTATGTATATTTATACACATAGAGAAGGAAAGTCTAAGGAGAATGCAAAAGAGACTTTTGGATTATGCTGCTAAAGTAGTTTCTTAATCTGGTTATTAATGTACTGAATGCAAACTCCATTTCAGGTACTGCCTTTTAAGTTCCTACTTGTCAGTCATATTTTAAACACATCTGTCTTAAGCAATTAAACCGTGCTACTTCTTTTCATCATTGATAAACTATGTACTCTGAGGCAAAGTAAGTTTAAATAAATAAGATTACGATCATGAATGAGAAAAATACACTGGGACCATTATTCTCAATCAGTATGTCAACATTTTATGCATGGTGAAATGCATAAAAACATAATTAAGGATCAGTGAAGAAGAAGAGAAACTTTCTGAAAAAGATCACCTGCTCAGACCTAATAGGAATCAAAGAAAGCATGGAGAGTGAAAAGAGCAAGGGGTTGGGGTTGGGGAGGTCTGAAATGATTGGATGAAGAGGAAGAGAGAAAATGTTGCAGCAATGGAGGCACAAAAAACAAAAGGGCTGATGATACAGTTGAAGCTGTTGGACTAAATCTTGCATGTACTAACAAAGGTGTGATATTACGTGTGGCCAGAAAGAGAAAATCTAATTTTATTTCTTACATCCAACTGGGTATTGGTACAATATAATAGTAATAATAATGATTTGTATAGTGCCTTTCCAAAAATGTGCTCAGAGTGCTTCACATAAATCATAGAGACTAAATCATCAACAGTTATGCACCCATATTTCCTTATAACAGACCTACAACATATCCTCACTTATACACAAAGTAAATTACAGACATGTGTTATGCACGCACATGGTCAGGACAGGGTCACAGTGAAGTCGTTCTGAAAAGATACATCTTAACTTTAGATTTAAAGGTGGTAAAAGAATCAGTGTTGAAGGCTGATGGGTTATCTGTTCCAAGCTGATGGGGCTTGGTAGGTAAAGACCTCTGTCCATGCATATGTATGTATATATATATATTTCTAGTATTGGAACAATATATATATATATCTGAGTATTGGTAAAATATTTACATATCTGGGTATTGATATAATACCTTTATAATTATGCATAAATGTGTGTGCAGATGCTGTACCTCCTTTGAAAAACAAGAAAAGCAATATAAATAAAATGACGAACAATGAGAAGAGATGCAGGCTAAGTTGGAGCCCAGAATACAGGAGCTGGCCCGGCAGCGGGACAGATTTGAAGCCTCCAGGGCATAGCATGATGCTCTGCTCTATACGCTACAGAGGCTGGTGGAAAAATAGTCTGGGCAAGTTTTTGTAAATAAGATTTTTATTATTTTTTGTTGAGTTCATTAAAATGTAAGTGAACCAATGTACTGAGTTTAATGTTAAATTTTTCCTGGTGACAAAATGTGATGAGTAAAAGTGAGGTAGCCTGGTGTGTAGAAGTTAATAATATACTGGCTTTGCAAAAATTCATTAAAGCGTAGTTGAGAGAAAAATTGTTAACATGGTTTGCTGGTTGGTTGGTTTATTTAGTGGGAAAGTGCTTCCACCTTGTGGCAATTTCGCACTATGGGGGGAAAGGGAGGGGGGAGGAAACAGCAGTATTCAGAGAAAACTCCCGGCACCCAGCACCTGGCACCCAGGTGTCACATACAGAGAGTGTCCCGAGGCGAGATCCGAACTCTGAGCCGCTCACTGCAGATGGTGACAAGCGAGTGTTTTAACCACTACACTGCCAGGGCCCCTAGATGGCTTGAAATTGTTAACACCTTTCACAAACTGCTGATCACTCTTTCCATCAACATTGTGATTCAGGTATTTTCTCACATTAAACAAACCTTATATTTTGCGTCTTCATTGAAATGATGATAAAGTGTATTTATGTAACACATTTCCCCCAAAACTTGCAGGCTTCATGTACTTTACAAAACAACAAAATAGACACATAAAATACAACATGCACATAACAGATCAAACAGTTATTTGTATGGGATGGGGAGGAGGTGGGAGAAGAAATGTTCTCAATCAAGATAACTCTTTAAGAAGAGGGGGAGCTACCCCAGAACTTAGGCAAATATGACACTAAGTAAGTAAAGTTCTAGTGATGTAATATTTACCCAGTGGATGAAGCCATAGCTTTAAGCCCTTTTATGATCCACAAAGAAGAAACAATGTTTTCAAATCTCCATTCCACTGCAAGGCAAACCTTGCACTTCAGCATTGAACTGCTGCTCATCCTCAGTGAAACTGGCACCTCAAAATGATGAAATCAGGTGTTGACTTGGTGGATACGCCTGATCACCATATAAATAAAATGGTGCACCATCTTCTTCATTCAAGTGATTTTCCATTGAAGGAATCAAACCACTTTCTCTTAGGAGGACAGTGTCATGTCTTTGATAGGCCCAAACAATTGACCAATAATGCCATTAGGAAAGATAACTGACTGAAATTTTACAGCACATTGGCATTTGTGACAATTATATACCTCCTTCTGGAGCAATCCTGGTCTTGTTATGGGTCTCACTGTTCCATCTAAAAAATCAATACAATGGTTCACATGGGGCCCCCATTTCTTGCACAGCTTTTGCCATCCTTATCATATCTTCCTTCTGCACCTGGTTGTGATTCAGCTGATGAAGATGATGACAGTGTGCATCATACTTTAAATCAGTGACCCCATTGAATAATCTTGAAATTTCGTGAGGGCTCCTACCAAATGTAAGAGGCATCTTTTCAGAACAATGACTTCACTGTGACCGTGTCCTGACATGAGCGTGCATAACCCATGTCTGTTATTTACTTTGTGTATGAGTGAGTGTATGCTGTAGAAGTGTACGTTTATATCAACACACAGATATTTTCCAAGGTTTGTAAATGACGTCCGCACAGTATACATTTAAACTTTGTCACTATGATAAATCTGTACTTGAAGTAAACTTTAAATCGTATTACCTGAACATGTGCCATTATATGCCATGATCTTCTGGTATCTAAAGAGCAGCACAAAGCCGATATGAAGGCCTTTGTGAAACCTGAAGTACTCATAGCAGCAGACTGGATTTATTTCTTTAAAACAAAACTTAGTCTTTTTTTCTCTCTTTGATTTGGCTTTCCCCGAAAGTTAATGCTAGCTCTAACATTTCCTCATCTTAGAATGGGATTAATTTCAGTATAAACCAAAGGAAGTTATTTAAATAAATGTGACTTGACAATGAAGTTATCCCCTGTGCCTTTGTGTTCCTGTCAATTTGCTTTTTCACAGCCACTAAGCCTAGAGGAGTGCCGTTTCCCTACGCATCGTGGATCTCAAACTCTCTATAATTTTGTCAACAGGTGCTACTGCATCATACATTCCTAAACATTCATCGTAAAAGAGGATAACTATAGAGACTATGACCTCTATTCATTTAATATTCCCAGGGATATTAAATTTATTTTTTCCACAAGTACATTGTTAATATAAAAAATTTTAGTAGTTTTACTTCTGAAACCTCTTTAGTCACTTCTGTAATACTTTGTAAATCACCTATGTAATATTACTGGATATAAGAACGATTATAAATGGGTATTTACGCAACCTTGTTATATCAGATAGTTAACTTCACAGCACCGACTCACTAAATGAAGTGATAAAATGAAAAAAATAGATGTGAATATAAAAATCACATATTAACCAGGGCTGAACTCGTGTCTCAACAGTGGCATGAATATGCATAGGTGTTGACATATGGTGCACTAGCTGACATAACTATTTTCAGAAAGAGGAATATTCCATGGTAATGAATGGCCAAAATCTATCTGTAGAGAGAACTCCATGCATGAGACAAATACAGATGAAAAGTAATTATCAATCAGGGCTGTTTAGACATATAAGCATGTCCCGCATAAAATTGTACCTTTTTCTTATTAGTCCAATTACATTATCACTTCCAAGATATATATGTATGCACACACTTTTAAACACTTCAGTATATTTTATGCAGGTGCTTGTTTCAACATTTGCTGCTGGCATCAACTTTGCAGACCTCTTAATAACACAAGGAAAATATCAGATACGTCCAGAAACGCCATTTGTTCCAGGCAAGTGTTTGTTTTCCTACCAGCATAGTTGATTAAAATGTGGATGAGCCCAACACAGGAAAGTCCATAATAGTGGGATTTTGTTTTCAAAAAGCACAGTATTTTTTCTTGATCATACATTTTAAGTCGTCTTTTTATGCATATATTTGCGAGAAAGAAGAAAGAGATTACAATTTTCACAATTTAATATAACTTGCATGCTCAGCTACTGATTGTCACAAAACCTAATCATCAACATTGTCATTTTTTTAAGAATACTTCTGTTTGCATCCACCTTAAACAATAGTTGGGGTTGTTAGTGTGTGTGTGTGTAAAACCAAGTCATACCTCAAGCCTCCATTGTCTGAGGTAGACAATAGTGGCCTTCATAAATAAAGGCCTGCTCAAGCTTACTGAACCTGTTGTACTAGATGTGACATAATTTGAGCCACAGTGGGAAAAATAAAACGTATATGGTAGAAGGAAAACTAAACCTTTACATTCAAGGAAAAAAGTAGCGTTCACTGGAGCTTTTCACATGTACCCACCCACCCACCTTTTTCAGCCAGTGACAGGGGTGTTCAGTGCACACCACTCTAAGATGAACTCAGGACATCTGACTGTATAGGACTGTTGTAGACTGCCAGCATTTGGTGTTACCTTCTGTCTGAAGGAAGGTTTTGCAGCAACAATGTAAATAGCTTCCTTCACCCTTCACTGGAACCATTGCACCTCGTGGTCCAAGATGGTGACATCATCTGGCAGAAGACGTCTTTTGCCAATGTTCCCCCACTGACAAGGACTCCCTTCCATGTTCTGATTTTAGTTTCAGTTTTCTCCTCATTTTGCCCACATAACCATGGTGACAGTCATGGCACTGGATGTGGTAGATGGTCCCTGACTTGCCCATCTTGTCAGTCTTACCTTGAGTGCCGCTAGTCTGCTGCAGATGGTATTGCACGGTTTGGCATGGACAGTGTCCCAGTTTTTCCTGATCTTACGGGAGTGAGCTTCTGTGTATGTATGGGATGGTGACACCCACGTTGTGGTTTTATATTTATATATATATATATAAAGCATAATGCTAGCAGAATCTGAAAGCAAAATGTCGGAAACAGCTTGAGAGCTATTCAAAGACTGCTTACCAGTGGTCAGTTGAATGTTCCCAAACAACAAGCCCGCTTAATGAATGTGCGTGTGTGTGCATGCACGCATGTGGTGAATTATTCAGCAAGTAGTATTTTATCAGTTTTGTTTCTAGAAATAAACTCTGTAATCTTAAGACTACTAATTATCAGCAATTTTTATTTTTGTTCTAGGCTGTGAGCTGGCAGGGAGAGTAGAGAAACTTGGTAAAGAAGTTGAAGGTTTCAAGAAGGGTGATCGTGTGATTGCACTGTCCTGGGGAATGAATGCTTTCGCTGACTACTGTTTGGTGGACCCCCATGTATGACAAAAGCACTAGCACTTTTGCTTTCTAGTGTGCCATGTATATGAGCAATAGATAACAAAGACAAAATTAATAAGGTCGTTGTAATTCCTGTCACAGATTTCATCATTTGTGTACATAACATTTGTGTAAAACCATAGCCTTGTTTCTGTGAAAGACCGGTGAATGTGAGTGCTTCACTGTGTCAAGGAAATGACATTTGAGATGCTGGAGTCCAGCTGACTACTGCCATCATTACCTCCCCTGAGAAATTAGGTACTCATTTCTGCTAGTCAGCTGTAGGGTGGCCAGGGAGAGATTTTATTGCTGAGCACAAGCTACTGAACCCCTACCACAACCCCCACCACCACCATCCCCAGCAAATTTCATGTGATGCAAATTAAATAAGCACTGATTTGTTCAGTGGACATTGTTAATATATTCACAGATCAAGACCCGAAGTGGGAGCTTAATGTAACCTTTGATTTACGCGACTGAGTACTGAACTGAAACTTGCTAGCTGGAGGTTTGTCCAGGTTTGCAGGACTGAAAAACTCTCCCTGCCCAGCCAGGAGCAGTGGGTACTTGATTTATCAGATAAGGTAAAAATGGTGAAAAGAGAGTGTTGGGCTCTGCCATCCACATGGCCTGTGCCCTACACATCGAACTACTTACATGTCACTATCTATGTGTCTAACTAGGCTGTGGCAGATTAACAATTAACACTTCTGTTGATTATTAACACCGCAAAAGCCACATGAACTGTAAAGATGGTAAAGCCTAAACCAAGTCCAATTTTATTGTCAAATAAGTGGGTTTAGTTTATTAAAATGATGCTAGTTCTGAAAATCTGAACAATAAAAAAAATCTGTTTTATTGCTAAGATACAAGCCTATGAACAGCACAGCTTTTTTCAGGGTTTTGTACAGAGAGCAAGATCTCAGTTCCCATGGTGTCACATGCCAGCTTGTTTATTAGACAATGCCTCATTAACACATTCTTAAAGTTCTCATGCTGGTTGTTACTTAATAAAAGTAATTTAGGTCAATCCACATCAAGGGTTGTGTCTAAACAGTGTTTTGTTTTCTTCTTTTGTGGCATGGCATTTCTCTCCGTGGGACAAGATGATGTTCCCCATTCCAGAACACGTTCCTTTTACTGTGGCAGCTGGAACGCTTTGCTCCTATGGAACTGCCATGATGGCTTTGTCACGTTCAGCATGCCTGAAAACAGGGTTGGCATAGAAGCTTTTCTACTCCCATCGCATGTCAGTGAGAGAAGTGATGGGGTGGAGTTGTATGTGTCAGAGTGTGTGCCTGCATACGCAACTGTAGAGATGAAAGTGAATGAATATTTTAGTCTTACATTCTTGAATACTCCAGCAGACTACCCAGTACTTAAATTACACTTGTTATTGTGATTATCTTCAGTAATTGTAGCTTTCTTATGATATACATTGTTTGCCTCAGAAACTGGTGATTACAAAGTCATAGGAGTTTATGTGGGAAAGACTAGGGATAGACAATAATTTGGCCAATCTTTAAAATTAGAATTGAAATGTGCATGCTTTTAAAAGCAGTATATATATATATATATTTATGAAATCACTGCACAAGTTTACAGGGGGGCTTAGACTCTTAGTGTTTGTGCAGAGCCATCAACTCACTTTAGCCTATATCCTACATCTTTGCAAGAAATCGAGGATGGCAACGGCACTCACTAGATGGATTGGTCCATAACCAAATCAACCATCCTGCTGCCTAGATGCTTTAATTCCAACAACAATAAGGCCAAGATGAGGCCATATCTAAGAGTTGACATAGGCAGCAACTGTGATCTTTTCTTAACAAGCGTGAAGTTAAGCTGAGGGTGAAGTGTCAAACATCATGAATTCACTTTGATTTGGAGAAGTTACAAGACCTAAATGTAGAAATCTTCAAGACCAAAGTTGGAGGATAATTCACTGCATTGAACTTGGACTGTGAAACATCAGAAAGGTGCTACTGTCAACAGCCCAAGTAGTTGTAGGGTATCAAAGGAAGAAGCAGCCTTGGGTCTTGAACAATATCCTAGATCTGTGACCAAAGGAGGCCCTTGAGAGGGAAAGGAAAGCATACCCTGAAGCAGCTTTTAAATAGAACGAAGGGAATCAAGCCATCAGGAAAGGGATGGATATAACTGGAATGAGGGCCAATGGGAATCCACAGAGGAGGGAATAGTATGGGGTGACAGTAAAAAGGCTTATCAGCTACTCACCAAGATGAGTTGACAAGATACCCCAGTCACTGAAGACAGTAATGGCTGCCTTCTCACAGAAAGCAGTGGTGTACTTCTGATGGAATGAATATTGCAAAAACCTGTACAACTTCCAGCTGTAGAGCAGCATTCAAAGGAGCCAGACTAGAGCTAACTCCGCCTGGAAACCCCCCGGGTAACCTGCCGGTCCCAAGCCCGGATGAAGGAGGAGGGTTGGGCGTGGGGTTAGCAACCCCACCCTGTAAAACAACCCTGCTACAGAAACCGCAAAAAGAACATTACCACAACGAGAGCCTGGACGGGAAGATCCCTCCTTGGAGGGGCCTATGACGTGTGCTGACGAAAGCCCTCGGGAAGTCAGCTCGCCGACCTATCTTCTCACGGCCAAGGCAAAAACCAGGATAGGGACCTGGAACATCAGAACCCTATACGAGCAAGGTAAATCAGCTCAGGTAGCACAGGAGATGAAGAACTATGGCATCAAGCTCCTTGGCCTGTGCGAGACCAGATGGAATGGTAGCGGTCAGACCAGACTCTCATCAGGGGAGACTATCATCTACTCTGGACATGAAGATCCTGACCATGACCACTCACAAGGAGTAGCAGTACTGATGACACAGGAGGCTGCAAGGGCACTAATAACATGGGAACCAGTTTCTCCACGACTCATGTCAGCTCGGTTCAACTCCAAAGGAAGAAAGATCACCATCATCCAGTGCTATGCACCTACCAACGCAGCAAAAGAAGAGGAGAAGGAGGACTTTTACAACTCCCTACAAGCGCTGGTTGATCGTACTCCAAGACGAGACCTGAAGATCATCATGGGCGACATGAATGCCAAAGTTGGAGATAACAACACGGACAAAGAACACATAATGGGAAAGCACGGTGTGGGCAACTGCAATGAGAATGGTGAGCTGTTCACAGACTTCTGCTTGTTCAACGACCTTGTAATCGGAGGCACAGTCTTTCCTCACAAAACCATTCACAAGACCACCTGGACTTCACCAGATGGAAATACAGAAAACCAGATCGATCACATCACCATCGATCGACAGTTTCGAAGAAGTCTGCTGGACGTCAGAGTAAAGCGAGGTGCAGATGCAGCCACAGACCACCATCTACTTGTGGCAACCATGAAGATAAAGCTGAGGTCCTTCCATGACTCATCGGACAGACCGCACCACAAATTCAACGTGCAGTTCCTCAGAGATCGGAATAAACAAGAAGAGTTCAACTGCGAAGTAAAAAACAGGTTTGCGGCACTGGAAGGACTCTTGGAAGAAACAGTGACCAACCACTGGACAAGAATACAAGAGACCTGGAAAACTTCCTGCACACACGTTCTGGGGAAGAAAGGAAAACAGCATAAGGAATGGCTGAATATAAAGACCTGGCAAAAAATAGAGCAAAGAAAAGAGCTGAAGCAGAAGATCAACCAATGTCAAGACCAGCAGGAAAAAGAAGAACTCAGAGCAAAATACTGGGAGATAAACAGAGAAGTAAAAAAGAGCGCAAGAGATGACAAGAGGCAGTTCACACACAAGATGGCAGAAGAGGCAGAACAAGCAGCTGGGCAAAATAACACAAAGAGACTATATGAAATTACAAGAATTCTGGCAGGAAGAAAAAACACCAATGCGTGCAGACCAATAAAGGATAAGAATGGCAGCGCCATCACCGGAGATGCAGAAACAAGATCACGCTGGGTGGAACATTTTGATGAAATACTTAACCGACCATCACCAACAACCACCTTGGACATTCCCCCAGCTGCCGAACAGCTTCAAGTAAACACCAGCCCACCAACCAAGGCAGAAATCATCAAAGCCATCAAGTCCTTGAAGTCTGGCAAGGCGGCAGGCCCAGATGGCATTCCTGCTGAAGCACTAAAGGCAGATCCAACAGCCGCAGCAGAGATGTTACACCCACTGCTGAAGAAAATTTGGGAACAGGAACAAGTTCCAGCAGACTGGAAGCTTGGCTACCTAGTAAAGCTACCCAAAAAAGGCGACCTTACACAGTGCAGCAATTGGCGTGGGATTATGCTGTTGTCCACTCCTAGCAAGGTGCTGACCAGAATCATCCTGGAGAGACTAAAAAATGCCCTAGACAAGAGACTGCGGCAAGAACAGGCAGGCTTTCGGCAGGGAAAATCATGCATAGACCAAATCGCTACACTACGAAATATTATTGAACAGTCCATTGAATGGCAGGCACCACTATACATAACCTTTGTGGATTTTGAGAAAGCCTTTGACTCCGTAGACAGGGAAACCATCTGGAAACTGATGCAGCACTACGGATTTCCACCAAAGTTTATTGCCATCATCCAACAGCTGTATGAGGACTCGAAATGCCAGGTGATCCACAACGGAAAGCTGACTGACCCCTTCACAGTGAGGACTGGAGTGAGGCAAGGATGTATGCTCTCACCGACAATCTTCCTGGTCGTCATAGACTGGATCATGAGAAGAACAACCTCTAACAGTAACACGGGCATTCAGTGGACCTTCGCCAGGCAACTTGAAGACCTCGACTTTGCAGATGACATCAGCCTGCTGTCCCACAAACAACAACACGCACAAACAAAGCTCACTCGGCTCGCAGAAGAAGCAGCAATGACGGGCTTGACCATCAACATCAAGAAGACGGAAGTAATGCGGGTCAACAACAAGCAAGAAGCCCCACTACAACTGCATGGGGAATGCATTACAGAGTCTGACCGTTTCACCTACCTTGGCAGCATAGTCAGCAAAATGGAGGTTCAGATGAGGATGCAAGAAGCCGAACAAACAAAGCCAGGCTTGCATTCCACACCCTACGACCTATCTGGAACTCCAAAGCTCTATCTTTACACACCAAGATCCGCATCTTTAACACAAATGTAAAGGCAATACTTCTATATGGATCCGAGACATGGCGGGTGACAAATGCCATTACTAACAAGATACAGACATTCGTCAACAGATGTCTGCGCCACATCCTCAACATCAGATGGCCTGATAAGATCTCCAATATAGACCTGTGGGAGAGAACCAATCAAAAACCTGCTAGCCAAGACATCAGGAAGCGGAAGTGGGGCTGGATTGGTCACACCTTACGAAAGCCAGCCGACAACTTAACAAGACAAGCTCTGGGCTGGAACCCACAGGGGAGGCGCAGGGCTGGGAGACCCAGAGAGACGTGGAGGAGATCAGTCCACAGAGAGGCAGAGACAGCTGGCATGACATGGTCCCAACTAGAAAGGAGTGCCCAGAACCGGGTCCGTTGGCGGGGTGTGGTTGCGGCCCTATGCTCCACTGGGAGCGTACAGGAATAAGAAGAAGAAGAAGAAGAAGACTAGAGCTAGCAAGCCTGCAGACCTTCTAGACCCACAGGAAGAGGTGGAAAGAGTGGTATGCAGCCTGAAAAGGAAAAAAGTCACCTGGCATTGACTGTCCCAGCTGAGCTGCTCAAGCAGGGTAACCACTGAGTAGCTGCTAACAGAACAGGCTGACTTCAGACCAGGTAGGAGCACAGTTGAGCAGATCTTCAGCTGTCATTTACAGATAGAGAAACATCTTCAACATCAGTGGGACCTATATCACAACTTCATAGACTTTAAAAAGGCTTTCGACTGAGTCTGGCACGAGGGAGTATGGCAAGTGATGCAAAAATTCAATGTCAAAGTTGGTCTCATCCTTGTCATCAAAGTGCTGTATAAGAGCTCAACAAGTGCAGTACTGCTAGATAACCAATAGTAGGAGTTCATCAAGGGTTTCCCCATCACCTGTGCTGTTCAACATCTTTTTTGGGATTTGCAACCTTTACTTTGCAGATGACATTGATAGGACAGCAGGCACTAACAGAGAGCTGCTAGACTTTACCAACAGACCAGCAGACAGTTCAAACAAATATGGATTCAGCTCTCAGCATAAAACACCAATTACCCCCCACCAGTCACGTTTTATTAGATCTGTTGGGCAACACGTAGAGGAGAATTCAGGCATTCGAGAACAAGGGCCTGAGGAAACTGCATCGGATCTTGCAGAAGGAACATAAGAGCAGTGTCATTACACGATTCATTGTTGCCACATTCATAGGACATCAGGAACCCCTTCTCACAGCAGTTAAGTGGTGTAAGCTGGTCTGTTCTGGCCATGTGACCCGGCACAACATGCTGTCAAAGACTGTCCTTCGAGGTACCTTGGAGAGTGTCGTCAGAGACAGGCATAAGCCTTGTCAGCATCCTCATCTATCCTTGTGCTTTCCCCAACCACCAGTACCAGTCAAGGGACCAATGACTGACAAGTTTATCAGGTACAGATTCAATAACCTTTTCTGATTTATCCATTTCAGAATGTGTTCATTTATATATATTTGGTTTATTTGTTCATTTAGGGAAACTGTTTTAGTGACTGCAGCAGCAGGGGCTACAGGACTTGCAGCTGTTGACATTGCACTCAGTGTTTTTGGTGCTGAGGTACAAAGGCAGTTGGCCATTAGTTCATACTGCTTACTTGTCTTTTGGTGTTATGAAGCAGTTTTTAGTACTTGCTAGTTTTATTAAGCAGTAGTTGCGTCTGCTTCAGTTATAAAGTTATTTTTAGTACTGTAGCATGCAACTCTACGGTTACTTTCGGATGAGAGAAAAACCCAGCAGTGTCAGAATTTAAAAATAAATTAAAATATCACAAAATTTCAACATGCAATATAGTGTATTTTACAGACTTACATAAAGAAATATTAAGCCATAATTTCCCCTTAAAAATAAAAGTCTTTTTGTTACAGTCACTATTGTAGAAAGTCCTCTTAGAAGCTTCAGTTGTCTAAGCTGTAATATGAACAGAACACAGACACAAAAGTCTTTGTGTGGTTGCTGCTCCTCGCAGAGCACAGCTAGATCCAGTGCACTGATGTACAAAGAATACAGATAAAACAGTCCTTAAAATCTAATAATCATTCAGCTTAAATTTACAAAAGTACTACATTCCCCAATTATTAATTTACATTCAGTCTAAAACTTACTGACTCAAAAAAAAAATGAAACTGACTCAGACTCAACAGGTTTTCACATGAATAAATTACACTCTTCTAACAAGTCTGGTCAGGACTTATTCAATGTGGATGAACAGCAATGCGACTTAACATTTAAAATGATAGTTGTGGCATGAAGAACAACTTGTTCCCATATTTGCACCTATTAACATACAGTAAAGACAACCATCGATAGGATTTGCAAGAAATTTAGTTTTTGTTGTCTTGTACTAAATTCAAATGAAAGATGCTGCTAACATAAAACCATTTGAAAAGTTTGGAAGTAAAATTTTGCATTTTGAGTAAGCTGCTTGTTCACTTAAGTTCATGCTATCTTTTAGACCACAAAAGATATGAGAAGTGTTATTAGGATGGTTATTACGGTTTTTAACATAATAACAGAGAGTGGTGATAGACTATAATCGCGATTCATGTTATAAATGTTCATGCACTCACATTGCTGCTTGCAGGTAATTGGTGTATGTGGTGGGGAGGACAAAGTGGCACTACTCAAACAGAGAGGACTGCAACATATCATAGATTATCATACTGAGAAAATTCCAGACCGAGTGAAAGCGATCACAAATGGCAAAGGAGTCAATGTTGTGGTGGACCATGTAGGTGGCGACATTTTCATGGACTGCTTAAAAAGGTGAACAATACAGCTACCTTGCTGTTGATCTGCATCAAAACATGATCCATAAAGTTGGGTCTTTTAACTGGTAGCACACTTTGCAGCCTTTTGTACATAATGTATATCACAGACACGTCCAGCACACAGGCAAACACTACTTCATCCACGTGTTCTTTTGTTCAACAAGAGACAAAAATCAGTTCATGGGCTTCCTGTTTGTTTCATACAGCCAACAAATGATTACTGGCTTTTCCTTTTATTTTGAATTTTTTTTGTTTGCACCGTGATCGTGACAAATGAGTACTGAGTAATGAGTAATCTCCCCTTACCTCATGTACAAATTTCTGCTCCATTTCTGACCAGCTTAAAAATCATACGGTATCATTTACAATAATCACTATACTCTCTTTTCACATTCAGACTCTCCCCAGTTCCCCAGTCAATCAAAAGTTCATAGTCCTCTAGACAAAGTTTCGAGTCTATTAATATCTCTCCCCACTGGAAGAGGGCGCTTGGTCTGTTTGCAAAAGAATGTTTAAGTAAAACTTTTGAGCATTGGGGTCCTGTACATTCCTGTATATCCAGGTATGAATATTTTTTTTTGCACACTTATTTCTACCACGCATGAGCACACAGCTAGCCACACAGGGATTACTTTCTCCTGTAATCTAGATAATGAATAGCAGACTCATATCCGCAGCACACTAATGGTCACGCAAATGATAGTCCACACGAAAATACCAGACTGGCATCTGCTTTCAGTGCATTGATGTAGATAACGTGAATTAACTTTTCTCTAGCTGCTTGGGTTCAAACAAAAGTCTCGTGCTGCAGACTCGGGAGAGATACTTCTTGTGTCAAACACGCTGTCATTGGTCATACACATTAGGACACATGCACAGACACACATTCAAGGCTGGTAACTCCTGACATTCCTTACAGTGCAGAGATTTTGTGTTGTGTGATTTTGGAAAGAAATAGCTTGATCTGGATGGGGTGGCACTGAAACATTTTAAATGTTAATTTTGTCTTGGAGATTTATTGTGCTTTATTTTTATTGTGCCTAGACTTGAAAATTTGAAGTCCAGCCATAAAAGCCACCTCTTTGTGAAATGCTTTCATAACCCAGCAAACTCTTCTGCTCACTCTTCAGTTTCTGATCTTCATCTGTGCGCTTCGTTCATGTTGGCCATGGTGTCATCCATTTGCTTTTGCTTCTTTGTTGAATAATAAACTGTTGGTTCATTTGTAATCCTTCATGCAGGTGGGAAATGTGCTCTACAAATTCTTTTAAGACGGACATTCTGTTCCAGCACTGCATTTGAAGGGCGAATCGTAACTGTTGGCTATGCCTCAGGTCACATCCCAAAACTTCCCATCAATCATCTTCTACTCAAGTCCTGCAGTGTCCATGGTGTGTGGTGGGGGGATTACAGCACACGGCAGCATCCAGCATTCCATGAGTCCATTGTAAATGTCATGACAGCATTGGCTCAAGACAAACTTCATCCTTATGCTGGCAAGATCTTTCCACTTGAGGAGGTAAGAAAATTGCATCTCACTAGTCAACAAACTAAATCACTCAAAACAGCAGCAGAAATTCCTTGTCATTGTGAAATGCCTTGTAAATTTCATCCATGGGAGGCCTGCATGATGACAGAAGTGACCTACTATTGAAATGTTTTATCTGCATTGTAGTCCTATTGCTCCTATACTTTTTAGAATATTAATATTTTGATTCAGTTTGACAAAATAAAATGTTCTCTTGATTTCTTGAAACAAATTATCAGTACCTCAAAACTAAGAGAGGCACATTTAAAGATATTTTGTGTGAGACATTAGGCAGGGGAATAGGATAACTAAACAGTAAAACACTGGTGTCCCATCTCGGAATTGTGTTGGTTCGATACCAGTGTGGCGCAGCTAACCTTTCTGTTAGGAATGGGTACCTGACTCCATAGACTGCTGGTGAAGGTAAATCAGTGAGAGGGAGAGGAGATGGGCACCGCCTTCACAAAAAGCCGACCACTGAAAAAGTGCATTCCTAACACCTTACTTCCCAACAGCCGAAAAATGGCTAATCTTTACCCTTCCTTCACATAGAGTTAGCAAAGAACAGGAAAAATGTTACTTGGGGTGCATCCGGTGGCACAGTTAGCAGTGACTATCTCACAACAATGAGAATTAGGTGTTATTGGTTCCTGCTTCAACATACCTGTTTCTGGATGTGACATCTGCTTATAGGAGCTTACCACCTGTGGTTTTCTTTGGTTTCCTCCATCCTGTGTGTGTGTGTGTTTACGTCTGTGCAATGTGTATGCATGTTTGTTTGCATGTTCATGAAGGTGCATTGTATGCCTACCATAAAAAATGTGCTTGTGCACATGTATGTCTGTAAAGCACTTCGAGTCCAACTGGTGCTGGGGAAAGGCACTACATAAATGCGCTTATTAAATTTAATTCCGATATGTTTGATGACCTGCTTTTCTAAAATGACAACGTTCATTTGCTTATGTGTGTGCACTTTGGTACATACTAACTCTCTATAGAACTGATGCAGGGTCACTCCAGACAGTGAAGGTCAGTTTGTGTACCTGTTCCAAGCAATGATCATACTTTTCATAAAACGAAAACTATATCAAAACCTACAAATTGTATTTTATCTATATTCTGGGTTTATTTCTTATAAAAAAGTGTAAAAAGTCATATGGATAAACATCTCAGTGTGTATGTGAACACTTTGTTGCGTGCAGATAAACACAGCATTCAGTTACATCCTGAACCGCAAGTCTTCTGGTAAGGTGGTTGTACAGATGAAAGAAGACTAAAACAATCTTCTCTTGATGGATTGACAATACTTGGCTGGAAATGACAGGGAGCATTAACTCCCTTAGTTTGACTGCAGTGAGCTTGCTGCACAACAGGCTTCAAGTACATCATCTGCTACACAATGACGTGTAAATCACTGACCTGCAACAATAGATGCAAATCCAGTGGTTGCATGATTTATTTTTACAGACTGGGAGGGAACATCTCACAGTAGGACTGTAGATGGATGAACATAATTATTTCTTTGCAGGCTGCTTGCAAAATTATTGCTGGACAAGACTTTAATCAAAATGTTAAAAAAAATGATGAAAGAGTTCTGACTTGCTAGTTAAAACCATAAAATGGTGATTGTTGAAGTGGGGAAGCTGGTTGAGTATATGCAATCCCCTCCCCCACCTGCAATTCTGAGTAGGAAGTGCAGCTGTGACGTTATCCACCCCTGAATTTGCAACCTCCATTACCAGCAGTGTCTCAATGATGGTGAAAGAACATATTGATTAGTATTTGTTCAGACAGTCCTTAAGTGAACTTAATTTCAATACATTGCCATTTTAGACATTAATTGATGTGTTTTATACAGTTTCTCAATATTTTTGAAAGTAAGCATTTACAATTACTTGTTTCAAATCCCTAGAATGAAGACTTTCCTTACAAATACATTACCATTTTAAATATAAAAGTTATGTATTAAAATACCGAATTTTTCACTTGCCATACATCTTAATGCCACCAGTGTAAATATGCTGAAAATTCTGTATATGCTGGGCAGTAAATGTTTTGATTGCTATTAACCCTCTTGGTTTGAGATAAAAATGAACATTACAATGACTGGTTTATAACCGAAGACTGCGAAGACGACAGTGGGTGAAGTTTGTTTTTTTTATTATTGTTGCTTTGAGATAAACATTAGACCAAGAAACTTATACATTTTTGGAAAAGAGAAAAGTTGAACTTTGCAATAAAAAGTAATGAAAATCGCATTGCCCGTGCTACCCGGCAAAGCCACGATTGTGGCCTTTCAAACCAAGAGAGTTAATATTGTAACTTAGTTTACAATCATGGCTTTGTCACAGACACTTAGACACACTTAGTCGCTTGGGCATTTGCGCGTTTTTTTCTTAACAAGCCTGCTTCTTTGTAGGTTCTATGTATATTAAATTAACAAAAATCTGTCTTGCAGTCATTAATAAAAAAGGTTGATGGTTAACAAAAAAATACTAAAATTTTTAGTCGGCACCAGGTCCCTTTTACCGTACACACTGAATAATGTTCTTGTAGACTGTTAGCTATAGTCACGGAAGTCTAATGATGCACCGATCCACAAAATATACATATTCCACAAATTATATAACAACAAACAAACACCACTGATGCCTCCATTTGGAGACATTAAAACACCTCAGCACTGCCTCTTGGCGACGAGCAACTCCACTCTCCTCCTTTTTGATGGTGTCTCTAGTGAACAGACTTTACATACACTGGTGCTGCCTCTGGGGATAAGCGACCCAAACTTCTGTCACAAACGTTGCCTCTTTGGGTCAGACTTTGTACACAAAATGGCGCTGCCTCTGGGTACAAGCGACCACAACATACTCCAGGACAAAATCAATCATTTCTGTGGTGTTCCCCAAGGCTCAGTACTTGGCCCAGCTCTGTTCATTCTGTACACTAAACCACTTTCATCATGCATCCAGTCTCACAAGGTCTCTCACCAAACTTATGCTGACATAGACTTATAGCACCATAGAAGCCTGTATTAGTGATGTCAAGGGCTGGATGGTAAAAAACAAGCTTAAACTAAACGATGATAAAACAGAAGCCCTCCTATGTTCTAGAAAAAGAAATCAACCTTCGCTCGTCAGTCTGCCCAATCACATCAAGGTGGGAGAAATTAACATCACCTTCATGTCATTCGTTAGGAATCTGGGATTTATTGTCACTGATGACATGACCCTTGAGAAACGTTACAGCTGTCAGCCTGCCTATCATGATAAGTTAGAGCTGTCTGTCAGTCTATTATGATAGACAAGTTACAGCTGTCAGTCTGCCTATTATAATAATAATTTTTATGGCGCATACTCACACTCATAGAGAGCATGCTCTTAGCACTTAAAATGGGGAAGAGACATGGACTAAATGGATAGAACAAGTTACAGCTGTCAGTCTATTATGAGCTCCGACGTAAGATCAGCACCATCCGCCACATTCTCTCTACACGCGCTACCAACACTCATGTCTGTGCGTTTGTTCTTTCTCGACTCGACTACTGCAACTCCTTGCTTGCCGGCACAAACTCCAGAAAATACAGAACTCTGCTGCATTTCTGGTGCTTAGAGCCACGAAATGGGACCTTGTAACTCCTCTCCTTCGTTTTCTGTACTGAAAATATTGTCCGTTCTCGCATTCAGTACAAACTGTCTGTGCTGTGCTTTAATTTCTTTGCAGGCTCCTGTCCTGACTATTTTTCTGAACTTCTCATCCCTTACGTTCCAGCCAGACAACTATGCTCTTCCTCTGACGACCATCTCCTATTTCTGCTACCAGAATATCATCATACGGTCACAGGATTTTTAGTTACTGTGCAGCGAAACAATGGAACTCTTTCCCTTTCCATATCCGCCATCTAACCACAATTGAATCCTTTAAATCTGCACTGAAAATGCACCTCTTCCTTAAGCATTACTCCTAACAGTCCACACAATATTAGTCCTTTTTCACACCCTTCACGGTTATTGCTACTTTCCTGCTCGTCTTCCTTTTGCAAAATCCCGATACTCCCGGTCCTTGTTATAATAATAATAATGCGAACTTATAATGCGCAGAATCACAAATAAGATGGATCACACTCTTTGCACAGAACAGTTTGATAAAAAGAAACATAACAACCAATTGACAGTGAGGTACACATAGGGACACTGAACAACATAAAGATGAGGTACAAGTCAGGAATAGTACTTTGTTATTGGGTTCCTCTTTATTTTTTCTGTATTTGTTTTTATTCATCATCATTACTTTTGTTTCTTCTTTCGTAGTTCATATGTTGTTTGTTTTCCTGTCCCTCGTATGTTGCCCACGTCTTGTTATTGCTTTTTAGCACTAAGAGCATGCTCATTAGGAGTGTGAGTATGCGCTTTACAAATTCTTGGCACTAATTATTATTATTATTGTGTGTGTGTGTGTGTGGATGAGCAAGTGCAGGCCGGCACAGCAGTTTTTACACATCTTGCTATCATTTCAATGACAAAGAATGCTCAATGTTACACTATCCTTACAAGGCAAGTTTAGCTTATTTCTATAAAAGGTTCATAGACATGCTGCACAGTTGGAGATATTTGATAATGCTCAGACTTGGCTGAAAAAAAAAACACAAGCAGGAAAGAATAAATCAACTTCTGGACTTTATTAAAACATGAATTGTGGAATTAAAAATTCAGGAAAAAATTCCAAAGAAAATTAGTAAAAGAAAAAAAAGTATGTACTATACCATTATCAAATAGAGGAAAAAGAGAATTGTTGAAAGTATTGCACATCAGCCAAGGCATTGCACTTCAAGTGTTTATCAAGATGACTTGTTCACAGATGAAATAAGCATCAAACAGAAATTTCTGCAAGATCTCCAAAAACTCAGTTAATACTATTGCTACTTCTGAAAGAAAACATCCGAACAGCTAAGCTCAGGGAAGAAGGAAACTATTAAAAAGCAACAACAAAAACATTGTTTCATCATTCAGTTGTTATCCAGCCAATAATCTACAGTCAAAACCTGCTGCCACTAGCTGTGACTATAATCCCAAACCTCCCAGAAATGTGACAACACCTGTTAGTAGTGGGATGGCAGGACCATATGTGTCAGGTGGCATTGGGGTGGTAGGGAATTGGTGTTTTAGGCCAAGCCAGCAACTAAGGCTATATCACGCACGGCAAGGCAGCCAACCCTGAAAACAGATGCCACATACAGAAAAAAACAGCGTGCCTGAGATAAAAGCCAAACCAGGCACAGCCAACTTTCACTGTATTAGTGACAGGCGCTAATCGTTGCACTACCAGGCGAACCTGGCACTGGGGAAAAAAAGTATTTTTTTCATCCCGCCCTCCCCCCCCCCAAAAAAAAATCTTTATATCAGTACTGACTTGATGGGGTCTGGCTTTCATAAAACCCCAGGCCAGGTCTGAAATTTTTTTGCTCTGCACACAAAAAAAATTATTATAGCTAGCTTATTGTATCTCGCTATAAAGGTCTGTAATTAAAGTTACCAAGCACTGTAGAATTATTTCAAGAAAATAACTGACTAGACAGGAAGAATATGGAGTGAATACCTGCTTTGGGCTTTAATTGTCAGTGAATATGCCATAAACATGAATAACTTAAATATGAGCAACAAGGTGCAATATGAAAACCTCGGGGGGCGGGAACTGGAATGAGGGACCAAAACCATGTAAGAAGCAGGTTATGAAAACCACACCAATGAATACATACGTCAATGAAAATTGCCATAGCATTTCACAAACTTTATCAAAAATGAAAACCACAGCAAATGTCAAAAGACAACTAAAGTAGCTGTAGTATTTGTTTGCTAATATGCCAGCCACTCCCCAACCTAGATCTGTACAGTGCTGACACTTCAGGTCTTACACTCATTCTCAGACCTAATTTTAATCAAGAAAATGTTTTGAAACAGGAGGCTTGATGACCTCATTTCCCCTTTCCTCCCCTAAAAGATAATTTAAAAAACCTGTAGTCTACCCCTAAGATCAAGCAATCTTGCCTTGGCACTTGTATCAAAACATCATCTCCCTCATGAATGTAACTGACCTGCTCGTTTATAGGCAAAGCCCTAATTATTACCTTCTCTTCACTTTCCAGGGTGAACTTACTGATATTCAACATGTGAGGTCACTGTTTTTCACCTGTCATTCATGCTGAACTAAGCTCTTGCCTTAATAATCATAACAAAAATGTATACAAGTTAATATATTACACAAGAAAATGTAATAAATGACATCAAAAAACATTGTCCATCAAGAACACAAAGTGTTAAATGCAAATGGAAAAAAATCTCATATTTTGCAATACATTAAATGAACACAGTCACAAAAGGCTGACATCTTTGGTCAGTAGAGGACACAATCTAGAAGGCACAAAGGGAAAATAAGCACAGCACTAAATCTACATGATGTGGGCAAGATTGTCAGTCAACAAATTAATTAATAGAGTGTATATGCACTTTAAATAAGAGAATAACTTGTGATGAGACCATCAAGTTTTTTGTGAAATAATTTTTAAAACTTGCTCTAAACAAGAAATGAGCATACAGGACAGGAAGGTGAAACTTCTTTTATCCTTTCAAATATTGATGAGATTGTGTTGTTAAAATTACTAAATAGCTAGTTCATTAACAGCTCATACACAATTCAGCCAAAAATTCATACATGCTTAACGGAAGTGAAGCGAAAAGCTGTTGACAACAGCATGACTATAAGCAACAAAAGATTATGTTCACAAATCCATAATTCATGATGCCACTTGTAAAGAACAGGAAGAACCACAAACAAAATGAAACAAAGCCAACCTGTACCTTGATACAGTATGGAGAACTCTACATTGTATTCTTTCCATTACAACATTTCTTAAACTAAAATCTTTAGAAATGATGAAAAAATTTCCTCAATGATTTGCCATAGTTTGCTTAAGTTTAGCTAAGATTTAAACAAGTTATCAGTAGAGGAGTCATCGCAATGCACGAGCAACAAATAATAAATCATAAAGACAGAAGTGATGCAATCAAACTCAGAATGCAAATTTGCTTCCCTTCTTACATTTGGTACCAAGACGCAATGAATTTCTAGTATGTACAGCATCACATACAACAGCAACTCTGGAGAACTTCCGCAAACATCTATCACTTGCCATGCACAGGTCACACGCTAAACACCACCCAGAAGGATGGACAAGCGTGCAACAGCTGTTGATAAAAACTGAACATTTTTCGGGTTAATTTTCAGTCCTGCAAGAACTCCGAGACAAAGCTAACATTTCTGACAGTTTTCTTGTTTTAAAGCAAAATGCATTTTATGTACAGTTTTTTCCTTGTACACACTTACAAAAAAGCTGATTGTTACAGTACAGGTATTCATACATGCTTGTGATAAGTACACACACACACATATGCACACACACAAATATAAATAGGGGCATGCATACATATACATACAGACGGCCAGCAACATTCAAAGTTATTATACAATGTATGGACAGGTATTCACTGAACACCTTTATTTTCTAATGAACATTCAAAGAAACGGCTTGAATGCAACCACACTGCACACCTGTGATCCATCACAAGTGTACGAATGTTCATCACAGGTGCACTGGTGTCATGAAAAAAAGCCTTAGAGAAGGCTGTAAAATTAGAAATATATTTTGCATTTCTCATCACAGTTATAGTCTAATTACAGAAATCCTTTTAAAACAATATTACGAAGGAAAAAAAGAGAGAGGTACAATGAAAACATGCTGGAACAGCTTGTCAAAAAAAAAGTCAATATGCACTAGTCTTGTGTCTCTATCCCTATATCTAGCTCAGATGTGTATTGGTGTAACTGAGCTATAGCTATGTATATGCTTGCATTCACTGGTGTGAACTGTAAGGGACGAGTTAATAGTCGTTTTCACAGCTTCTTCATAACAGTTTGCCCTAAATGGCTGTAAGTTTATGCAGCCTCGCAGGTTTTTAAGCATTCATCTGTTTCTAAGCAACAGAGGCCCAATGGCAATATTTACAAATGATTATAAAATCTCTGTCTGGTAATGTCATGTATTCTGGAAGGAGAAACCACAGGAAAGAGCATCACTGTGTGGCCTGCAGGTCAAACTAGGGATAGACACTGTTAAGCTTTGGCCAACCAACAATGATGCAGTTCTCAATTTCTGCTAATTTTTTATTTAATTGCTTAAAATACATTGCTCAATATGAAACAATATTTCTTACACATCTGAGTGACTATAACGAGATCACAGCTACACACCATTTCATGTGACATTTGTGCAAGACGTCAGTGCTCATCACAGACTTCAACATTATTTCAGACAAATAATAGTTACTGTTAAATGCCAAGTTAGCAACTAAAGGCTACACGGGGCTAAGCTAGTTCCGACCTCTACAGGAACCACATCCAAAGAAAAACTATTTTCTCCCAGAGGTATGATCTTATTCCATGCTACCGTTAGCAAAGTAACAACATGGAACTGTTTTGTTCGACACTGAACATTTTAAAAAAATACACTTTGTGTTTGGCATCTGAATTTTTTTTCTGAAGTAAGGACTAATATCTTCTTACCATCACAAAACTTTCTACAGATTCTTTAACAAAACTGATATGTTTCACTGTGCCCTAAGCTTTGAGAAGCCCAGGAACCTTTTACAGCAACTGAAGAGACAAAGGGATTACTCCAAGATGTACATAAGGAGTGGAGAAGAGACAGCTAATAAAGACTAACAAAGTTTAGCTCAACAAAGTAAACATTACCAACATTTCTCACTACAGAAGTTTTTTGGGGTTCATAAAATTATTACTTTCTTTTAATCCACACCATAAATATAATCAGAAGTGCAACAATTTTGAAGTGTATCACAGGAAACAGGCATAAAATATCGTCCTAGTACACAGAAAACATGACGCACACGAAACTGTGAGAATGCAAATGATAAAATACCAGATTTAACAGCAGCAAATGTCTCAAAGACATCTGCCAATAGCTTATTTCTAGCCACACCTTTCAGTTCAAAGAGTGGGAAGGGCAGCTGGTAGTAGAGTGGGGTGAATGGAACACCTTTAAAAGCACGCTGCTATACAGCACTGATATTCTTAGACACATTGTAACAACATTAAGGAAAATATCTGGCGTCCTTTGCAGACAAGACCAGTTCTGATCTGGTGTCGTTCAGCAGTTGAAAGTGTGCAATTACAAGGGTTTTGACAAAACCGATTAAACATGAAAAATATTTTTAAGTAAAAAAGAGAGTCACTTTGTATATTGTTGGGCTGTGACGAAGGATATTCAATAATTTTTTATTCTATTTCTATAGTCAGACTAAGGAATGTAGCTGCAGATATTGCTTAATGAATCAGTTTTCTGCAGTTAACATCCTTGGCATAGTTTAGTCATTTGTTTTCTGATGGTAATTTACATTTTTCTAGACCTAGTCCCTGTCTTTTGATAAAGGTGAGTCAGAGGTCACATGTGTCATGTCGATTCTCAGCAAAGAAAGCACTTAAACTTTATTTCAAGATGCTCTCTGATCATGGAGTAGATGTTGTTGTTGCACAGGAATCTGATGCTAAGGATCATACTCCACTTGGTTTCTGTCAAGATTTGTGGTAATCAAGCTTAGTGCGGTAACATACATCATGACAACTTTATACTTAATGCAATTTGCTTACCTTACTTGATGTCTTAACAAAAACACTCTTGAAGCATACTGAGGTAATAAATTTTGAAATCTACTACTACTTATCTAGAAAAAGAAAATCTACAGTTGTAACTTACATGGTTTTTTTCAGATTCAAATTTAGATTTTAAGACTTTTTTTTAGAAAATTATGAAAATTCAAGCATCCAGAGAGAAAGGTCTATTAGAAAGGAGAGAGGGATTACTGCATCCTTTCTATTTTAAAATAGTACCAGTATGCTCTGTTTCACAGTAGATGCCAATAACAAAAGTTATGCAAGACTGAGATAAATTTCTCAGCATCTGCCCCTAAAGTTAAAAAAAATCTGAAGACAGCAGAAAAATACACCACAATACCATGATAGAACTGGCTAAATTATACCGTATACTTTTTTCCTCCATGAAGATGTCTGCCCCACAATTTAAACATGAGCATCAACCAGCATGAAAGAATTCTGTCCTACACTAGGTGCAAAATTGCATCAGTGGAAACAGGTTTGAAATGCCTGGCCAGGCAAGCCAGAGTTGTCCCTCTCCCCCCTTGTGTTGACAGGCTGTGAATAGCGGTGATTGGTGGGCCGTGGATATGTATTAGGGTTGGGTTTGTACCAAAGTCCTACCCCATGTTAGAAAGCATTCATGGAACCAAGGTGCCAGCGGTGGTGGTGCCGATGCAAGATAAACCCAAGTTTATCATCTGAGGTCCTGACTCAGTAACCACACTGCTGTTGCTGTGACAAAAGATGTTGCGAGAATCAGCAGTCCACTGCGAGGAATGGCTCCAGCTCCACACTTTGTGTCATCTTCCTGTGAATTGTATAAAAAAAGTTGCTGTTGTGTCAATCCCCTCATTTATCTTAAACCATTACTGAACAAATGAAATGAATAAGTGGATGAGCTTTTGTTTTCAAGGGATTTGAAAAATGCTTGTATTTCCGCAACCCGAAGACTGATCATATCCATCACTCCTGCCTGATCTGCATGGGCTGCCATTTCGGGCTTTTATCACTCTGCCCACACCCGTTTCTCATCATCCTACCTATCAGATTGGAGAGGCTCGGCCACTGCTCAGTTTCTTTCTATGACTCCAGTATTTGGAATGCCCTGCCTCTGTCTCCCCATACAGTGGGGATGCTACATGCTTTCTGATCTGGATTTAAAACCTCTTTGGTAAATACCTACTGTAATGGGTTTACTTTGTTAATTTTGCCACCTTCTCTCTGTATTCCTTCATGCTCACAGCAATGTTCACTGTGCATGTATGTATGATGTATGTTTGGCTGATTGTGATGTCCCTTGTATCTTGTAAAGGGCACTGAGCTCACCTCCGCCTGGGGGAATGCACTATATAAATCCTGTTATTATTATTATAATATTCATCTCTGAAATCACAGCCACTTCAAATGATAAAACATCACCAGGAGATGCTATAAACATATTTACATTATCATCTTTTTAAAAAAAAATCACGAGGTAGTTGAGTGCCTAAAATACTTTTTACAAGGGCAATGGAGACCCTGTGCAAAGTGCATTAGAATCATGGTCATAGCAGCCAGTAAGCATACTTACATTAGGATCATGATCATAGCAGCCATATGACTGCACTCGCTTGCGTGGATGCATGGAAAGGTTGCAGACTATATTCTCTTCTTCCGGTTTGGTGATACGCTGTGGGCCATGCAGGACAGCTTTATTCATTTCTGGACAACCTTCGCAGGGCTTTCCCGTTACGACAAACATCAGGTTGGTCTTGGGTTGAATCATAACCATGCGAATTTCCCTGATAATGTAAGAATATAACACTGAATCGCTAACATCACAGCTTTGTAAGCAGCAATCACCTCTTCGGTGAAGACAGCACACTCAATAAATTTTAAAATGAAAAAGCAATAATTGTAACTAAAAAAGGTCAACAACGGCGCACAATTTCACAGTCAATAATAACTTAATGGTTTGTTGGTTTTGTAAAACAAAAATTCACAACCTGAATTTTAATCATTCTTCGCCTGCACTTACTCTGTGCTTCCAAATAGTGGAAAGTGTGATTCTAAAAATGTACCAATACATAAAGCACATTGTAATGTAGATGTGACTGGGAGTAGCGTAACAGAATCTTCGACAGATGCTTGATAAAAGTCACAACAGTTCTTCACTTCTTATCACAGTGGTGAGAAAATCTTAACTGTTAAGCTTCTTCATTACGAGAAACAAATCTTACAGGTACATTGTTTAGAAATCACTGTCATTACTGTTTATCACAATCTACTGCTGACCTTTTAGGAGGCCAGGAAGGCCACAAGGAAAGAACTGCTCTGATTGTTCTTGATCTCTGGCAGGTCAAAAACTGCATCTTCACAGACTGATCAAGTTTTCTTTTTTGGGATCTACAATCCTGTCAGCTTGACATGACTAGAGGGTGACTTCTCTCTTTCTTGTTGGCTTTGCCTGCCGATATGTGTTGTGCTATGTGTCTGCTGTTAATGTGTGCTTCTATTACGCCGCTTGCTATATACTGGATTGTTTTCCTACATCTATGAAATGCTGCATTTATCTATGAACCACTTAGATGCTTTTCTATTTTCAAGCACACTAAGCCTTAAGTAGGGAAATGTGCTATATAAATTTCCATTATTAATATTATGTGTGTGTAAAAGATGTTTATATATAAACATCAAATTACCTTGTGCAATTTAAGCAGGAGATACTGTCTGTGAAATTGCTGATACCTGGCTGAAAGTAATACTGATGTAAGGCTGTCACGCAGTCCTCTTCCTCCTGGTCATCGGAGGCAGCGTTGGCTAAAACATTATGGTGACAAGACTGTGACATGTCATGACCTTTGGCAGTCTCCAAAAAAAAAAAAATTGTGGTGGCAAGACTGTGACATATTTTGACAAGTGGTGAATTAGTTATCAAGATCTTGTGAAATTTTGTTTCTGTATATTTTTTCTGTATACTGTGTACTTTATATAGTATAAAAATACACTGCTTACAAATGTTATTCTCAATATTCCAGAATTGTGCATGTTTCATGTTTATATCTCAAGCTTGGTACATCAAATTTAAACAAGACTGAATGCATAATATAGTAGCAAGCAGATGAAAGGGTAACAGTATGTGTTGTGATAATAAAATGCCACCAGAATCTATCACGATGAGGATATTAAGGATTTGTCTTTCAGGTGTAAATCATCAAATAACTGCTGGCATGACGATTTAACATACCATAAATATCACTGCTTCCAAAAAGCCACCTGTAGACAAAGAAATACAAATGTGACACTTGTCTCTAATAGGATGTTTCATTCAATGTATTCCAAACTTCAAAAAGGAAAGTCTATTACCAAGACTCAGCACGGCTAAAATAAAAAGGAAAAATTAATTCGCATTTTCAAAAAGAAATTTACTCTATCCACACACGAGAAAGGTAAACATTCCTGTAGCCTTCTTTAATACCAATCATTTTGTGATTTTCACAGTCACATGTTTGTGTTCAACATGTTTAGGACCTCATTATCTCTAATTTAAGAACTCTGCCTTCAGGATATTAACAAAACTTTCATCCTACTGCCAAAGTATACTGTAACCCTGCCTTCAGGATATTAATAATAATAATAACAAGCATTTCTACACCCCTTTTCTAAAATGATTTGCTCATAGCGTTTTAGAAGTAAGAAAACTACAAGCAGGCCAATTCTAAATAATACACATATAATACACACACACAAATGCACTCATACAACAGACACACCTACAGAATAAATATAGACGCACATTATGCTAGGACATGGTTAGGACATAGAAGGGTGACATCATTGATTTTAAAAAAGTATGTCTTAAGTTTGGACTTAATTAACAAATCTTAACAAAACTTTCTTCATACTTTCAGAGTATACTGTAACTTACTGGTAGATATTGAAGTTCACATAAGCCCTGCAAAGACAGTCAAGAAGTGAAAATAATCACACACCATAGAAAATACAAATACTTGTTCAAAGGTCATAAAGAAAATTTGGATAAAATTTTTCTTCAAAGTTATTTTCAAAGTGTTTTAAATGACGATTAAGATCTATTTGAAGGCTGTCTGGCAAATCTCTTCCAACATTTAGTGTTAAAATACTTACCATGAAATCTTAGTGGTCCACCAATTCACAGATAACACTTCATACAGCATGTTTAACGTGGGCTATGTACAGAAAACATATACACAAATCTTTTAAAATGGCAGCAACAAACCCTAAGACAGAGACACAAGTTACTGAGTTAGCCACTATGATTAAAATGATTCTTGCAATGAAAGTACCAAGAGAGAGAGACAAAATTGTCAACAAAATGATGTACAAGATAGAAATAACTTCAAAAAAGTAACCAATACAATAAAAATAAACACAAGAAAGTGACCAATAAACTACAAATAACTACAAAAAAACAACAACAACAAGACATAACAGCCACAAACTGACCACAAAAAATGACCGATGTCCTGCACTTGTCTGTTTCTGCTCGACTTTACACACAGCCTGGAAGTCATGCTGTGTCACACTGCAATGAAACAAGCTTCATTAAAGTCACTTGTTTACATATGAAAAGTTCACAGAATTAATTATATTTGTCCAAATGGATTTGCATGTTATAACCCCTCCTCCGATATTTATCCTGTGTTCACAGACAAAAGTTTGATGAACAACGAATTAATTTAGCCCTAATAACAAATTCATCAAAGTAAATAAAACGGATATGCTTTATCTCCCAGCATCTGCTAAATTAAATCTGGCTTGTTGTAAGCTTGATCAGATGCTTTTTCTTTGTGATGCCTACCAACTCTTAAAAGATTAAACATATAGAGGGGAACTACTCTCACAATAAATATGATTCTTCTTGATAAGTTATGATCAGCAGAATCCATCTTGACTAGCTAGTGTTACCAGTAGAATACATCTTGACTCACTATCATTTTCAGTAGTAATACTTCTTGACTCATGACTACTGCTTTTGCTACAAGATCAATTATATCAGAGAAGGCTACCATAAGAAAGGAGGGTGGAAAAGAGAAAGGATGAGATGGTAGCACTAACTGAAGATGGCGGTGTTGAAAGACAGGATGAGATGATGGCGGTGCTAAAAGACAAGATGAGATGATGGTACTAAGACAGAAGATGAGATGGTGGTGCTGCAAGGACAATATGGTGGTGCTAAGAGGATGAGATGGTGGTGCTGAGAGGATGATATGATGGTGCTAAGAGACAGGATGAGATAATGACAGTAAGAGACAGGATGAGAGGGTGCTGAGATGAAATGGTGGTGCTGAGGACTAGATGGTGGTGCTGAGAGGACGAGATGGTGGTGCTAAGAGGGTGAGATGGTGGTGCTGAGAGGATGAGATGGTGGTGCTAAGAGACAGGATGTTATAACAGTAAGAGACAGGATGAGATGGTGTTGAGAGGATGAGATGGTGGTGCTGAGAGGAAGAGACGGTGGTGCTAAGAGAGTGAAAGGAGGAGAAAAAGGAATAAGACATGCACACAAATTCACCTGCGATACACACTGTTGTTATAGAAGAAAGTCCATAGCTGTGGATCCACCACCCCAAGGAAGCTGCCCAGCTGAAACAAAAATAAAAAAACCCCAAATGAATCGACTTCACCAGCCTGAAAGATCTACATACCTACTAAAGGTCACAATATTTTTAATATACATATAGTAGGGCTTGGAAAGGATCTGGTGTTGTACACAATCCAGCAACTAAGGCTTATCACAGAAAAGGGTTGTCCGGTGGTGCAACGATTAGCGCCTGTCACCAACACAGTGAAGGTTGGCTGTCCTGGGTTCAGCTCTCGTCTTGGCACACTGTTCTTTCTCTGCATGTGGCATATGTTTACAGGGCTGACTGCCTTGCCGTGATATAGTCTTAGCTTCTAACATAAAACACCAATTCCCCCCCCCCGCCCCCCTTATCACAGAAAAGAAGCTGGCATTGTAAAAAGGGTAAACACTGAGAAAGAACCGTGAGAGATAAAATCTGAACCCAATATGCCTGATCCTATCATTGGTAATATCAGGAATGCCAAGAGCTGTCAGTTGTGGCTGCATGTCTGTGTGTGTAATAGAGTGTAGGAGTAGAGAGCGGTAAGTCTGTGTGGATGAGTGAGAGCTCAGTGGAGCTCACCTCACAGCTTTATAATAATTGCATTCCTGACTAGATGAGGCTAGAGGAAAGTCCTGTGTCCAATGCCTGGGAATCAATCTTTGTGTTATTTTGCTATTCCTTGCCCAGTAAAGGTGATCTTTAACATAATTTGCAGGAACTTTATAAGGTCTAAATGTTGATTTATAATTGATGTAACACTAAAAAAAAACTTGCAACTAGTATATGCAAGAGTATGCATGACTGATGAGTTGTGAAGAGAAGCTGTCATATGCAGAATTTATAAAGAAAATGAGTTTCCAGGAATCAACGGAAAAAAACCTAAAAGACTATTCACTGTGGACATGAGAAGAATCCCTTCTGAGTTTACTGCATAGAATGTCTGTGCAAGCCCGACCAACTAGAGGCAACTTAATTCACCCATTCGATGTCAAAGAACTAGAAGCAGGAGCCATTTTGGCGATTACCTGTGGTTTATCGTCTGCGTGGCAGGTAGTGTGCAGGGGAGATAGTTTCTCTGTTCATTACATGGATTACTGATGAAGTAACTCGTGTAGTGATATATGAGAGTAACTGTGAGGAGAGTAGGGGTGCCAAGAAATACTTACAACCAGATACATAGGATGGAACAGTAAATCCAGCGTTCACAATTTACATTTCAACCTTTTGATAATCTTAACAAGTTCTGGCATAACGATCCCCAAAGAGTTACTCCAGCAGGAAGGGATGGTAATATTCTCTGAACTGTATCTGAAGGACCAAAAGACTTTAAGTGACAGGGAAGAGGCTGAATATTGAAAGAGTGTAACGATGATGGTTAATGTGATAGTCAACTGTAGTGATTAAGGTTATGATGTGATTCCATCCAGTAAGTATTAAAGTAGAAATTTGTATATCAAGGGCAGACTACCTATAGTGATCGGTTGCGATACTTTTAAATGTGTTCACATTTGTCTGCCTGGTTTTGGATTAAGAAAAAAAAGGAAACAATAAAAAAACAATTGGGGATTTGTGGGGCTACATAAGCAAACAGGAAGCTCATGAACGTTTGTTTGTGCTCTGTTGAATGAAAGGATATCAGCAGACGACAAAATGTGTGATGTACCTGTACGCCACAGGTAAATGCTGAATCATTGACTACTGGAACTCCGACACATTCAAGAACTAGAATAAACACACATAAGAATACACACACATAAACATATACAAGCATACATGCAAACATTTGCACATGCATATATATATATATGAGTACTCACCTGTGGCAGGTGCTTCTCTTGATTAGAACTGACAACAAATCCTCCATCATCCACCAGGTAACAGTACATGTCATCCACATCATCACAAGTAAAAAGATCATTCACTCGTGAAATTGAAGAGTTCTCTGATGAATTGACCATGAAGTCCTTGATGACACGTCCATCCAGCATGACTCCCACCACTGTCACAAAATAATATTCCACATATTATGCCAGAGATGTCACTGTCACAAAATAACACATTGCACAGATTTTATGCCAGAGAAGCCACTGGCACAATACAACAAATTTCACACAACAGAATTTATGTTAATTGATGTTAGCAGTTATTCACCTAATCTCCCAGTACTTCCTTTCACAAATACAAATACAGGTTTTGTTTTTTTTACAGGTGTGACTAAATAAAATTCTACACTGTTTCTATACATTTTCCAAATCTTTTTTCTTTTCAAACTTTCCATTTCTTGACATCACTGGCAACATTTAAATAATATATTACTAATGTATATTTGGTGACAATCTGCACAAAAACTTCAAGCAGTGTGGTCTACAGACTGAAGCATTGGCTACTTATTTTGTTCTGCCGGTGAAACAGACCTACTGTATGCTAGCTGACAACACAAGAGAACATACTTTAAATAACACTATCATGAGTAGAAGCAACATTTCTGAGTGTTCTGAAAGACACACAGTCAGCATACATGAATGCTCACAGCTTGCAAAATACACTATCTGCTATGCCCTGCCTATCGCTACAGATTTTCTATAGCAGCTACAGATTAGACATCTGGCTGTGGAGATAAAATCATATGGAAAACAGATCTAAAGATTTTTTTAACCAAAACTACAGTTGCTAGTAACAATAAAATGAGCACAAGGAACTAAGCTAGTGACAATAACTCGACTGAAAAACAACTTGAATGATGGTAGTAGTGCAGCTGTGGATCAGATTGGCTAGGATGAAGTGGTTGTGAGGAACACCTTACACCTACCAGCAGCAGTATAGTTGTTGGGCTTGGCCAGAGACACTGAGCGAGCAGCAACCACTGTAGTGTAACTGTTATTGCCAACAAACTCTGCACACAGCATTTTGGAAAAGTTACCTCTCCATAATGATTAAGTTATTATTCCCTTTTACTGCAAGACAAATTAAGTGTTAGCTACATACAAAAGGTTAGCAAAAGACTATGTAAAATAGTAAACTATCAGAAACCTTCAGAAACACAGATTAATTTACTTCTAAGAAAACGATATCCAATGTTTGTTGCACACACATGCCCTGTCATCTCAGACACATGAAAGAGAAAGATCATGTACACACAATGAAACTTTTACATGTACATTAATACTCTGTGTGTGTGTGTGTGAAAGAGAAAGACAATTTATGAAAGATGGCATATACAGACACAAGCTCCTTATCTAGCAAGAAATAGTCAAGTTGAAGATAATGTAGATGTTTCTTCTTTGCATCAAACATGTTATTAAAATGTTCAAGGATCCCTTCTTCTAACAAAGCACATTTCCATGTTCCCAAAAGTGGACGCTCTGTGACATGTCATGACGAACTCTGCCATAAATAGCCATACATCGGACAATGTGGGAAGTTATAGAAAGCCTCTAAATTACAATAATAATAAACACAAGATCTGTACAGTGCAAACTCACACTCGTAAGGAGCATGCTCATAGCGCTTAAAAACAAGAACGAGACATTGACAACATACAAGGGGCAGAAGAACAAACAATTAAATAGTGTATGAACGACGGAAGGCTAAACAGTACTGATGACAAATAAAAGACAAGTACATAAAACGCAAAGATGAACCAAGTAACAAGGACTGAGAATATCTTGATTTTGCAAAGGCAGACGAGCAGGGAGATAGTGATAAGCAGAAAACAGGGGGAAAGAGTGTGACAAAGCATTGTGTGGACTGTTGTTAGGAGTAATGCCTAAGGGAGAGGTATGTTTTCAGTGCATATTTAAAGGACTCAATTGTGGGTAGGTGGTGGATATGGAAAGGAAGAACGTTCCATATGTGACCATATGGTTTTGTTCTGGTGACTGAGATAGTTAGGAGACGGTCATCAGATAAAGAGCGTAGTTGTCTGGCTGGACATAGGGGGAGAGAAGTTTATAGAAACAGGATAGGAGCCAGCAAAGAAACTGAAACATAGCATGGACAGTTTGTACTGGATGCGAGAACGGATGGATAGCCAGTGTAGAAAACGAAGGAATGACATGGTCCCACCTCCTAGCTCTAAGCACCAGATGTGCAGTCTGGTTGAGACTAAAAGAGACTCTGGATTACTCACCAAGTGAAGGATCAGCAGCCATCAGTATGTAGTCACCCTGGGCATATACTGCTCGCGTGTAATATGAGGCATTCCTCACATCTAGATTATCTTCCATCAATGCTGTTTCACTGAAAGTAATATGAGACTGAGCAGAAACAGACCATGTTACTCTAGATCTCCTACTGTTACTCTGTATCATCAACAGATTTTATCAAGCTTTGCTAAAGTAATGTTGTCATGTTAACAAGCTGCCAGAGCATATTCACAGCAAAACCTGGTGCAAACTGGAGTCAAGAGAGACTTTCATGAGACAGAAGATCTGCTTTTCTGTGCTCCTGCAATTAAACTACAACATTCTGTGTTCCTATAGTGACACAGAAAGTCCCTAGTTCTGTGTTAGGCTGTCACATAGAAGATATCAATATCCCTGTATCTTTCAATGCATGAAAAGTGATCAGAAATAAAAAGCAATGCCTACCTTGCTGGATAGACCACTGTGAGCCCTCCATTGGTAGCCATAAAATAAACTCTCAATCCATCTGCACGATGCAGATTCAATGCTTCCTTTTTTATTCTGTTGATTAAAATGAAAATACAAATTAATGTTTATTTTATATTAAACGTCTTTTTTAAATAATGCACCAAAAACAAATTACATTTGAAATATATAATCAAAAGTTATAGTGTAACTCTAAATGCAATTTAATCTATTGCAGATTCTTTATTCAGTAGATGTAAATGCAAGACAAACTTTTCATAGAAAATGATGAAAAATTATTTTAAATCCAACAAAATAATGTGTCCAGTATGAACTCAGAATCATGGCTGATACTCTGAAATAATTTATCAGCATTCATATATCCAGCATCACAGTTTCATGCTGTCTCTGCTTTTAGTTTCTTTTTCAATCAATGTCATCAAAGTTTTCAAATGAATTAGATATATACCATATTTAATCAAAGCTAACAAGAACATTTACTAAGCCATTCACAAGCAAAAGTTGTTGGGTAAGTGTATTCTAATGCATGTTGTTAACGCTGGTTAAACAGTACAAGGCAATTCTTCGGCTGTCATGCATGGTTTTCGTCGTTATTAACTTCAGTTGGGTTAGATAGCATGGGGATTTTCATGCCAACAAGTCCAGGTCATGGCACATTAAGTACAACAGTAAAACCTCCCTATTGACAACTCCCTAAACTACATCAAAAGTTGGTCATAAGAGGGGTCATAGTAGGGAAATCAACCCCACCATGACCATATTGTCCCATGTAAGTCCACATCATCTCAACACTGAAAGTAAAATCAAACAAAGCTATAGTTCTATTCTCACGTTGCAATGTATCACACTTTGCAGGGTTTGCATGCCTTGTGCAAGGCGCTCCAAACTTTGGGCATGGTTTGCAAGGGCCCTTCAAATACTTAATTGAAGAGAAAACTGCATTCATGTGGCATTGTGAGATTTTAACCGAATGTCTGCACATACATTCAAAACAAACCTCCCAACTAAAGAATAATGACAATAAAGACTTTTATTTTAAGAGAAAATCGCATCATGTGCTTTTGAGTGATTTGTTGTCTGAATGTGTATTCCCAAGTAGGCCTTTTTGTTTCGTATGAAGATAGCTGACGTGTCTGAACAATATATGGCTCTGCTGATCATATTTGATGTTAATTGCTAGTCTTGTCATCGGAGATTGCTTTGTCTTTGTCTTTTGGGTCTTGATTGATTAGACTTTTGGCGTTGTAACAATATCGTCATTACACTCTGTAGATGTGACTGGGACAATAAGGTTTAGGTCGAAATGACAGGTAACCCTATGAACAAAATGTACTTCATTTATTTTACATGATTTCTGCAGAAAATTGTAATATATGGTACACAGCCAGCCAGAAGCTGTCTATTTTAAAATGTTATTTTAATTTTTTTTCGACAAACAACTTTCTACAAAAAAAGTTGTAACAGAGCACAAACTATCAGTTGTAAGTCAGATTGGGGAGGAGGCACAATAGATTCATGATTCTTTATTCAGGGTTATTGAGATGACTTTATATAATGAAATACACGCGTGAACAATTTTGGATTATAAGAAAGAGGGAAGTTGTAATAAGGAAGGTTTTAATAAGGAGATTTTACTGTAATACCTGTGCCAAAGTGCCAAATATTACGATCTGATCTTCAGTTATCTACAGTACATCACATCTAGATCTACTCTGCACCTTTTGTTTTATAACTTTTTTACTCAGGGGAAATCAAAGTGTGAAAATATTCCTATGTGACAAAATGTTTCTGACTTTTTGATGCAAATGTTCAAGCAAGTACTGATGTCAGTACGCATATGATTTGGGAATGACAGAGAAGATTATTAATTATTTCTGGACAACCATAAGAAAGTACATCCATGCCATACATTTCTGAGCCCACGATGATGTTGGTTTGCATAAGGCTGATATCAAAGGCATGACAAGTATAGACATTTAACCTTCTTGAAATATGGATACATGTCCCTATATTGGTTTTTTTAACTTAACAGAATTCGATAAATAGCAAAAGCTACACCCAGATGTTCATAAAAATAGGTGTACAAAAATGTACTCAAACAGAAAGCAAATGGAAATATAGAGCTAAATAAATATACATGTTAAGAGGTAGAAATACAGACAGGGGACATTCATACCATATAGATATGAGGCCTAAACAAGTCTCGAAACAAGAACCACAACTTGCTTCAAGACAAAAAGCACCCTGCATGGCCTTTTTGATAGTTTTTCTTTGTCAACAAAGAGAAAACAAAAGAACAAAGAAACATTCATTACTGTCAGAATTCACACTATTAACACAGTTTGAGTTTTCATATCTTTGTCTTCCCGGATATTTGCCCTGTCCCACATTTCTGCAAGGTTTTTTTATTAGTGTATATAAAATTACATATTAGCTGTATTATCAAATGTTGCCCCTTCAACCTAAGTTGAAATATGTGTATATGTGTGTGTGTCATTCAAACAAACACAAGGCAAAAATGCCAGCAGACAACACATGGAGGAGCTCAAGCAGAAACCACATGAAATCAGCAAGTTCTGCAATGACAATTTTTACAGGCTGGAAACACTGCCACAGGGTATGACAGTTAAAACAGGAAAACTGCCTGAAAAAGACCTATAAGCGGGCCTAAGGTCCATCCTCAAAGACTCGTGCACAATCCTAAAGGACAGCGCTTTTAGGGGCTGACTGTAGGCACAGCTGTGGGATTCACTGAAGCAACAGAGACTTACGAGAACAGTGTGAGTTACAGGTAAAACTTGAGGAGAACAGTATGGGTTACAGGTAAAACTTGAGGCTCCTATGGGAGACTGGTAAGGGTAAAACTGAGCTGAAGGGTAGAACTAGAGACTTTCTTACTGTGCACCAGCTGATGTGTTGTGCAGCAACAATTTTATTAAAAAAAGGACACATCTGTGACACAATATAAATCCTTTTCTAGTAAAGAAGGACTGTCCAGTACTGGTTCTTGAAAAAATCCAAGTAAATATTCAAGAAAGAATGCTACCAGATTCAAACATGGATCAACAACGGTCAATGCACAGAATTTATGCTGTAACATGATGGAAAGAAAAGAATTATTCAGCCAAAATGCTTGGTGGTGCTCTTTGATGGCCCCATCTTTAACAATAACTGATGAAAATTAGATGCATACTTTCACATTCCAATGACACAGTCAGGCAACCCAGCAACCCAGGAAACCCTGACTTTAACTTCATTTCAGCCACGTCACAACCAAAATGTCAACCTAAACAATTGGTTTGTTAATGTTATTATGTAAAACACTGGCCTACTTCACAGAGAAGGAAGGCATTGCCATAGCTTATTACATATAGGACTGGCATGCAAGCAAAAGTGCTGGTTAAATAAACAAAAAGTCAATGAAACTGTAAGATAACCAAAAAAAACTCCAACAGAAAGAAACTTTTATGTCAGTTCTCATGCTTCCAAACATTTCTCACTATCAAGCACACCTCTCCTTACACACACTCCTTGCCATCAAGCACAGCTCTCTTTTTTTTTTTCTTTTTTTTTTAAAGTCTCAAATCTCTTGTTTTTTAAATCTCATATTAGGGACAAGTGACAGAAGAATAATAAGAAGAAACTCTGATCTTTCCTTTATGATGACAACCTCTCCAAACTGACCCCAATCATGGCAATTCCAAAGAGTGATCACATCAAAGTGTAGAGCAACTGCTGTGACTGGAATAATGGTTGCTGACGATTTTAAATTTATTTTTGAACTAAAAAGCAATCAATCATACTGCTGCACCCAAAAGCTCAGTCAATTTTCTTAAGAGATGCCTTCCATGTCCTGTTAAGGGAAAATAGGGTGAAAAAGAAGCAACCTTCTATACTCAGCCCACACTTAAGGTAAAATCTTAATTTATTGATGAAAATGATGCTATCACCTTATTTGATAAGGAAAAAAAGAGTATTTTTCACCTAAAGCAAAAATCACTATGAAATTGATACTGTAAATGGTAAAGTTATGTGCTGGGATATTTAACCCCCTGATGGAGTAGCACAATAGGATATCAAGCAAATAGATATTCGATATGAAGTAAATGAGGCATTCAAGAAGAGGTCTGTGCTGAAATTATCATTTAAAAATGTTTCTAATGAAATATTCATTATTATTAATGTTGTAAAGGGCAAAATAGGCCAGATAACCCCATGAGTAAGACATCCACAACATACTTATAAAAAGTGTATAAAGAAGGTTTCTAAATTAAAAAAAAACAAACAATAAAACCCAACATGCATCTCCTTCATCCCGAAAGACAGCAGCCTATGTTGAGGGACATGTGTCATAGTAACAGACTACTAACAGTGTGTCGAGCCCAACACCTGACTTTTTGTACTGGGCTTTCTTAAAGAAATGACAGAGTTGAAGCGTTTTATTGATGGTGCTATCATTCTTTACACGATGTGTGTTAATGAAGGATCAAGATAACAGGGCAACAAAACAATGGATGAAGGAAGTAGGTGAGGGAGACTAATGGTTAGAGAAAGTGTTTGGGCAAGGGAACCATAGCCAGGTGTAGTTTACCTATCCATCACAATAAACCTTTCTGCAGGTGTGAATGAGAGCAGTGTTTGATACATCTACCTGTGCAAAGAATTATGCTGCATGAAACAGATGTTTAATGTCTTTTTCCAAGATGAAACCCTTTAAAGGATGGAATTCATTTACAGTTTTGGACTCAAGAAAACCAGGTTTTACAATCTCTCATTCACCTCTGCAAAATGTGACCCACCAGCAGGTGTGACAGCAAACAGCATGTCAAAACCACAGCCAGCAAGCCTGTTATTAGAGCAAATTAAAACCTTACTCTGCAGTGTCATTTGTGACACTCTCTGCTGACGTCAAGCTGAAATTGAAAAAGCTATGTCAAGACAACAAACAACTTGTCTTGGCAAAACTGCTCTGCCCTTCTTAATGCCACAAAAATGAGTAAAAGCCAGCATTAAATAGCTTCGTAATTTGTACGTGAGATTGAATGTCATGTTTCAATAAACATAGCACCAGACAGGAAATTGAGCAGTAATAAAAAACATACCAAATACAGATTTTATTGTCTATTAAATACAAAAAGAGAAAAAAGTAAGAAAATGTTCATAGAATAACTTTTTTTTTTATCCTTCGTAAGTTGAAAAACCAAGCAGAAAAGATAAACACATATATCTCTGAATGAACAATTTTAGTAAGAGATTCTGATATCTCAAGATAATGACTAATAGAATGGTAGTAAAAGATAATAACTAATAGTATGGCAGAATTTTCAAACTTCCTTTGCGCATTACGCACTAAACTATGTTTGAAAATTACCTGCAAACAAAAATAAACTTAAAATATTCTTAATACACCTAAATGGCAAATATGTGGTTTTTGTTTTTACTCAGGTTTCTGAGACATGCCCCAATAAAATCTCACTTTGAATCCCACGCATAAGGAAAATAAAATGAAAAAAAAACTGTTGTCTAAGACTATATATGTAATATATATATATATATATGTTCAATTCTGCTGTGACTAAGGCAAGCCACTAAGTCAACAAATAAAAACAAATACAAATTAGATAGCACCAGCTTTTACATTTGACATACAAAATAAAACATTCTTGTGGAGAGACTCACTTGTCTTGCATGAGGGCAAAATAAGGTTCAAAGTCCACTGCGATGACCACATCCCATGCTAGATGCTGTAACATCTGGATATCGTCAGTGCTCACTGTTACAGAAAGAAGTCACATGTATCACAGCGATAGATTCTCAGGCCTGCACAATGTTTCACCACACATTCTAAAGATTTTAAAGCTAAAAACACCCACTCCCAACCTTTCAAAAGAGACTGAAGCTGTGTGAATGGATAGTCTATATCAGGGGTGGGCAAAATCCGGCCCACCTCGCCGTTTCATACGGCCCGCCAAAACATATAAGATTTTTTTAATATTCACAAAATTTGACAGTTTTCAACCGAAACTTAGTTTGTTTCGTGCCGCCGCAAATTAGGATTCCACTTTTATGTGTTTTACCGTGAGAGCCGGCAACGCGCATGCGTACTCAGTGCAGAAATCCCCGCCTGCAGCACTCGGAAACAGTACACGTTGCCAACATGAGTAAAAGCATGAATCCTTCAAAAAAACGTAAAGTTGATACGAGTGTTTAATGAAGAATGGACACATAAATATTTCTTTTGTAAAACGGATGATAAGGCAGTGTGCTTACTGTGTTGCAAAACGATTGCTTTTTTCAAGGAGTTTAATTTGAAGCGACATCATCAAACGAAACATCGCGAATTTGGCAGCAAATTTTCTGAAGAAGAACGCAAGAAAAAAGTCGCGGAGTATGTTGCAAAGCTCAAGAAACAACAGACTATATTTTCCAAACGATCGACCATCCAGGATAGTGCAACGGAGGCTAGTTTTGTGGTAGCATATAATATTGCAAAATGCAACAAGCCCTTTTCAGACGGGGAGTTCATAAAAAAGTGCATGGTCGATTGCGCAAGTGTCGTGTGTCCAGAAATCAGAAATACATTTGAAAACATTTCATTATCAAGGCGGACTGTTGTGCGGCGCATAGAGGTAATCAACGATGAACTCATACAACAACTGGACACTGCGAGCCGTGATTTGGTGTGGTATTCATTGGCATTAGATGAGAGCACAGATAATGAAGACACCACACAACTGCTCATCTTTATCCGTGGAATTGACAATACTTTTACCATCACAGAAGAATTGTTCCGCGAAACTAGTGGATTTCTACAAATCTTTGTCTGCTGACAAATCTCCTCACCTGAGGAAATTTGCAATGAAGATGTTTTCACTGTTTGGGTCCACGTACATATGCAAGCAAAGCTTTTCGTGTATGAAAATTAACAAGAACAAATACAGAGGCGCACTGACTGACACAAACTTGGAGACAGTGCTGAGGATATCTACCAGCAACCTCAATCCAGACTTTAAAAGGATTGTGAAAAATTGTGACAGGCTGCATTTGTCCCATTAAACTGATTAAAGAATAAGATTAATAAATTGATATGAATTGTCTTTATTGTTTATTATTATTTAATGTTTCTATAATGGAAAAGAAATGCCAATATTTAATGAACTGGGCAGTTTTAAAAAGGTGCGGCCCTCCGCTAACTTCCGCCGACACAATGTGGCCCCCGAGCCAAACCAATTGCCCACCCCTGGTCTATATTGTGGTTACCATTAACTCCCATAACTACACTGCTCAACAAATTTTTATAAATGTCATGTTACTGAAATAAAATTATTATGTGTACAACACGAATATGACAATCAAAATGCAAAATTGGCTCTAGCTTTTTTGTAATCTACAATAATTATTGTGTACATCACGAAATGCATGCGAAGAGTAACTGCCCTATGGTTAATACCTGTAAAAAAAAAAGTCATAGACTACGTCTTAGATTTCTTTGCCTGTCTCTTGTACATCTCTGGGGAGTGTCCAGCAGTAGCCAGCCAGCATGGTAGTGGACAATTTTCCCTGGTATTTTTGTCCATTGCTGCAATATCTTGAACATTTGCCATGTCCATCACTAAGAAATCCATATGGGAATGGAGGAAGTGGATCTTTAGAGACATATTGCAGCCAAGTTTCTGACCTTGCATTACCATGTCTGCTACTAGTTCTTTGTAGTTTTCTGCCATTATATTCCTGAGAAAGTTTGTAGACACTATAGGCGAACAGCATTCCATGCTTGTTTCACATCACCCTGCAGCAATTTGTTGGACTGGTTATTTTTGAAGAGCTCTCGAATCTGAGGACCCACAAAAAGTCCCTCTTTAATCTTCGCCCTGCTGAGTCGAGGGAATGTTTCATGCAGGTATCGGAAAGCTGGCAAAGGCCGGTCCAAGGCTTTCACGAAGTACTTCATCAAACCTAGTTTGATGTGAAGGGATGGTAGCAGGATTTTGTGAGCCTTGACCAGAGATGGTTGATGATGATCATGATGATGTCGATTTATATTGCGCAGCTATCCATTCAAAAGAATGCTCATTGTGCAGCAAAAACAGAAGAGAAGAAAAAAAATAAAACAACAGGAAAATAATAAAGACAGAAATGGTGCTAGGTTGTTTATGTCTGTCTTAAGTAAACAAATGAGTCTTCAGTCTTTTCCGAAACGTGGTTGCTGAGGTGATGGTGGACAGTGACGATGGCAGATCATTCCACAGTTTAGGTGCCGCGTTTTTTAAGGCCCTGGCTCCAGTGTCTTCTTGTTTGTGTCTTCCACTGCAGGGAGACAGAAGCGTGACTGGGAGCCTAAGCGCAGGCTACATCACGGCTGGTAAGGAGAAACTACCTCTTGCAAATAGTCAGGAGCAGTTTTAAACATGCCGGACTGAGCAATGGAAAGCACTTTGTGGTCAATGCGCTTGTTCACTGGGAGCCAGTGAAGACTCTGTAGGATAGGCGTGATGTGCTCAGTGGACGACTTTGCACGGGCGACAATCCTGGTGTTTGTGTTTTGAACTCTTATAAACACAACGGCCTGTTTAAAACACCGTGGAACACATCCTGCTCTCAAACTGGCATTAATAATGTCCAAAATGACAGGAAATAAAATGTCCGAAAATTGAAGAGTAAATTTAGTTGGTATAGGATCCACAGCACATGGAGTTTTAGTTGATTTTGCTACAATTTTCCTCAAGTAGCTCTCATCAATACACGTGAAAGAAGTCAGCGGAACACCAGGAAATGACACAGAATAGTCTTCCTCACACTCTGCAAACTCACAAGGTACACTTTCAAGTCCAGCACTAATATCCTTTATCTTATGAACAAAGAAAGAAGACAGCTGATCAGCAGTTGACTTGTCATCCACCTCAGGAAGAACTGGACTAGTTCCGTGCTTACCCAGCAAGCTGCATGTTTACAATGTCAAAAGTCTTTCTGGGATTTCCACTAGCAACCTCTAACTGCTCCTGCACAAATAATGATTTAGCCTTTTTATTTTTACAGCACACACATATTTCTTTCTGGCTAACTTATACAGCTGTCTGTCAATCTCAAGTTTGGTCTTCCTCCACTTTTTCTCTGCCAACTGTCTGTTTCTTGGCTTCACTCACCCCTTCACAAAACTATGCACAATCTGGTCTGTCTACAACAATTTTGCTAACTGCAGGCGCATGCTTATCAAGCAGCTCTAATAAAGCGTAATTATATAATTCTGGTAACTTATCAACATCTGTGGGAGGATCTAATAACAACTTTGACTGAAGCAGGTCTTCTCTGAAAAGCTTTCAGGTCAATCTTCTTCAAATTTCTACACAAAACAGATATCTTGTTACGCCTTGGTTGAGAGAGATCAGTCACCAAGGACTGCACAAAATGGTTCGAAATCAAACAATCTTCTACAACAGCTGACTTGACCAGTGACTCTGATGGCGCACGAGTGATAACCCAGTCAAGAATGTGTCCAAGTTTATGAGTTGGTTTTTCAATCAGCTGACAAAGACCACGGCTGTCTAAAGCCTCAATCAACCGCTTCACATCACTATCTTGAAGTCTATTAAAATGAAAATTTACATCCCCCAAAATAAGAAACTTCCCCTTTGTAAGTAAACTGTCTAGCAGCATGGCAAACTCCTCATGAAAGAGAATCTGAAAGCTGATTCCTTTTAGATGGAGGAGTCCTATATAAACAAATGATCTCTAATGACTGCTTGGCTAATGTCAGTCTTTCTGTTATGTACTCAAAGGACCTGTACTGTGTTTGTCTCTTCAGCACTGTAAACTTCAGGTGTAGTTTAAATAAGACACCAACTCCACCTCCACTCCTACCACTCCTGGGATTGTGTGCAAACGTATAGCCCTGTGGTGTAAGGTCTTTGATTACTGTTTCATCACCACTCTCCTTTAACCATGTCTCTGACAAGAAAAAGACAAATATTTGGGGTAGACTATTCTCGACTTCTTTTGCTTCATTAACCCACCAGAAAGAGGAGGAACCAAGCAGAAGTATTACAGTCATTCGTGTGGCTGCTTGGCTCTCTGCACACCATGGGGACTTCAAACTGCACTGACGTTTTTTTGCCATTAAACCACTGTGAAAGCTGTGTTGCACATGTAGCACTTCATATACACGGTGCCCAAGGCTTGTCTTGCATCCGAAGTAAAGATGATAAGCCTTCTTTACTTAAGAAGTGATACTTTTCTTCTGGTTGGCAAAGGTCACTTCCCCACAAATATAGCAAAAAAATTCCACAGTATTAAACGCACTTTCAAGGCATTAGTTTTCTGTATTGTAACTGAATGGATAACATAGAAACAGTTTTATGTAACAGTATCTTAAACCGTATCCCACGAAGTCTGAAATATTTTAAATGCTCAACCTTTCTGACTGGGCTATATATAGTACACTGCTGACGTCGGCTTACTTCAGCAGCCACTGGGCAGTAGTACTGCACTGCATCAGAAATTGATGCAATAAACTCTGAATGATGATTGCATGATGGAATTATGCAATGTGATGCAATATTACATCATTCTAGGTTTATTTAGGATGTTGTTACAGTCCTACTGCATACATTTACAGGGTGAAACATAGAAAATGAATGATACTAAATATATTCAAAACGAGAGCCAATACAAATTTTCATGGTCATATTCATGTCCAGCACAACAAGATACTACAGATTAGGACCCTTTTAAATCAGTAATAATTTCAGTGTTGACCAGTGCTATTAGTGAAACATATATCATCTCATTATTTTAAGAAGAATGACTTTTGGTGTACTCAGATCCAACAAATGCACAGCTATGATAATCACTTTCCTCAATCCCCCAAAGAAAAAGGAAATAGCAAACTAAAATTTTAACTAGGGCATGCAACTGTAGTACCTGCAACAAATTTTTGGGGTATTAACATATTTTTATTTCGACTTGGAATTATCTGAGTATTATTTGGAGATTTTATTTTTGCCCAATGGGTGAATGTCGATCTCTTCTGCTTCTGCCAAAGTTTTCTTCTGAGGCAGTAAGGGAAGCAGTTAGGCAAACAAAGGCAACCTGCAATTAGTTCAGCCTTGACAATTTTTTAAAATCCTAATACAGGTTTGTATCCTCAATTTTAAATATTTAAGGTATTTAGGCTGAGTAGGTGTTATACATTTGTGTGGTCTTATAATTGCTGTGCCTAGGATGATCGCGGATTTTAGTAGGAGGAAATAAATATAATCCTTGTGTAGCCTTTCACTTATGGTAGGTTTGCAGAGGAAAGTCGATTCTTAAAATTAAGGAAATAAAATGTATGTTGTTTATGTTACATGTACAGGAAGAAGAGGGGTGATTTCAATCTGTCTTATATTTCATTTTGAAGAAATGTTTTAATACTAGAAGGTAATGAGGCTGATACAATCTTCATATTTCTTGGAGAATACCCTTATGTGGAGTGACTTGTCATTTAAATTTTAAAGATGGCTGCGTCCTGGGTGTAAACCAAAATAACGAGTTTTCAAATCTACATTTTGCTTTTATCGGAAAGGTGTAATGAATAAGTATACTATGTTGTTTGGATTTGCAGTTAAATTCTGTGAGGGCGATTGATGTCTAGAATAATGTGTGAAGACAATGTTGCTTTTAAACTCTTTGCGCATCACACATTACCTGTTAGGGTATGCTATTTCAGTGTACTGAATGGTTTTTGCTTTCAGGGTAAAATGTGCTTGCATGTACCCACATGTGTTCGTGGGTATTCATTCTTACACGTGCCAGTGTGTGCTGGTATTTCTGAGTCACCATTTGTTTTCTTCTGCCAAATAAAATTTTGGGGACTTGTTGGCTGCTAACTTTGAGTATCCAGAGTGCATTAAATTTTCCCACCCTAAATACAAACAACTCCCAAGTTAGGCCTGTTACACAAAGACCAGTAATTACTGATATCATGCAAACTCACAGTCTGATGTTTTAATGTTGCCACTGTGCAGGATCTCAATTAGACTGTCCAGAGTGTTGTTCAGTGGAAAATCTACAGTCTTCTCCCCCAGATAGTCCCTGAAAAAAAAAAATTATAAGATAATGGAAAAAGTGTATAAAGCCTTAAGTGGAGACAAAGTATCATGTTATTTAGTGATAAGGTTTGCTCATATGCCCACAGAAGAAATAAATGATGACTGAATCAAGAATTATCAATTTCATTTGTCATCATCGTTCCTTGTTACTCCTCGAGGAACATAGGGGCGCAACAACACTTTGCCAGCGGACCCGGTTTTGGGCAGCACCCCTCAGTTGGGCCCATGTGGTTACGGCATCCTTTGCCTCGCTCTCTACTGATCTTTTCCAAGTCTGTTTTGGCCTCCCAACTCTCATCATCCCCGGAGGGTTCCAGAATTATCAATTTACACCATTAATATTATGATACTAGAACATGCTCTTGTTGAAGGTCAACAAACAGCATGTTGCTGGTTCTTTGTTACCAACTTGTCTTACTGCATCTTTTCCTCAAAAAAACCCCACCAAAACCTTTTGCTAAAATAACAAACATCATATTTGTGAAGCTGACAGATCCTTCTGCATTATTAAATTATTAAATGGAATAAATATTTCTTTGGAATATATCATTTCCTACCTACATGTGAATAAACAGCAATGAATAAAAAAGGAAACCACACTCACCGACAATAATATTAATAATATTTTAATAATATTAGTATGAAGTCTGAACAAACTATGATAAAGTGCAAAATGAAGTCTCCAAAGGCTATTCTTAACCATACAAATATGGACAAATGTCTGTATCTGTCAGGTTAAGATGGATCTTAAATGAATGCACTATAATGAGAAAAGAAGCACCAAATGAACACATCCGCAAGGCTTCCTCATTCTTATTAATAAGTTACTTGCTCTTTGCTAACTGTTCTTACCATGGAGCAATTAAAAATGCAGATTTTGAAGAATGATTTTTGTAGATTCTGAAATCTGGAACAACATGAGCAGAATGTTGCAACCAAATGTCCAAAAATGTTGAGCTGTATGACATAACCTATCTGCCAGCATACTGATAGAACAAATACAGAATAGCAAAAGTTGTTTCATTCTGTCAATACCAAGAAGCTGACTGTACCCATGATGTTTCTCTTTAGGGGTCAGTGGAAAGGCAGAATGCATGATAAATGTAGATTAACAATTCTTTGTTTTCTGTTTGTTTTTGTAAGAAAGTCAGCTGTGTTAAAAGGGACTCACAACTCTAATACTACCAACAGACTTAAGATGATCACTGCTTTATCATAACTCATAAGACTAACACTACTGATAGACTTGAGCATTCCTTTATCACATTTCATAAGATTAACACTACTAACAGACTTGAGCACTCCTTTACCAAAATTCATAAGGCTAATACTACTAAAGAGAATTGAGACTATCATTCCTCTTTAGCAAAGATAATGTTCGAGAACAACTCCAAGTTACAATGAATGCAAAACAGTGGAAGAGAAATTAAATGAAAAAAAAACATAATACTAAAATACACTGATCTCCATATATATATACAATCTTACAATTCGCACAAGCTACACACATGCCCTCTGGCTTGCTTTCTCTTTCACATGCAAGTGTTTGCATACATTCACACACTTATTCTCCTTCTGTCCTTTGTTTGCTCTCCGTGTCTCATTCTTGTCTGCTCCTTCATAAGTGTGATCATGTGCTATATATAAGTCACATGTTTATTATTATTACACACAAACATTCATTTGTACACACAAACACACACACACACACATTCACACACACCTACACACACACTTACACACAAACACACACACACAGGCACCACTCTTTCTTGCAACGATCGTTGGTTGACTTCATAAGCTGAAAATTCCTAATAAAGACTTGAGACTTTTGGCTTTTGGTTAAGGCATATACCAGGCAACGATGTCTTGCTGAACTCTGGGTACTGCCGATGAGACAGAGGAACACTAAGTCCCAACCTGATGACAAAAAACACACATTTATTTATCCACAAATTCGCAACCCTATTTTAAAACATGTTATTTCTCATGTTTTTTGTGTGTGTGTTAAATTGTATTGAGCTGCCACCCAATTGCCGTCTGGGACAAATAAAGTATTATCTTATCTTAACAGTGACAGTTAAAAGCTTATAGAATACCAAAATTTTCCTAAAATGTCTCCACATTTACTATAGATATTGCTCTCCAAAGATGCAAAACTCTGTTGATTGTATCTGTCACTCTGATTTGGGTTGTAACAAGAAATGTCTTTACAAATGCAAAGTGATAATAATATAGTCTTGCTGATAGCAAACTAAAGGAAAGTGACTAATCTTTCAAGGTATGAAAAGAAAAAAATGAAACAATGAAAATGAAATGCATAGGACTGAGTTTTTATGAAAGTTTTGGTATATTTGGCATAATTGCCCACATAAATTGTCAATGTAGTAGCTTGAAGCAAAGAGGATCAACAAGAGCAACCACTTAGGTGGGAAAGTGAAGCCGCGCTGACCCATATGTGACGGTGACCACACCCTCCTTTTATGAGTATCAGTGTTCAGGTGAGGATGCTTGGTGGTATGCCTGGTGGTCACATCTCTTGAACTAAAGGTTTTCAATTCTCTTTTCCTTTGGTGTTTTACACCCAACCAACAACTAAGGCTATATCACGCAAGGCAGCCAGCCCTGTAAACAGATGCCACATGCAGAGAAAGAGCAACGTGCCCGAGATGAGAGCTAAGCCCAGGAGGCTATATCACGGCAAGGCAGCCAGCCCTGTAAACAGATGCCACATGCAGAGAAAGAGCAGCGTGCCGAGATGAAAGCTAAGCCCAGGACAGCCAACCCTCACTGTACTGGTGAGAGGCGCTAAACTCTGTGCCACTGGGCCGCCGCAAGCGAGGTTCAGGTAGGAGCCACTGTTCAGGGGGAAGTGCAGAGTGGACCATGGAGTTATGCATGATAGGGATATTTTAGGGCTTTTTCCCCTTCACATTACCTGCACAACTCTGGAATGGCATTTTGTTAACTGCTGTTGACTGTTACTCTATATAGAAATTGTACGAGTGGAGCTAAACGATTGTTGCATCTGAAAATCCTGACACTACACAGTATGACAGCATCTGAAAACACTTAAAAAAGAAAAAAAAGGTTTCATTGTGTTCACGGTTAGTGTAGCTACTCATGGTGAAAAGAAGGCGAAAGCCATCAGCATAGATGCAGTCACTTCAGCTAAGTACCACTACCAAAATCAACTTTCTAGCCTTCTCTTTTTCTCTGACAGTCTTTTGACTTGTGGTTGTGATTTGCAGTTGTAGTAGTATCAGTGGTAACAGATAAGAAAATGAATGAAGCATGAGGCAGGACAGCAGACAAGAGATCAGAGGGTCAAGTCAGGGCTTGACCCAGGTGGATCCAGAATGTGAAGCAACAGGCAAAATGTCACAAGCAAAATAGTCCGTAGAACAGAAAGAATTAAAAACCTTCAGGGACGTGAAAGAATTCATCTAAAAAACGCAAAACCAGAATCAAGATGGCACAGTTATGGCATTTGAGACTGTTAGACAATGAAGAAGACAATGACAATGGGGCACACATTCAGGAAAACAGTCAAGAACAGCAGGCAACGCAACTAAAAAGACAGATCATCAGTATTCAGCAGACACCAAACACAATGAAATCCCAGGGAATCTAAAAGAAAAAGAACAGTCCTCTCAAGCCATTAAGATGAAGGGACATCACTCTCAATAGACAGTTTGTAAACACCGTCAAATTCTGCAGCTGTGAGAATTAAGATACTTTCCCTTCAAAAGTGACTGCTCAGCAATTCATGAATCTTAATAGTTCTGTGATTGCCACAAAAAAATCATGATAGTGTAGATCTATAGACAACATGCTGTAGCTGACTAACCTGAAGGTAGTGTTGGTAATGTTGATGAAAGCATAGTTGGCACTTGCCCGAGAAACATACAGCTGTTGAAGAAATGAGTCCTGTTCAGTACTGTTTATTATTTCTCAAAGAAATCTGTTTCACTGGTAGTGAATACTGTCTCTCACACACATATACACTCAATCTCTCTGACTCACCTACCCTGACTTACATTTGCATCAAGGGTGTATGTTCTTCTACAGTATAACACACACCCACACACACATACACTGCCTATTGTTCAAGAAAATGTTACTATATTAAGGTACCTTGTCAGGTGACAGAAAAAGTGTTTCATTCATTGTGATCATTCCTTTGTTTCCCTCTATCATTTGATTCCGTAGCTGAGTGAGACAAAATGACATACAAGAAACAGTGTAGGAAACAATTATTATAATTATAAATTAACCTTTACCTTCCAACAGTACAATTTGGGGCAAAATGTCTACTTTCAAATGTGCTATCATGCTTATTTCACTTTCTTCATAAAGTTCTTAAGCCAGATGATAATTCAAAACTATCAGCAGACCTGTTTACCTTTATGATGAACCTGTAATCCCAGGAAAAAGCTGTGATCTTTATTCAGTGTGTTTAATCAGTCACACACCAAACTAAAAAATGGTAAATTTGATTTGATCGTCACTATAATAGATTTTTATTGTCAATGTTGTTTGGTTTCTGCAGCTTTTGAAAATCTGGGCAATTCTAGAATCTGGAAAGGTAGATTTAAGCACCTTTGTGCAAGAATCAGCAGTTGTTAATACGCTCATTCTTTTTGTTATCATGACTTCAGTATGTATGATATCACTTTTGGGAAGCAATGGGAAGTTAATATTGCTAGAACTAGGGAGAACATTATTCAAAATATGAGCTGCTGCTATTGGTTGTAAGGATAAAGTTGTCCAAAATACACTGAAATGATGAGCCGCTGTTAGTACGTACTAGGGCATAACTGTCCAGAGCATGCTAGCTATCATTTGAAACTGATATAAAGTTATTGTGTTTCTGTGATGTTACATGTTTGGTAAAACTTTCATCCCATCAAATAATGTATTAAAAAAAAGCCAGAAAAAAACCAAAAAAGAAACTAAAGAAAGAATAAATAAGAAATAACACCTGCTGTTCTTACTGCAAAAAAAAAAAAATCCAATTGTTTTTGGCCTTACCCATAATACTGAGGACATAGCATATGGATTAGAGTCTACATTCAAGAGTAAACAGGTCTGCATCAGACAAACATATAGCATGTGCTGAGTCCTACCAGCCCTATAAACAGTTTCTTGGCATCATCAAGCTTATAAACTCTATTCGGTCATAAGAGTACAGAATGAAAGTAGAATGAACAGTTGCAATGCAGTCTGTTGAGACTCCCATTTACCTCCAGCAATCCAGGACGATCTCCCTCAACTTCTAGTTCTAGCAGATCAATATTTGGGGGATCTTTCATGTAGCGACCCTGCTTAAAAAAATGTAGCATACAGATATATACTGAAAAAGTTTAGTGCTTTAGAATAAAAAAAATGATAACAGTATCTTCTATGACTCTATGTTTCTATCAACCTATGCCATTCTAAGTATAGACAAGTCAAACTGAATGTCATTAGCAATGGAAATTTCTTGGAGCCATTAGCATTTATAAATTCCTTTTACAGCACTTCAAGCCCCTGTCCATTTGCTGTCATGTCAATGAATTTAATTAATGCAGAGGTACAAATACTTACTGAACGTTTCAAATTGGGGTGAAAAACCGCATATCCATTAGGGTTGATAGCAAATGAATAGCCGTTAGGTCCAATCTACAAGAAAAAACACATTATGACTGCAAATACCATTATCCAATTAGTGTCAATAAAATAATAGTTCTGGACTACCATTACTCTCAGACACCAGTATCCAATTAGTGACATGAAGTAGTTTTATACTACCATTACTCTCTACTCGATGCTTCCTCACCCTAACATTTTCAGCTTACAAGGCTGTATCGTGGAAACAGCATACAGAAAGAGGACACAGAGAGGAAGGGTGGATGAAAATGTGCTGTAGGCTACATTTAATAATTTTTATATCTAATAACAGTGCATTAGTAGAAAGAAAAAATGCAAACCTCCTCTACCCCAAGTACCTAATGCTATGAAAAATAATAATACATAAATGGTAAACTTGTGTAGCCTATACTCTCACTCCTAAGGAGCGTGCTCTTAGCGCTTAAGAACAAGAATGAGAGATGGGCAACATACAAGCGACAGAAGAACAAACAAATAATATGTGAACAACGGAAGGATAAACAACAGCACTGATGATAAATAAAGACAAATACAAAAGATGTAATGAGGACCCAAGTAACAAGGATTGAGTATCATGATTTTGCAAAAGGAAAAGGAGCAGAGAAGTAGCAATAAGAGGAAAAGGGGAGAAGGGTGTTATAAAGGACTAGTATTGTGTAGATTGTGTTAGGTGTGATGTTTAAGGAAGAGGTGCATTTTCAGTGCACATTTAAAGGATTCGATGGTGGATAGGTGGCAGATATGGAAAGGGAGAGAGTTCCATTGTTATGCTGCACAGTAACTAAAAGTTCTTTGACCATATGTTGTTGTTCTGGTGAGAAGAATAGTTGACAGCTGGGACATAAGGGAAGAGAAGTTCAGAGAAATAACCAGGGCAGAAGTCAGCAAAGAAATTAAAACATATCATGGAGAGTTTGTACTGAATGTGAGAACGGATGGGTAGCCAGTGCAGAAAACAAAGGAGAGGAATGACATGGTCCCGTTTCCTACTCTAAACACCAGATGTGGAGCTGAGTTCTGTACTTGCTGGAGTTTGTAAAGAGGATATTCAGGGCAGCTGGCAAGCAAGTTGCAGTAACCAAGCCAAGAAAGAACAAACACACAGACAAGAGAATGGAGCAGTACAGTTGTGTGTCATCAGCATATGTTTGATGAGAAATCTTGTGAGACTGGATGCATGATGAAAGTGGTTTCGTATAAAGAATGTACAGAACTGGTCCAAATACTGAGCCTTGGGGGACCCCACAAGAAAGTGGAGCAGGGTGAGATGTTTGACCATCAAAGAACACTATCTGCATCCTATCAGTGAGATAGGAGTTGAACCACCCTAGTGCAGGTCCAGAAATTACGCAGAGGGTGTGGAGTCTATGAAGGAGCTGAGAGTGGTCAATAGTGTCAAATGCAGCAGACAGGTCCAGTATAGTTAAGGCAGAAACATCACCCCTGTCAAGGGCAGATAATGTTGGTGGTCACTTTATTTAGTTTCGGTACTGTGAAAAGGTCTATATGCTGACTGAGCTTGGGGGATGAGCTGGTGCTCTTGTAAATCCTTTCTCTCAAACAGAACTCAGAGAGTCGCAGTTAAAACCAAATGTCAGATCCCACTGAAGTAAAATTTGGTGTCCCGCAAGGCTCAATCTTAGGTCCTCTTCTGTTCTCTATTTACATAAACGACCTACCCCTTCATATCTCCCATCATGTGAAATGTTTGCAGACAACACAACAATACATGCATTTCACAAACAAACAGAGCCACTGGCAGCTCTTCTACAACAAAGTGCTGATGAGCTTCTGTCCTGGATGGAATGAAATCACATGGCACTCAAACCTATCAAAACTGAAGTTATGCTTATGACAAAACGACAAAAGAGAATGTCACCGCCCAATTTCCAAAAAATCTATCTAAGAACCCAACAAATCCAAAGCCGTAAAATTTTAGATATTACTACTGACAACAATTTGTCGATCTTGGTCCCAACATATCCTAGCCATAAGCAAAACTATAGCACAGAAAACTTTTCTCCTCTCAAGAATTAAACACTTTCTAAATTCTCACTCTAGAAAACTGTTCTACACTGCTTATATTCAGTTGACCATTGATTACACTTCTACCCTATGGGACTCAGCTAGTGGAGCTTCCATGAAACCTCTAGCAAGTGTTCAGAGGTGTGCAATTAAAGAAGTTTTACTAAAACCAAAAATACATCCAAATGACTTTGGGAGTTCTTTCTCTGACAAACAGACTAAAATTCAACAAATACATCTTTATTTTTAAAATACTGACAGATAAACTGTCCCCCAGACTATCTTTGCTATTTTCCTCCAATAACGCTCGAGCTACTCTAAAGTTTGATATTCTCCTTCCTAGAATAGACCTTTTCAAATCAAGTCTGAAATACTCAGGAAGCATGCTGTGGAACAGCCTCCCTCTCCATCAAGCAGTTGAACTCCTTAAGCTGGTTTCGACATCAGTTACTAAAATACATAAACTAGATTATAGGAAAATCTGATGCCTCCTCTGTCAAAGATTCCTTAATAATAAATAATAGAGATACTTAGATCCCTACTCCAGGACCTTTGTAAATATATTTTTTTAACCACTGCTTTTGTACATTTTCACCTTTCACTCTCTTTGATATTATGTTATGCTTATTACAGCTTCTTTTTTGTACTTAGTTAATTATTTAGCTTATTTTCCCCTGTAAAGGGTGAGAGCTAAATGGAAAAAAGCATGTCTTGCTTATTTTACCTCTTGTAAATAAAGAATTGAATTGAACTGTAAACAGGCCCAGAGCTGTGTAAAAGCTACTTTCTCTATGAATGCATACTCCTTCTTATCCCAAATGTAACAACCCTTGTAACTGTAGTTATGATATTGGCCTTTTGATTGCCATTAAGCTACTAATCCAATTTCACTGACAGAGTCGTGACAAAAAAAAGGAAAAGTTAACAAATGAGATTAACCTAGATTAAAACTGTACATGCATAGTTCCAGGCCCTGTGCTCAAGCCAGGTACTGTCAACATAATGTCACTTTTTACTATAACAGAGATTTTTACTCTGAATCCTAAAACAAAAATAATGGAAACAGTTTATTACCTTCAAACGAGGTGTGTATTTTTCTAGTTGTGATGTTGTGACATCTATTCCCATCACACCCAGTATGGTCTGGTTTGACTTTTGAGAAAAGAGAAAAAAAAAATCAAATGTAGATCCAGGTAAAAATTAGTTCTCCAACTTTACGAACACTGGCCCAAGATTATCATTCTAAAAGGCTGATGAGTAACACAGTGAGCAAAACTGTCACACACAGGAGTGGAGATATATATATATATATAGAGAGAGAGAGAGAGAAAGAAAAAACTTTTGTGCATACATAAAGGTGACAGAATTAGAAAGAGTGAGAAAGTGCATGTGTGTATGCATACATCTGTGTATTGTTAAGTATACTTACAGATCCTTCGGTTCTATTGTAGACTGGAAGTGTCACTGTTGTCATCATGCCAAGACCCTTTCATTAAAATAGGAGTCAGTAATAGTCATATTTCATCGCAAATACAAAACGCGGAAAATTGACATGCATGAATATAAAATAACCTAATATTTTCTTAGGTTTTTCAGATCCATTAAATTAAAGGGTAAAATGATAACTGTCAGTAATGAAAAAATGTAATGTCTATAAGCTAGGCAGGTTTGATTTAAGCATTTGAAACTGAAATTGAATATGTAAGAAAAGTTTCTAAGTTACATTCATACAATAATTTTTTTTCATAAAATCATTAAGTTTGCATTTTCTTTATTAAAAGTAAATGTATTTAATCAATATAAAATGCTTTTGAGACAGTCACAAGGTCTGCAAAGCCACAAAGGTGAAGTACTCATGCATACACAAACTCCAAGGATATGGTCATTAGTGCAAAAGCATTCAACACACGCCAATAGTTTAAAATAACACACAAAAAAAACAAAAGAAAACAGCACCATCACATCAAAACAAAACAAACAAAAAATAATTTCAAAGTGAGAGCTTCTCCAGAAAATAAGAAGCAATATCAAATAAAAAATTCATGCACTAAGCTGAGGAAAAAATCCTAGAAAGCAGAAAGTGACCAAAATTACAAAAAGACCCCCATGGGAAAAACAGAAATGGCTGAAGAAAAGCACTGCATAAACCAGCCTGCATATTTCTTACGCAATGATCAGAGCTAGTCCCCCCTTATCCCCTTGCAAACTTTTACAGACATTGATCATTCCCCCATGTGTAATGGGTATCTTACTAACTTTTAAGTTTATTTCTTGCTACTCCTTGAGAAGCATAAGGCCGTAACAGCTAACTTATTAGCTTCTCCCCATTTCAAAATTCGCATTATTAAAATGACCCTAATGTAAAAGATGAGCATGAATTGCCGTAATTACCATTTGAGCAACACGTACCATGCAGACATTACTAGTAGCACACAAAGGAAACATGAGATTGTTACAAAACAAGACTTTGTGCTTAATAGTTGTTCTTGTTGTTATTACTGTCGCAGACAAAGAAAAAACTGTGTGATATACACAAAGCACAGAAATCATGCACTATCATGGGAGGTGACTGTGCCTAACAAACATGTTTTGCAAGAACAGGTCAGTATAACTTGGATGATGCCGCTCTGATCTCGCTCAAAATCGGATCTTTCTGGCAGACTGCACAGTAGGTGTGGACATCTAAAACTTTTAAAGAATCTTCTAAAGAAACATCGATGTCCTTATCCAACTTATATGATAAAATCCAGCCACTTCAAATGTGACTTACAACCCTGAAGTGTGTGTTACCCTCTGAAATCTATTACTACTAAAATATATTCAATTAAGTATATCTAAACATTCTATGTACATAAAATTTATTCTCACATGTGACACTGCTCTTCAGCAAATGTTAAACACTATAATTATTAAATATTCAGATCTAAATGATTAATACTTTAAAACACTGACAAGCCTTAAGAGTTGTCTACCAAAGCTTTAGGACATTCTGAACAGAGCCAGTCAGTTCTCCTTTCAAAATACGCCTGCATTAAATCCATTAAAAAATAAATACCACAAGTGTACAACAACATAACTAGGGCTCAAAAATAATAAATGAAAACAACCAAAAAAAAAACACAATAAAACAACAGAAATGAACAGGGGCTTGTCACAAGGATCTTAGGATTGCTGGCATTTATGTTTAAAGCATTCATCCTCTCGCACACACATGCACTCAAGCACGCACATGCACACGCCTCTCCCACATACACATATGGAGGATTTCTAAACACACGTCACACTGGCTGCTATGGACACAACACAAGTATATAAACCAAAATTTAACACAAAATTAACACCAAACACAAGTACCAAATGGTCTCTGTAAATGTTCCCCCACTCAAAAACTTTGGCGTTCTTTAAAACCTGTGGTCGGCTCAAGACTGGTATGTATTCCTTTGAGATGACAAAACAAAACGGCCAGTCAAACATACGTAACATCACTGCTGCTCGGTTTCACTCTCTGGTAGTCAAAAACAATGAGCAGTCATCAGTGAATTCACACAATTTAATGTACAGCCAGGGGACATCAGACAAATATTCCTCTCCATAAAAATGCCTGCAAAAACACTCCTACTGTCTGCTAGAGATTTTTATTCGTCCAAATAGTTATTTGAAACCGAGAAGTGAGAGAAAGTCTCTTGCTGCTTCAAATCTTTCGTATCATCTCAAAGAGTTTCTAACGGTCTTTCTTTCTCATGGTGCATCTGATATTCTCATACAGCTGTTAAGATAATTAAGGTTCAACATCTCTGTGGTATCTACATGGACATGTCTATGTGTGCAGGGCAAGTGCTTCTGTGGGCATGTGCACATTTACACATTTGTTTTTCATGGTATGAAAAGTCACAGAATCTTCATCTTTCCACTATTCTTGTACTTATTTTTACAAAAATGTCTTACATATTTTTAAAAATCTGAGCAGAGTCTTTAACTGGCTTGTATATGCAGCCCTATCATGACATTAAATGTGAAATCATGATTCATGACTCCTCAAAACTACCTAGTTCTGCAATCTATTCAATCAGTCACTTTTGTACCTGTGTGTAAATAATAACTCGTTGATAAACCGTTTTGCATGACTGTCCAGAAAATAATACAAAAATAGCCCTGTAACCAACAAAAGCTTATGCAGTGATTCAAACACTGACTTAAGCCAAACCAGCACAAATGATAATCAAGAATCTGCAAATGATGCAGATGTTAGGCTAAATAGGACAATATAACAATTTTTCCCAAACAAAAATGTAATAAAAATGCTCATGCATCACCATATAGGCGTGTGTAAAATTACTAAATAAAGCAGATTTTTATCAGCATCTACCTAAAGTTGTTAATGTTTTGTAATACATAAACATAAATTAATTTTGTATCACTTTCACTAAGGATGTCCACTACTGTATTTCTTTTTGTATAAGCACTAAACACCTTCCCCCTAAAACAGACAATAAACTCAGCGGGAAATATTAAAAGGTTGTATACAAACATCTCTGAAATAATGCAAAGTGGGAGCAGAAATGTTAATTATGCCAGGCATATGGTCAGTAAGTTAGGCAAGTTGTGCTGGCCCCCAGGGGGCAAAAATGGTTGAAAATAAAGGAAGTCAATGTGTAAGCTTATCAGCATACACTGCCTTCCTTTTGAGGGCCATCAGAAATTTGAGCTGAACGGTCAAGCTCATTTTTCCATTTACAGAAGTAAAATTTGTTTTACATTACTTATGCATCAATTTTACACCATTTAAATGTGCATTTAGAGGTCCATCTCTCAAATACACAGATTGTGCAATGAATCAATCTAACATAGTTCATATGAACTGTGCTGATTTGATCAACAAGCTTGTGTTTGCTCAGTCAAACTCAAAGATCTGTGGCTTTGTAGTCTTCAGGTGTGCAAGTCTGGGCATGCACACTCTGCATCTCATGCTAATTATTTAGAGGACAAATGCCTTGCAAGCTCATCATAGATGAACCTCAAATAACCAATCTTCCCCTACATAACAAAAAGACACAATGCAAACATTAACAGTTCATTCCATTCTTTTTAAAACTAGAAATAGCATCCAACACTTCTTTCTTTTTTCCATATGCAATGGAGGTTGGAAGAGTTATTAAAACAACAAAGAAAGATTATAGGAAAAGTGAGTAAGGTGGTTGAGAGAGAAAGAGAAAGAAAAGGGGTGGAAGAAAGAAGAATGAAAAATTTTAAAAATAAAATAAACAATAGTAGAGATGAAATATGAAGACACTGACTTCTTATTGCAATTTCTGGCAGACTTTACAGAACACAATGTGAAAGCTAAGCCTCTAACCCATACCCACTTATCATGCCCAAGACATGACCTGTCATACAGATCTCAGTGAAGTTGGAGTTGTATTCTTAATGCAGATACTGGAATCAGCAAGGGCTGTTTGTTAAGTGTGCTAGAATCCCTGGTCATTTCTCTTCTTAACTTATACAGCTACCTACAAATACCTGCTTCAGTTTTTGAACGTTCACTATTACAGATAACTTTATCATGACACAATTTAATCAGGATAGTAGACAGTTTTTAAGTCTGTCTACAACACATCAACTTGGCTATAAACTGAAGTTTGCTCCAATTTATTCCATCTCAGTTATTCCCCTTTGAAAACGCAATAACTGTCCAATTTATAAATGGGGAGTTCTTGTGATCTATGATAACTTACCATCTTGATTTATTGGTAACACATGCTTGTCAAATGAAGTATGTTTACTACAATATGAAGGCGAAATGAAAGAAGTGTTGAGCTGTGTTTCACCATAAAGGCTCACAGGGCAGAAAAATGTTAAAGTAGAAAGATGCAAAGCAAACATTGCAAGTGGCATCTACAAATGCTCTGGTTAGGCAATCATCATCTCAAAAAGCATCTCTACCAGTTCCTACCCTGGGCTGCAAAGTGATCTCCCATGTAACTGGTTGAACACCTAGCTGTTCCATGCCTTGTTTAATGTACTGAGTGTATTCCTAGAAGTGGATTGGCGAGATGATTGTCAGAGCACAAAACTATAAACACCATCACATTTGCTTATTAACCAACCAGTTCTTTTCTGCTATGGAGAAATAAAAACCATATAAACATGTGCATATATCTTCATAAACAGGTGCACATATGCATGCACACCCATGCACAGTGATGTAACAGGTGCATTTGCTCATGCATGCAGGTGTGCACGCAGATATACACAGGTGTACACACACATCCATACCTGCACATTACCCTCTAAATTTCTGTGTTACGTAATTTGGCAGGAATTCTTAATAAGTGAGAAATATGGATTTGTACATTTACCATCTCAAAACATTTCAGTCAAAAGTCATTTTACTTACAAACTACAGTCACATTGTTTCAGCAATTCATTTATCCTACAATGAGCTCCCCACCCACAAAAACAGGATACCCAAGACTTTACTGTCTTATTTGAACAATGTACACCCAATGACTGCAGCTAATGTGTGCAAGCAAAATGGGTGTGTAACAGATAAAATAAAAACTTTTCAAAAGCAGAAGCACTAGCACTAAAATCTGAATCTTGTAACATTCACAAAAACGTACTGGAGCGTAAATCACAACACATATATATGTGTTATAGATATTTAATAATTAGTACCTAAATATGTGTGCCATGGTTGTATTGGTGTGCATGCAAGAGTATGTTGATGGGTGTCCAGAATTAACTGGGAAAAGCTTACATTTTCTATGCTGTATAAAGTTGAAAGAAACATAATGCAATACATAAGATGTATAAGCAACAAGGTGAAGGGGTAAGACTTCCAGAATACAAAACGAGTACTAAGCTGTACACTAAGCTGTTGTGTGAAACAAAAGCACTTGCTAAAATAACCTATCACTCTACCTATCACTCAAAAGCACTTGCTAAAATGACCTATTACTCAAAACAGAAACTAATACAAGTGAAAATAAAGTATAGTGTTAATGACTGACAGCATGTGGAACATCTCAGGATCTGATTGTGTTAATGGATTTCACAGCATATGAAAATATCTCAGCATTTAAAAGTTGAAAAATGGTTGCTAATTTCTGTTCCCTTCTGAAAACAAAATGCAATGAAGGTGCACCACATAAGCATGATAATGATATTCACCCCACTCTCTCCACAAAAAATGTGGACTGCAGAAATATTTTAATACAAAGCAGTATTTTAGTGATCAGATAAGGGCATACAAGTATCTTTTAATATCTTTTAGCTGTCAATTTTAGTGACAGCTCAGACACTGGGATAGTCGCCTTGTGCTACTGTACAGTTTACCAGTTTGGACCAAATTTACCTCATTCTTGACCATTCTGATCTCCTAAGATCTCTTCAAAAAAAAGGCTACAAAGCTATCAAAATAAAACATCTTTCCCCCATACCAAAAACGATCTATTAAAAAAATAACAAAAAACACCTTCTTAGATATCTTTTCAATCAATGCATTGCATGCTGAGGTTTGCATATACTAACATAATGAAAAAGTTCTTTGCAAGGAATCAAAGGCCTGTCATTTGCAATCAGTACAATTTCTACAAATACTTGTTGATATATGCTGTTGATATATTCTATAAATATTTCTTGATGCACTGTACATTTTATTGTCTCCACAAATACTTATTAATATACTGTACACTGAACTTTGACTAGACAAACTATTGAAATACTACATAATGTACCATCTCCATGTATACTTATATTGTACATTGTATGTACATTGCAGTGTCTACAAATTGGTATAGACCATGCTGCATTACATCTACACAAAAATTTCTGTATAGTGTATGCTGTATATACTGTTGCTGGGAATGTGTATGTGTGTGTGTGTGTGTGTAAATATATATATATATATATGTAGTGTGTGAAATAAATTATTTCAACACTTATTGTATTTATCTCTATATGATTGCTAGTATGAGTACTATCTGGAATTGCCCTTGTGGATTAATAAAGTTGTATTGAAATGTATTCTTATTGATATATTGTATACATGGTGGCCAGAATTTGACCACTATCAATTCTTGATTCAAGGATACACTCTTTAAAAAAACCTTGATTGACCGCAGTCTGATAAAACTCTCCCGTCTTTGACATTAAAAGATGATAGAAAAAGAAAAATGATCATGTCATAACTTTGAGAATCACTCACACGTGGTCAAAGCAAGATAGATTTGAAGTGAAGCTCTTTAAGGTATGCAAAAGGTGACCCAAGCAAATGGAGAAAAAGCGAATGAGAAAAAGAATGTGCTGACCCCTCTAGTAAATAAACTCGCTATTTATCTGCTCTTAATGCTTTACATGATCAACTCCCTGTCATGGTCATGACCCAATCTATACAGCACAGTGACAAACATGTCTTGGTGTCAATTTAGAAGCAAAGTTTGTACAATGTTCACTCATCTGCTGCTAGTTTTGCATTGAAAATGTAACCCCTACCACTTATTCCTTTCCACAGTTGTTGTCTTGGCTGTACACCTGTAAAATTGTTGAAACATGACTAAAATTCACTGATATATTTTGAGTTACCATGTTTTAGACTGTCAACAGAGCCACAACTTCAATTTAATAGATTTGTGCCATTGCTTTTGTGGATCCAGGACTTGTTCCCCCTAGAATGTAGGGACTGTAATGAAAGGGATGGTGAGAAAGAAGAAAATTTATATAGATTTGCTACCATAAAGAGGTGATGCCTAATAGAATTCCTTGATATTTTACTAGAATTCAAATACATCCAGATTGTTTATAAAACCAAAAGAAGGACTAGAGCGAAACATTTTCAAGGATCAAAGAGGTGTGCACAATCTGAAACCTATGCCCAAATAGTTTTAGCAGCAGCTGCTACACACACACACACACACACCAAAATAATTTGGATTTTTCTCAAAATGTATCAAATGTTCGCCCTTAAGGTGATGAGCTAAAATAAATTTCCCCTGATAAAAATGGAAAAACGTGAGCCCTCATAAAAAACCCACACTAGGAATCATTTTAAACGTACAACAGAAAAAAACCAAGTGCCACAGGTACGTATGCATTGTATGGTGAAAAATAATGTTAAAAAAAAAAAAAAAAAAAAAACAAAACAAAAAAATATTTCTTCATCTACAGATACCGATGAATCAGAGTTGAGAGGGGTTCTGTGAGTACTTGTCCATTGTACATTCTCTATGAAGGCCACAGCCAATGGACGACCAAGAACCTCCAAAAAATCCTGAAAACATGGGATATGAAACAGACGCAAAGAGAAGACAACAGGAGAGGGGCACAGGCTTGGAACCTGTTGAGCGATATTGGACCTGTTCCAAGAGATTTGAATTACCAAGCAATAAATATTATTAGGATGCAGGAATTTACGGACATATGATCCCTGATGTTGCTAGGAGTTTTATTCCCAATATTTTATTTGATCACAAATATAGCACTACTCCTATATATTTAGCGCTATCTCCCTATTTTGTAATTCATAAGTCACCATTTCACTCTCCCTAGCCCTTCCCCTGTCCCACTTACCCCAGGACTGGATATTTAGTGTATTATGTTGACCATACCTTTGGCAATGTCCACAGAATTTATATCACAAAGGCAATAAGTAAAAACAGTAATCACCATCTGTATCCACAGAATTTATATCACAAAGTATATCAAAACAACCAAGCACACATCATTGCAATGTAAGTGTGCTCATAAAACACACATGTATCCTAATGTTTAGAACTGGTGTCATTGTGGGAACAAAATCTGACAAATTGAGCAAGTTTCCAGCAAATAAAACCACATGACAGACCATACTTCCAATCTGTTGCCCTAAAGTTGTTGCTGATGACCATCATTATTACAATATCAGGTCTTTATAATAATAGAATATGTACACTCTAGTGATCATAGAAAATGCAAGACTTTTTTCGAAGAGTTTTTAAGTATTGTGGTAAAGGTTGGGATGTCTGAAATATAAATCTTTCCTTTATTATTCAGGTAAACTAGCAAGACAAATTTCAGCTGGTTCAAAGGATTTATAAATTTTTCAGTGTTTAGAAAGTTTGACTGAATGATTTCCACATGCACTGACATTTTTATTCCAGTAAATATATCATTCTACTACCACCTGACAAAAAATGTTTAGAAAAGAAAAAAAAGGTGAAAAACTGTTCCGCTTTAAAGCAACTGCCTGTCATATACTTCCTTCTTGCTCTTCTTTGCAACGTCTGTGACAAACTTTACTGTGCTGTATGTTGAAGCGTCTGTGACAAACTTTATTGTGATGTTGAAGAATCTGCTTGCCTACCATAAACTCATTTAGTCCTCCTCAACAATGCAAATTCCAGCATAAGCTTTAATTCTGCTCAACATTATAAATCTGAATAAATTCTACTCAACACTATAAGGTTTCTTACCTGAACTCGGGCTCGGATAGCTCCCATGGCTGGGATATGAGAAAAGTAACCTGGAGCATAACATACAGGGAAACAATTAACTTCATATCATGCATATGCTCTCCAGCTAATTTTAAATGTACTTTGTCCAAAACTAAAGTAAAATCGGCAACACTTATGCATAAGAAACACTGCAGCTGAGTTCACGGACAACAAGACCGACTTAATTTTTCTTGTCAAATTTCCGATCAATTTATTTGTTTAATTCACTGTCATTGTCTCGCTAGTGCTCTATCTTGTGCGGACACCAAACGGCGCTGGTTACAGGGATGTTTTACAGCAGCACCTTGACACTAGTGATTTACAACTTTGCATTGTTAGCAAAGAATCTCTCTTATACTGCCACGCTCACCAGTCAGGCATAGCTCTTGGGATGGGAACATGCAGAAGGGGCATTGCGATTAGGTTGATATAGATGCTAGAAGCTGTGATACCTTGAGTTTTAGACCAAATGGCAAAATAAGACTAGATGAAAGTGCTGCAGGTTTCTTGTCTGCCTCAGTGTGTGATCAACGTGTTGCCACTCTATAAAGCCTTTTAGACAAGTGTTTGAAATACCTTTACTCATAAGTCTAGGTCTGATTTGGTAAGCATGCAAGTATCTATGTGTACATGATGTACACCTGCAATTCTTATTAATCAAAGACTGAGCAAATTCTCGAAAAAGGTTTAATTTTAATAAGCCATTCTTTGAGACTTCTGGGTTCCAAAACTTCTGGTCATAATGAGTCCTTGTAGAAAACCACCTGCTATTTTTAAGCAACAAACATGGAGTCAGTGATGTTTTACTTGTTGGTTCTTTTATCAGATGAGAAAGACAGAAGAGGAAGAGTGAAAGTACTTGCCAAGGTGTTAGGTGCAAAGGATAATAATAATGAGAATTTATAGAGCGCTTTTCCAACAATTTGCTCAAAGCGGTGTACACAAATTATATACAATAGTAAACTAAATCACCAAAAACCATAAAGTCATATTTTCATAAGTTTCAGAGAAGAGGAGGAAATAAACGAGCAAAAAGAATTAGATCTAACATCTATGTGGCGGTGAAGAATGGCAGCCGTAAAATTGGCAACAAACAGTAAATAAGGTAATTATAAGAAGCACATCAAAAACACAATAAAGCTTAAGAGAAACAAGAATGCAACATGCAATTAAAAGGAACCTAATATGAATAAATAGAGAAGTTGAACAAGAAAGCAGAAAAATCACTGAAGAACAAAGCAGCTCAGCCTGTCAGGCACAGCCTCATTTCCAGCGATAAATAAGGGTAGCGATAAATCTATCACAGTTAATGACCAGTCAGATCAGATTAGCAGGACTGGACAAAGAAGGTGTAGAAAACCAGTTATCTACTTTAATGCCGCAAAGGTGTAGCTGGTGCAGTGATACTTGATAGTTGACTGTAAAATGAGAACGAGAGAGAGAGAAGAAAAAGATTGAAAGGACTGAAGTGGGGTAGCTTAGTAGAGAAGGATATAGATAAATCGACTCCACTTAAAAATAGTCAGATCAGATTATTAGCAGGACTGAACAAAGAAGGGCAGGGAAAAAGTAGCTTTAACTTTAAAAACCCACAGGATGTTGTAAAATCTCACTTTTCTGAGTGGCTGCAGACATCTCGTGAGAATGTTAAAGTTCACTGTTTGATTTTACTTTTTGTCTGATCATGGGCTTGGAGCTATCATCCTTGCAAAGTTGTATTGTTACAGGTCTTACAGAAGATTCTTGTACTGAACTGTGCTATAAGAAAATAACTATGAATTGGACTTCACTGTCAAGAATATCTGTGAACTGAACTGAGTTGTTTTGTAAAAAAAAATATCTGTGGACTAGAACATGCAGAAAAAATATATCTGTCGACTAGACTGTGCTCAAAGGAGAAAAGTGTAAACAAATAAAAATTCAATTGTGGATAAACATCCATGCTCCTACAACCATGATGTTATGAAAGTTTGTAAAGATACATGTGCATGATTTTTATATACTTTCATTTAGCTGTATATATTTTATTAACACAATTTGTCTCTTTACCTTAATTATATTATCCTTATTTCTTACATTACATTTCTTGCTTGAATGGATGCAAGTGGTTGAGTTAGTGGTGTTGTAAAACTTAACAAAACATTCCACTGCACTGTAGCACTCTAGAAGTGTACTGTGTAATTTTAACTTTTGTAAGGTCGGACGGCCACCACCCTGTCCCTTTTCTCTCGCTGGCTTGCGTAGCAGTCAGCCCTGACCTGTCCCGGCCTGTAACTGTTATTGCGTGTTGCAAGGTCGCCCGACCCACTTAGGAAGGCCCTGACCAGACGGTGAACCATTGTGACTGTCGCACTCGTACGATAGTAAGCTGTGGTCAAGTCTGGCCTTGGACTCTGGGAGTGGGTGGGGGAACAATGCCCGCGATGGTTCAGGGACAGGTCGAAGCTGTGTAACCAGACGATGGAGGGGAGAAAGGGATGGGTTCTGGAAGGTTCGAGCGGGGAGCGTTAAATAGTGGAGTTTGGAAGTTGTCGGGGCCTGTCTGTAACTAGAAGTGAGAGAGGAGAGACGGCAGGGCCAGCCGCCGAGTTACATGGAATAAAAACTACAGTATGCGGCAAAATTCGATCTTGTGTTTCTTTGAGTAACAGCTAGCCCAACCCCAAGTAGCCATCAGGTACCGACGTGTTGGTTACAGCACGAACAGATTTGTTACAGTCCTTTATCACGCCACAGTCACGCTTGGTGTGGTCTGTAGGTGAGAAGGAAGGCAAGGGAAAAAACCTGAGTGGATAAGCTTACCACTGCTATTGTGTAGAGCAGTGGTTTTCAAACTTTTCCAGACAAGTACCACTTTCAAAAATTTGAAGTGACCGAGTACCATCTCTCAACCCTACGTACAGTTCCCATAAAAATATATATATATATATACACATTCTTTTATTTTGGCACATGGTGCTCGTGTACCACCCATCATACCTTCGCATACCAGTGGTAGTACACGTACCACAGTTTGAAAACCTCTTGTGCAGAAGGAAGGAATGCTGCACGTGATGCACATTCAGCTACATTATAATGTTACTTTCTCACCAAAAATTGTTCTTTACAGATCGATTGGCATTGTCTCTTAACTTGTCGAATGACTACTAAATGTTTTGACTGCATGTGTGCTCGAGAATGCAAATCTGATGAGTCCTGAGACAGACCACGACAATCATGAAAGGTATATGTAAGCCTAAGTGAATCATTATTTGGATTTTTTTTCAGTAGAAGGCCATAATGTCGACAATCTTTATACACCATGTGGCATGTACAACACAAATTCAAGAAAGGCAGATGCACAGAGCCCTGGTGTTGGTACTGCCAGAAATGTGATTCAAGGTATGGTTATATTTTCTTCAATATAAATAAAAACGTATTGATGCAATTGTGACTACTTTTGTTTCTTTCTAAAACTGTCAATGCAAATAGCATGGAACATGTAGGTATCTGGAAAGTGACAACACAAGTTCCAAGCTGTCAGTGCTAGGCTGCCTGACTGCAGTCAGGAAACTAGAACAACTGTATTGCTTGAACAAACTGTTAAATTTCAAATTTTTTTATTTTTGCTTACAAATAATTTTTCTAAATACTATAATTATGGTCACTGGGTCTGATTTTTGCGCCAAATAAAAATATAGTTTGCATTTAAAGTATAATGCAAAATCAAACAAAATTTAACAAATCTATGACATTGTTTTACATGAAAATCAAAGATAATCACAACAGCTTGCTAAAACAATTCTTCCAAAGTAAAAGAACAAAAAGAGTTTTTGAAATTGATGCAACAGTTCAAAAGTTAGTCACTTGAGCAAGGTGACCCTAAATCTACAGCAGCCTGAAAGCTTGGAATTTTTAGTACTCTGATATAAGCAAGCCCCACACAGGGAAACACCCACTGCCTCAAAGCTTGGTAGTGAAAGGGTTAAGCTCTAACTGCTGGCTCATCCATCTGTCTTACCTCTGTTAGCACATGCCATCCACTTGATTGCAGCAACTGGTGTGGCTGTTGGTCCCACTGCATAAGTGAAGACACGGACCTACAGGAACAAGAAGTCTAATTTACTCCACAAAATCCAATAAAAAGCGGTTGTTCAGTTGACTGAAAGAACATCTGATTTGTACATTCCGCACTAACATTAGGCACATTTTCTCGGAGGAAAAGGTTGATAAACATGCAAGTCAGACGATTAACATCTCAATGAAGTGCTTCATTTGTAGACTGCTGATGCTTTTTGTGCACAAATTAAAAAAAGAGAATACTTAGGAAAAATGCATTAAATTATATAGTTTTTCTGCTCCATATAGTTCAGTACTTAACCGGTCGTTGTAGCTCAGTACAAAACTAGTTTATATACAAGCTCTACAAATGTTCTATATACTGAGTATACACTAGGTCATGATAAGAAAACTGCTTGGCCTTTTTCCTTTCCGATTTATAATGTGGAATTCATTTCCAATTAGCATGAAAAAAAGCCAAATATTTGCACTGATTCTTTCTTGTTGTAAGACTGATAACAAAACAACGTAACTGCCCTCTGGGATAAATAAAGTGTTATCTTAACACAAAGACCCTGATGTCTGTGTACATATAAGAAGGTGGTAATCTGGTCTCCTATTGCTTCTTGACCAAAGACTATCACCAGGGATACCACTGTTTTATGGTTTTGTTCCAGAACATTGAAAAATTCCATACACTTTTGTTAGGCCAGTTGTATTCCTTGAAAACATCTTCTGCATTATCAGTGCCACCATCTGTAAGAAGGATGATCACTTTGTTGCAGTTGGCTCCAATGTTTTTGTCACTGCTGCTCTGGTTAGCACTGAACTGTACATATTTTTCAAACAATCATTAATTCCTCAAAACTTTTAAACATTTTTAAAAATTGTATAAATAATAAATATGCACAGCTTCAGGATAAACTTGTCATGACAATTATCTTTAAATAAGTGTGCTGTACCTCTTGAATTCTTCTTTTTAATGAAACTATAATTCAAATCTGGCATTAGGTTCATAAAAATCATAAAATATAAAAATCTGCATATATTCATAAGTAATAAAAAGTAAGGCATGAGGGCTATCAACACTTTCAGAATCTACACGTTAGTGTGCTGGCCATTGCAGTGCATACTTCAGGCATATCCTGACACAAGCACTCATTTGATTCTGTTCATGGCATTCTGATATCAGTAGCTCACAGTGACAACGGGCAGCTGAAGAGAACTTAAACATGGGGAATCTGTAGCAATTTTACCTCTTCAAACTTTTGGAAGGCAAACCGAAGACCTGCCTTGTAGTCTGCTTGATTCTGTGCTTCAAGGTTATCAACATCTCGTTCTAGTTGCTGTAATGCAAATATTCAAGTTGTTCATGAATAATTTCAAGAAAAACAACCAGGAAAGCTTTGTTGCTAATGACATCAACATAAAAAATCATGACTTTTGTTTGGTACATATTCTTAAATCATCCAAATAAATAAGATTCATGCAGAGTAGAGTAGAAAGTGAAGAGAGATCTGGCAGGGTACTAAAACGTACAATGTTTTGAGCTTCAGTACTTGCAACATCTAGCACAAGAAATCTAAATTAATTAGAGTCTAATTCAACAAATCTTATCTTAAATACTACAACCCTAACCTTTTTATTGCGGTAGTTTGCTTGCACAAATGGTGTATGGTTGAAACAGGCGCTGACATAGTCTGCATCATTAGAAAACTGAAAATACCATAAACATCATTTGATCTATCTCTTATAGATTATATGCATGCAATGAAAGTTGTATGAAACAATGAGCAGTATCAATGCCAGATATCTAAATATTTTCAAAATTCTTCTGCTACTCAACAAGAGAATTTTTTTTTTTGAAAAGTGGAGATCTGTACCTTTTTTGAACCACTTTGTACTCTCAGTCTCAAGAACATTAATCCAGTGCAATGTACACGAACCAAACAAAAGTAATAACAATAGAAGCTGCTGTTCCATGAAGCTTAATAGTGAATAAACTCATCATCATAATCATTCCTTGCTACTCCTTGAGGAATAAGCTCATATATGGATTTAATATGGGTAACTAGTGAAAAAAAGTTGAAGTGCAAACTGGTAAGTTGAAAACAAATGAATCAACTCTGTTGACAGACATAATAATAATAACAAAGCTGTTGATAAAGCACCCTCTCTAGCCACAGCAATTCATGTGCACAGACATACACAGACCAGTACAGACATGCACAGACATGCATGCATGCCCCCTACCCCATACACACACAGAGTATGGGAGGAGAAAAAGGTAAAATAAAGTATTATCTTATCTTAGATATCAAAAACATTTTTAAGGAAGTGAAAGTAGATTTCTGGTGAATATGGTATGGTATTTCATTCCTGGTGAGTGGACCAGAGATAGAAAAAGAATATGGATCAAATGTACTAATGAATGTATTGTAAACTGCTGATGATCTTTGTGTAAAAATTAAGAAACAGGAATAGGAGTATTTATAATGCATTCTCATGCGACAACCTTTTGGGGACTTGGAAATCTACAATTAAAGTCTAGTGATAAACTGACTGTGCATCTACAGTCAAAGAACACTTGAGTAAATATGATGGTCTTGTGTACAAGTGGCCAGACAGCATTATGCAAGACAGCCGGAGAAGACAACAGCCATTGGGGTGACCTCTGCCACCCGAGGACAGGTGTGAACCTTGGCTAGATCAAGCAGTGGCCCCAAGTATATCCACCACTTTGGCCGGCCAGATTGAGGAGGGGCTGCAGGTGGCCAGCTGCCAATGACTGTGTAACAATGGTTTGAGAAAACCCCATCCCCACTCCCAGGTCACCAGTAAGCAAACTTTGCAAGTTAAAATTGCCTGACACTTCTTGACACTTCTCATTATGCTGTCAGAATGACGCCTGCACTCTGACGGCAGTTCTTCAAGGCATAGGTCCATATGTCCAGTATTTCTTTAATGCCCAGGGACTTTTCTTTGAGGTCAACACTCAAGCCAGGAGGGCAAACACTAGGAAGAAAATCAAAACACTTGGGTTGGAGAACTTCAATGCTGAGGGCCAATCAACAACAGTGTACCACTAGGGCTGCCAGCTATCATTGCAAAGACAGCAGGGACTACTCACCAACAACCTGTAAGAGGAAGAACGTAGGCTACCTGTAAGAAGCAGAAGATTGGTGCCGACCAGTAGGAGACATTACCTATTCTCAGAGGAGAAGAGAACATCTGGATATGAGACTGTGCTCCAATGTACCAGAATTGAGAGCAACAAGACCCTTTTGGATGGTACCAGGCCTGATGAGAGGGTGGACAGGCAGGTCTGGTGTACCCGGGTGCACAGCTGTGAAGGGGCCCGGTCTTGGTTAGTGGATTTTTGTCCTTCTTCTTTCCTTTTTCTTGTTCTTTTAAAGAAAGGTTGATGGAACATTCCTCATTCTGAGGATTTTTTTTTTTCTATGGAGTGCTGTACTACAAGTCTTGATTCTTTAACATCATTTTCCCTCATTTACTAACCACTCACTTGTAAACAATTATATGTTCAAGTAGTGATGTAGATCCTAGTGCACTTTTCCTATGTTTGCAGTCTATACGTTACTGAATGAAATGTAAATATTGATAAAAGAATTGTAATAATATTATTACATACTGGGAAAATAATTAGTGATTACAATTACAAGGGGCCCGAAGAAGTCATCTACCCCAGGGCCAATGCTGGCTCTCGGCAGCCCTGGATGGTACTTATTCTGTGTCGGTTCCCTGGGGTTAGGGTAACCCTAACCCTGTCTTATTGTGTTTGTAAAGAAAATGTGGAAACCTTGTGACATGCACAATCCTATGGAGCTTATGGAATTTACAACGCGGGTACACACATGGCATACACACATGCACAATCTGATTAACCGACCAAAGTATATCATATAAACTGAAACATTAACAGGAAATGGCAAAAATGTGTCTAAGTTGCAATTAGAACGTATACTGGGAAAAAAGGGAGAGGTTCCTGAGAAGAGGAATCATGAAACATAGGAACAGCACAGAGAAATAGCGCTGAAAGTTCTGCTGACATCATTTTTATGCAAAATGCCATGTGAAGAAGTCACCATATGGATAATTTGTGCTCAGACACTTAGCAGAACACTGAGACTGTTATATCTTTCTTTGGGGAAGCGGATGGCCGAGTGGTTAGAGCGCTGGCTTCCGAACCGAGAGCACGCTGGTTCAATTCCCAATAAGCGCAGCAAACTTTTCCCAGTCGACCCAGCTGACGGGAATGGGTACCTGACTCCATAGAGGGTTAGGGAAGGTAAGGCAGCGAGGGAGAGGAGATTGGCACCACCCTCATGTAAATGCTGGCCCCGAGAAAAGTGGGGTCTCTAACACCTCACTCCCCTACGACCTGAAAAGGTTATGGGATGACCTTTACCTTACCTTTTATATCTTTCTACTCTATTTATAAGGACCACAGTACTCACCCTAACAATGTTGACAAAATCATTTTCACCAAGTGTATCAAGAATGGACTTCACTGCATTCTTCATCAACTGCAAAGCCTGTCCATGTGTGCTCCCACTCCTGCACAAACAAGCAACACATCCAGCAACTTGTGCAATTCACAGACTTCTGGAATTCATTCATACATTACCATGGCAACAAAATACAACCAATACTAACTTAAAACCATGTTGGTAACAAAGCTCATTTATTTTAAAAAGAAATTGTTATTCGTGAATATAGGAATATGGAGAATCATTTTCATACGAGTAAGAAAACTCTATACACAAAATCTAAGAACATAAAAACTTGTCACTACTGAGATATTGCAAGATCTGCACTTGGGGTTTTAATTCCAATAAAAATGCCACAGACATTCTCAGAAGGTAAAACATATGCACTGTATGTTGTGGGATAACTGAGCCTGCCTACTGCATGGTCAACATCTACCCAGCAGTTTCAACTAACAGCCATTAAACTTTAACTCAAAGTGTCTCATCATGTTCAATTCCGGAACATGGATGGACACTTTCAGATTTGCTAGTATCAGGATATTAAAATTTAGGAGTTTAAAATCATGCATGAGTGTGTACTTGTTAAAGACATCACAAGTTTTTCTGGGGGAAATATAGATATCAATGATCGATTTCCATGCTCTTAAGCTGTGTACCAAGGAAAAGAAATTAAAGGCCAAGCATCGTGCAAGATAAATATCATACAATAATTTGCAGTTAATTCAGAAATATCTATGACAGAACATAGATGTTAATTTACATCTTTTATAAACAAATATTCATAATATTCCTAGTTCACTTTTTGATAATTAAAATAATTATAATCTGTGTCCAAAGTACTAGATATTTGTATTTTATCATGTTCATATTGAAGAACGAACTTCAATGTAGTTTTAGTCAGTGCACTAACATGTGCTGATGATGGTAGATATATTTGAATTTGGAAATAGGGTTCTTGTTGTCTGATATTTTCCCAGTACTTTAAAGGCAAGTAATTAGGAAGTGTTATAGAAACATGTCTCCTGGCCATTTTATCAAACTAAACATTTACAAAATGGGTTATAAAATGAAAACTAAATTAAATTTACCACCAATCTATTACTTTGAAAATTTCAAGGTCTGAAAACATGAAATGTAAAAATAACAGCTAACAGTTACGTTCATCTTTCTTCATTTACTAAATATACAGGAGAAATCTTAGTGTGTGGGTTTCACAAACATACACCACCAGATTTTACTTTTTTTCAAAGACACTTACGTGTCAATCAGTATCATCATATCCTTGGGAGAGCTGGAGCCCTGGGTATACCTGCAAAGGAAAACCACAAGGTTAAATGTAGTGGCTGTGAGACGAAATGGTCATGGGGCGAAATGACCGGTGACGGTTTCACAACAGTTGTGATGCATTGTCCTTGTGGCTAAATAAAGTTGTATTGCATCACTGTATTCTAATATTTTTTTATATGTACAGGCATATATGTATAAGCACATATGCAAATGGTGAGTAAAAACAAACCAGGATTGTCTGCGGACATCAAAGAGGTCAACGTCCCCATGAGTGTCCCATCTGCTTGCGGGATACGTCCGCATGAAACCAGTCTGGGAGCCAAAATACTGCCACAGCATGGTCCTGTCATTCTGCAAGTTCTTCATGAACTGCTCATCCAACTGTGACGTCCAGTTCAAGCCATTCAGGATGTCAGCATCTATCCAGAAGATCAATACCTGATTAATATTTTCTGTTTATAGTGACAATAAAGAGAAAAGCTATAATTTTCAAAAAACTTTCAAGAACAGGCTGCAGGATTTTTATAATCATAAAAGAAAACAAAACATCACATAATGTAAAAAAAAACCTTCATTAAGCAAAAGGCTATCCCTCTGATGCACTTCCTGCGCATGTTGATAAAAAGATGCTGCAAATAATAGCAAGAGAACTCAGATTAAATCTGGCTAGGAACTACAAGGCATGTTGATGTCTTGTATAAAATAAGCATAAATGTCCTGTTAACTATAAGTAAGAGAACAGATATAACTACTAATGTTTAGAACTACACCTTATATCAACGTTTCTCCTGTCCCTTTAAATAACAATAAAAAAGAAAGAGCACAATATTCTGCAGTAAAACAAATTTCTTTCCAATCAAAGTACGTAAGACTGATACATACCTCCATCATATATCTCCACTGGAATATGCACACTGGAGAAGGTAAAGTTGACTTCTTGCTTAAAGCGCTTGTCATACACCAGATCCACTTCAGCCATACTTTTAGCATTGTAGTAGCTCACATCATTCTTCTGTGGACACATTTAAAAAATGCTTTTCCTATTTCTGCTTTTGTTTTTTGTGGGAACCTTGAAAAAGTGCTCCAAAATAATGACGACTGCACTTCTACTTCTTGCATCCTACACTTTCAGGCCTGTATTTTTCTATATACTAAGTCTAAAGAAAAATGCTTTACAAATAAAAACAAAGTACTTTATCATCAACAGAAAACTAAAAGAAAGTTATCTTCCTTTTTGGAGAATAATGCATGGATGTAATCTTCATCTTAATTGTCAGTTTAACCTCTTTAGGTTTTGATGCTGGCTGACTGCTGTGTATATTACCTAAACCACATATGTGCTTACTATGGGAAAAAAAGTCATCAAAACATTGTTATAAAACAACACTCTGTCTCATTTAGTTTCAAATGCCCAAACTTTTTCTTCGAACTTTTCTAAATAGAGAAAATGCACATGCTGTGACTAAAGTGACCTGAAAGTTTGCATAAGACCACAGGCGTTCTGGTTTTTTTTTTACTTTCCTGGTGTTTTATCTATTTATTTACTTAATTTTTTTCTTATTTTTATTTATTTTGTTTTTGCTGCGCAATAAGCATTCTTCTGAATGGATACCTGGGCATTACAAATGGATATCATCATCATCATCATCAGCATCAGCATCATGCTGCCTTTCACTGCTAGAGGTTTTTATTCTAAAAATGTCAATATGTAGCTGTTGGTCATTATACTATTGAATATTTAGATGATTGAAATTTAAAGTTCAATGCATGGATAGCCTGAAACTCTTAAAGAGAAAGAATAGCACATGACTTCAGTATCAGTGTGCTGAATGAATAACTGTGAAGTACTGTTTAATAGGAAGATTGTTACAAGCATTTCAAATGTTGCTGTCAATCTTGACAATTTTTTTTTTTAAGCAGTGCACCTTTACCTGTCATTTATACAATCTGTATCTTGTTTGACAAATGTTCACTTCATTCTCAGTGCATATATAAATGTTCATTATAATTATTATTTGCTGGTAAGATGGCAAATCTGTCAAAGAATGGAAGTTATGAATATTTAAAAAAATCAACCCAAAACAATTTTTATAAAGTCACTTTCTTGAGTAGAATTACAGATAAAAACATGCATTTTTTTCCAACTGACTGCATGAACAGAGACGCTACTTATGCAATGCTGCAGGAAATGTTATCTGAAGATCTTCTGAGGCTTTAGTACTTCAGAAAGGTTACTTTAGGTGACGCTGAAGGAAATGATATCTCGTGAAATTTTTAATATCACAGAAAAGTATTGGGTTTTTCAAAGGCTTGTATCTATGCATTCACCATAAGTTCAGGAATAAACATCTGTTTATAAAGGATATGCAGTTGTTTGAGAATAATTTTACACTTCATTTAGCCATTCGGGTAAAATAGTTTCGCAATATACACTCACTGCTGACTTCCCTGAGGGCACATATTTCTTTGCTGCATCTTCGGCTGCATGGACAAGCGCCTGTAAATACCAACGCAGAATTATCTCACCTTCAACAAGACTGAAATCATCTAAACTAGCAATACAACACTGAGTTATCTCACCTTCAAAACTATTGCAATTACCTAAACTAAAAATACCAACAATGAATTATCTCCCTTCAACACTACTTCAATTACCTAAACTCTTAATGTCTGAGTGAAATTTAAAAACAGAAAAACTAAATGGGAAAGTCTTATTTATTATCAGCAACCAACATCACTGATGTCCCCTTTGCTCAGTGACCACAAAGGCAATGTACTGCAAGTGGTTCATGTAACTGTTTTTGTGATTCTGTCTCTTTTTTACTTTCACTGAAAAATCACACCCATATATGCTGGGTCAAGTGACTCCTGATTGCCCTTCTATGCATCAACTTGGGTCTGGCACTAGTTTTAGCATGAGCATATTCTCTCTCAACCAGCCCTACAAACTTTCATGCCACACATCTCACCAAGATGTGGGAAAGGAAAACTGAAATAAGCAGCACAAATACTGAAATAGCAATATAAAATATCAGTACTCTCAAACTGTCTGCAAAATGGTTCCTTCTAAATTAAGAAGTTAGATGAATGTTATGATAATCCTCATTCAATATCACAAAATCAAAATCACCGCAACCATATGGTACATTAACTATTACAGTACACTTAAGAAGAACTATTTTTATTTCTTATCAGATAAAACAATAAATGAGCCTCATGCACATCCAAGGACAGCCATATTTCAGCAGACACAACTTACCCAAAGGGCATCCATTTTCTTACTAAGCATGGCAGAGAGACTAGAAGACATGTTTTCCACTAGAGCTGTTTCATTCACCAGCGCGAATTTAATCCCATTTAGGTTTGAATCCTTGCTGTATGACTGAAATGGGAGATTAAAGGTAAAGTTAAGACCTTCTGCTTAAGACCTTTTTTGTTTCAAGCATAGATTAGCAAAGTTAATTTAATAATAATGAAAAAAGTACACAGCAGAAAAAAGCATATATCAATGTAAATATGTTAATAATATTATGATTTGGTACTATGATATAGAAAAACTGCTTTAACTATTAATGCTATGCTTTTTTAAAAATAAATGTAACACTACATTCCTGAAATGTTATGAGTAATGATGAAATATCCACTTTTATGTCTAGATTAATACAAAATGTGACATGACAAAGTCTTCAATCTCAATTTATATTTTCAGTCCTGATTCCAAACTGTTCACATTTTCAGACCCTCTTCCCAAATTTTCTTTACATTATTTAATGCTCTTAAGTGATGTCAGCATATTTAATTTAATAATATTTTAATACATATTTAATTTACTAAAGTAACTTCAATATTTTGTATTGGAAAAATTATAGCTAAATAATAATTGCATCTTAGTAAATTAGATAATCATAAAGATTTTATCCTCCCTTCAATGGAAAAATGAAGCTACTTTCACAAAACATGCATACTAAAATTAAAATACATGTGTAAGCTAACAATCACTTCATGTTTTCTTTCCAGTGTAATTAACCTTATCAAAAAAAAAACAACATACAATGTATAAGACAGAAGCAAAGAAAATGCCTACATTAACTACAGCAGCATGCCCTGTGAAAAAGTCCAGCTTGTAAATGAGATCTCGCTTGAAGTTGTCACCCCATACCTGTACACTGAAATGGTGGAGGGAATAAGTTCACAAAAATACTTTCATAAATCATTCAAAATAAAATCTTTTTGCTCAGTTAAATTATTACTGGTCTACTAATTATACTAATTTAATACTCATTCTGTTCCAAAGATCTCTGTTGCTCAAACAGTTAATAGCCAAGACCAGTATGTATTCTAAAGTGTTCATGTAGCTAATGTAGAATTTTCTTTCCACTAAGCAGAAATAGTTTTTACAGGCATTATACACAACCTCAAAGGTTATGTAACCCGACATTTGTTAAATGTTTTTGTCTTCCCATCTGCGCAGGTACTACTATGATCAGATCTGTGTACTTTGATTCCCTTCAAGTTAACCGCCTGCTAACGTTTGAACTCTGTAGAATGTTAAGTGATGTTTGCTATTGTACTGCATCAGTCAGTTTTTGAAACATCTACATCACACAGTCGTCGGTGCTGTCCACTTGCTTGTGTGATCGACTATAAGTACATACACCGTGACTTTGACTGTTTCAGTTACGGAATATTTTCTTTGTCGCATTGAGCTATTTAACATGTCTACGCTGCCTTCATTTCGTTCTACACGCACTCTCAGTCGACTGCTGGGGATCGTCTCGGTATTTGTCGTGTTGTGAAGAGTCTGAGGCTATGGCCATGACCATACTTGACCAGCGTACGAGCAGCACGCGCATCAAATGCTACGAATGTCCCAGTCACGCGACCTCCTGGCTCTCACAAGTGTTCTCTCCAAGGTACACCTTTACTTACTGTTCCAGCGACGGGAAAACCTTGGCGCTAACAAGCAACGGCTGCCCAAAGAAAATGAGACAAAACCAAAGAAGTTTCATGCTGCACTGCCATCGACTCGCCGCCATAGTTGTGCATCCCGAGAGCCTCGATCTCACGGCCATCACCTGCAACTGTCGGCTGCTGAAGCAGACGTGAACTGTGAGGCCCGTTCTGGGTTGCGTTGTGCCAGCCATCGATTGGAACTGTCGACACCAGTCAGCCATTTGTTCAGCCACCGCGCTACGAGACGAGGCCGCGGTGGTTTGCACGTGCTTGTATCTTCGCGCACAGTCTATGTTGCCTGGCAATGGCTGACCTGACCGAAGTCAACCCTGACTGTCCTGTGGGTGGTTCGGTGGCGCAGTGGTTAGCACCTGTCACCAATACCTTGAGGGTTGGCTGTCCTGGGTTCAGCTCTTGCTTCGGGCACGCTGTTCTTTCTCTGCATGTGGCATCTGTTTACAGGGCTGGCTGCCTTGCGGTGATATAGCCTTAGTTGCTGGCTCGGCATAAAACACCAATTCCCCGCCACCTCCTTCTGTCAGCTAGCGCTCGAATTCCAGCACCACCATGAATATTTTACGCTATATACAGGAAACTATAGATCTACGAATTTCACACCCCAGCACACACACACAAACACTAGAGATAAAAGGGAGTATCGTCTATATAGATATAGACATTGTTGTGTGGACCAGCTGTTTCTATAGACATGCGCATGCACGTGTGACAAGTGCGTAGATGTATTTTCCGCTGTAATTTCACGACTACTCTCAAAACCAAGCAAGTCAGGAGGTTGTTTACACTTTAAATAAGTACAAGTGAACTTTCACCTTTCGTACCGTGGCCAGTCTGCCAAGATGTTTTCCGTACAACATTCTACATACACTATATGCCGATGTTTGTTGTCTGATGTAAGTGCTATAGTTCGTTAAAAAATGTCCGTTAACTACTGTCACATTCTAACCTTCGTAACAACAGCCCGTTGATTTATTTCCAGGCGATTTTCTGCTCATTACTAGAAACCGCCATGCTTGACATTTCTTGCCAAAAATTAGCTCTGGAACTCGCTGTTTTATTAATTGGGGTTAAAAAGAGGCATTTTCTCTCCCTTATACATTCATTCCCTCCCCTGATCTTTCTGAGACAGATTGTCGGAAACAAAATAGCGTGGACACAATTTATGACAGATTAGGCCACTTAGTATTCAATCTCGTTACAAAAGTTCTATTTTGCCCTTCCTCCTCCTCCTCCTCCTCCTCTCTCTGTGAAGAAAATGCAAGGAACTTCCCAGCGGCCCATGGAAAATTCTAGACGCTCCAAAAGTATGAGAGTCGGAGGATTCCATGCAGCTGGAATCAGAAGAAGGGAAGAAGAATAGAACATCGTCAAGCAAGTGAATGGCGGCGCCACTGACATGGGCTTTTATAATGCAGCTGATCATGCTGTGGCTGTGGAACTCGAGAGATCCTACATTATAACACTTCTATTTGAAGTTGAAATCTTGGAGCAGGGGCATCTAGTGCTGTTCAAAAGAACCAAACTAAAAACATCTGAGTATAAAAGGATTTTTCTTTTATATATTATGCCTTGCTACAGAAAAATGCAGAGCCCACAGGAGTCTCACCTCTTTCAAGCGAACTCTTAACTCAGGAGGATGAAGGAAAATTTATGTTTTCGCTATGCCATCGCTTCCAATTACTCCTGGAAATGAGAAAAGTGTCAAAGGGCTCATTAATTCTAGCTTTTGTGTCCACCAGCCTCAGTTCTCTTTGATTTATTATTAGCATTCGAATGGCGTCACTCGCTGTTGTTTATGGTATTGTGTGTGTGTGTGTGTGTGTGTGTGTGTGTGTGTGTGTGTGTGTGTGTGTGTGTGTGTGATGAATAGTATAGACATAAGAAACGACTCCTCTGTGGTGGAAAGCGGACTGTCTCGCTCTCTGGTGCTGCGTCAACCTGTTTCTACAGAAATGTGCTCCTCACACCTTCATCATGAACACTTCCGCGTGCTGCACCGCCCGTATGGTGCGCAGTTCATAACCCACACTAATAACAACAGTTGTATAGCACGTCACACCACACACAGGCCGACAGGACCTGATCTTGTAGTCACGGAAACAGATTGTATTTACATCTCACTGATTCGAGCTATTTATTCCGAGTTATAGGTCATTTTCGAAAAGCTGTTTATGAGGGGAGGAAAGAAACTACATGGAATAAGAAGGAAGGAAAGGAAGGAAGAAAGAAAGAGTTTTGATAGTTGGAATATCAAATGAAACATCTTATGTTGGCCTCATGTTTGACCAAGAAGAATGAGAACAATCCTAAAATCAGAACATCATAGTACATCTTACAACGTATAGTCTAACCCCCTCAACACCCAACTCATACGATAGCGAACATATGTCTTTCTCTTTTTCTTCTTCTTTTTCTTCTCTCTCTCTCTCTCACGCAGGCAAGCACGCCGGCACACCTGTTTGCTCTGGTTTATTTAAGATCACAGAGAAATAATATGCCCTTCCCATGTGATCAGTCTCGTAAGAATGCGTGTAATTGCTCTGTTGACCGTCACGAATGTTCCCCCTGCCAACTGCGCACTAATTGCGCAGCAGGGAAAAGTAACTTTGCCATAAGGATTAGCTCAGTCAATAATTATGGTGAGTATAGCACATTTTATATACGCATAACAGGAAAATAAAGAGGGAGAGAGAGAAAGTCAACTCGGAATGACTACTAAGGAGGTCTTTATTTCTGAACGATTGAATTCTTAAGAAATTAATTGTCGTTGACTTTTTCATTGTCATGTGTCAGTGTCAGTGTTTCAAGTATCAAGCTGCCAGCACTAGCTAATTGGAGGTATTAATTAAGCGAAGCTGGCAGAGACCTTCTCTTTAGGCCCAGTGGCCAAACTACAACAAACTACAACATGTATGTTTAGTGCTTTAAAAACATTGAAATTAATAAGAAAAATAATAATAATGACTGTTTCTTACAAGAAAGCTGTTCTGTGGTATTTCGCAGTGCTTTACTGTGATGCACACACACACACACACACACACACACACACACACACACACACACACACACACACACACACACTGTACGCACGCACAACACATTGTACTTCATTTCATGCACTGGTGGTAAATAATCATATTAGACTCACGAAAAAAAGGCATGTGATTACAATGTTCACATCAGCCCCTTGACCTGCACTGGTAACTGGGGGTGGGCAAGGTTAAATAAGTGAGACAAACTATAACCAACGGGCAACACCCCCCCCCCCACCAGAAAATGGCGGCCCCATGAACACATTTTCAATGTCGTTACGTGAGACTTAGGTTTTCATTCATTTTATTTATGTACATACAAAAGTGTATGTGTGTGTGTGTGTGTGTGTGTGTGTGTGTGTGTGTGTGTGTGTGCATGCGTGTAAAGACGAACAGACTCATTGTATACACATGCAATGCTTATTTAAGTGTTCATGTGTAACTGTCTATGACTCTATGTGCACGTGAAAGTACACATAAACCCAGTGTCGTGGGATTTTTTCAAAACTTTTCTTATCTTGTCGACTCTGGTACTCTAGCTTGTAGTGGCCCCAGACCTTCACCTGGGAATATTACACGCTGTCGGCAGCATGCAGCAAAATGGCTCTTCACCTGACATCACTTGCAGGTGCCGGGATCTTATTCTTGTTACTTCTTCCAGGCGCCAAGTGTCTAGGAGGTAAGTGCAGACATCTTTGCAAAGGCCTGTGTTTCTCTTCAGCCTGCCATCGCTGACTGGTTTATATATATATATACGCTCTGGCTAAAGAGTCTGGAAAAAATATTACAAAGGGTATCGAGAATAAAAAGACTGCTGAGGACACAGAGTGATTCCGTATGTAATTTCTATGTAAAGAAACAGAGCGAGTTTTCTCCTAAATAAAATGTACCTACTTCTGATTGAGGGGATAGGGGAAGGGTCGAGACCAGGTCACGTGATATGCGCGTGAAGTCCAAGTTCAGTATCTACTCTGGTCATACTCTGTAGTCACCACCTGTGACACTTTCAGCATTTCCTTTGTTAAATCGCTGAGCGTCACCTCCAGCAGAAATCTGAGAAATTTAGACAAGAGAGAGTAGAGATAGAGAGATAGAGGGGATAGATTGCTTATGAATTATGAATTCTATCACCTATCGATTCATACCACGGACTTGTATTACTGGACTGCTTGCAGACGATTTTTTTCAGTGAAGTCATAGAACGAGGCTGGTTACGAAATAGCTTCCGGTTTATTTACATTCATTGTTAGGGCTCGCCGAGACTAACGGCGGAGAACTTCGTAAGAGGCTCAGCGTTGGTCTCGGCAGACAGACAGCAGTCCACCTGTACACGTCCGTGTTCATACGTTTCTCAGCTACATCCATAAATGCACGTCTGTGTGCACACACTTTGTCTGCTCTCTAACATCACAACAAGATGCAAAACACATTTGACATGCACATCAACATCAGCATATTCGGACAGAGGATGGTGATCATATTTCACGTGATACAAGTTCGGTTGCCACCCTTCGCATCTTAAATTATTCTTGTCTAAACCAAGCTATAGTTGTCTAGTTCTTCCTGCGTGTTCACACGACAACACTTGAAGAATGTGAAGTAGCGTGACTGATATCACGCTAGGTGGGGAAGCCCCCACATAAAGAACGATGTTTTCGTTGTGTGTTGTGAACGAATGCGCATGGCCAACAGTGTGGTGTGACAAGAAGATCACTAATGTTACTTGATTATTTTTAGCATTACATATGGTGTCGAAGTGCCTCCGGTATTTTATGTCAGGTGCACAGAAAGAGTGTGGGAGGAGTGATGACAGGGCCGCATCACCTGACAAGCGTATCGTCGGCGGCACAAAAGCTGATGAGAGTCGTTTCCCATGGCAGGTGTGTGGTTGGAGAGACAACTCACGCTGGCAGTAGCTATATTGTCTAAATAAATATAGACACGTGCATAGAACAGATTCACAACATTTCTTCACGAGCACAAACACACTCACACGCATTCACACGCTTCGTATCTAACTTCATATTATCCTGTTGTACCATTTCGCCGCCACAAAACGAAGTGATTGTGTCACCTTTCTTTTATCTGACTTTCCCGGAAATTTACTGATTTAAACGACTTTTCATGGACAGCTCAAGGTTGGAGGAAGAAAATATTAGATATAGTGGCTTTGTGACTGTAAGGCTTCAGTCTGTAAGGGGTTCACAATGTCAAGCCCAACCCTATTCTTCCGCCGTTTTACTTCACCTGATAAAGAAATATAGGTACACACTTCTTCTGGGTTGATAGGGGGTAGTTTTCTAGCCATATCTGACTAAATTTTGAATAAATTATAGCTAAACTATTTTACTTACTTTGTCCTCTTCGTACATAAGGCATTCACATTCTTTTCTGTCAGCAGCAAGTCTAGCCATGATATTCCAGGACCGTTTCTGGAAGCCATCAGGTTCTGGTCTGCCTCTCCACTGTCACCGTTTGATGAGCTGTCTCTAGTTTCAGTTCCCGTAACTTTATCTTTTTCCAGGAATGAATTGTTAGTCCATTGCTTAACCCCCTGCAACCCGAAGGACCGATGGACCACTCTAAAAACTACCTCTTGATCTGTCCTAACACCTGCTGGGAACTAGTGGTCCCGTCGGTATGGTTCTAAGGGACAAGCAAGCCACCTGACCGCGGCAAGGTGGTGGTCTAACAGAGGGAACTAAACGAATTAATGTTTTTTTTTCTCCATTTATTAGAATACACCGACAGAACTGGTTTGTTTCAGGTGCGTGTGCGGTCACTGGTTGCCACCGTGTGCGGGGGTGTGTTGATTGACAGTTTCTGGGTTCTGACTGCGGCTACCTGCTTTACAAGGCAATGTCATTTTAGTCTTGTGTGGACGTGTTGTTAGTCTTTGGGCACCACCATCGGTGTCCCCTCCAATCTTGCTGTTATTTTGACTACTCAGTAAATTCTGACGATACATCGATAACCAAAATCTTTCTGTCCTCTGCTGGTGTTGCTGCTGACAATGATTATTTTCCTTTTCCAGATGTTAGAGAAGTTACTATCCCCCCCCCTCCTCTTTCTCTGGCCTAATTTTAGGACAAGAAAATGAATACTAAGAAGCTAATCTTCAGCCTTAGAACTGAACTCCTCCCTAGTGGCACCTAGAGGGTAATTCCAATTTTGCGATGCATGCTTGAGTGTATCGCATTTTGCAGCCAGACACGAGGCAATGGGCGTCACATTCACAGACCTTCATCCACAGTCTACATGCTTGCGCACTCGCTTGTTCTTGAGACAATGCACATTACCAGATAGCATTCAGGATCCACGATCACAAAGTGCAGGCCAGGCATCTACTTCCAATACTTCCTTCCAATACAGTGGTACATCGAGTTACGAGCTGCTCCATATGCGAGTATTTCGAGTTACGAGCTACAGCGCGAGCAAAATTTATGCTCGAGTTACGAACGTTGTTCCGAGTTACGAACAGCAGAGTTTCGGGATCCTACCCGAAAGTGAAAGTGCAATTGTAGTTTTGTTTAAAGTGTAAGAATGTGCTGTATCTACTCTTCGTTCCGTGCCAATATCCCGTCCACCTTCCCTCTCTTCGTCAGCCGCGCTCATCTCAAGATAAGATTACAGTTCCGTATTTTTCTTACTGTATTTTGTACATTTTTCTGTTATTTATTTATTTTGTGTGTAATTTGAAGCTTTACATGTGTGTTTCTTAATTAAAAACATGTTATTTTATAATTAAGGAAATTTTGGTGACTGTCAGAGGGGTGGAACGGATTAATCCGATTTCCATTATTTTAAATGGGAAAATTCGTTCGAGTTACGAGCATGTCTAGATACGAGCATGTCTAGCTACGAGCACGGCTCTGGAACGAATTAAATTCGTAACTCGATGTACCACTGCACTGCAAACCACACAGTTCCTGTTACATCACTACCTTTCCCACACTGCCGTCCACACACATCCGACTACAGTTGACTTAAGACAGCTTCCAAACTGGACGAGACAGCTTCTAAGCCGGAGACAGCTTTCAAACCATCTTCTGATGGACAGGAACTACAACCCTGTCAACTGGAATATTGGCTTGGCAGAAGTCAGGGTGGAAGATGACAGCATCTCGGACGGTCAGCAGGAAAGGGCGAAGATGCAGGCAGTGTACGTGGACTCGCTGTACATCTACGGCGGCCATCGGCTTGACAGCTCCCGCCACGACATTGCCCTGGTGCACCTGTACTCGGACAACTTCACCAGACAGCGCGAACCTGCTTGCGTCATCGCAGAAACTGATGACGTCAACAACAAGACCTGCTTCATCGTTGGCTGGGGCTCATCCAGGGTCGGTGAGCATGAAGGGGGAGGGGGGAGCGTCACTTTAGTGAGTTTGATTCAGCCCAAGAGAGGGTCCAACGCCATATTGGCCTCGCTTATCGCCCTCGCTAACAGACGATAACGATCAAAAGTGCGAGGTTTTGTCTGGAGAACAATGGATTGTTGAAAAGCCCATCTCCCTCCAACATCCATCTCGATTCTCCTACACTGATTGTATCATGTGTTTGTGAGTACATGATTGTCTCCTACACTGTCTATCGTGTTGCTATAAGATAATGTGATCTCAGAGTGTGTGTCTCAAAGACGACTATCTGTCTCGGATGACTGTTAATTGTCAGGTGAGGCTCCGTCGCCGACATTGAGGAAGCTGCTGACACCGGTGTCAGACCACACCCACTGCAACCAACGGCACAACACCTCTGTGGGACCAGACAGCCTGTGTGCAGAGCTGCCCGCCGACACCAGACTGAGAGGGCCCTGCACGGTATGCTCACCCTACATCGGTCGTCGTCATCTTCACCACCACCACGGGCACCACCACCTTTCTTTCTTTCTTTCTTTCTTTCTTTTCTCCGTGAGATCACCCTAAAATCTGGTATAAGAATTTACACCTTTTGTGATTTATAATCAGACGAGTACAGTCGCGTATGGATTCCATTCGTCTTCAAGGAAATGAGGCCGTGGATCTAAGGGAGATAGAGAAATGATAGATAAAAGGTCGGTACTGACTTTCACATTTAATCACGGACTCCTGTAAAGGGAACTCTTTGGCCGAAGAAAATTGCTTTTTGGAATCAGCATGAGAATATAACCAAGGAGATTGAAGACCCGTCACTGTAATTTCGTGATCAATGGATCAAATTTTACTTTGTAATTCCGAAATATTTTAGTGAATGAGTTTTTCTTTTTGAATTTCTTAAGGTCAGCTGACCCAGCGCCCTCTAAAACGAGATTAACTTTTACTCCCCTTATCAGCCAGGAATATTTATTGTTGAAATTTGAACACGGGTCACGTGACACGAAAGAAAGGACGAAGTAAAGGAAGCAAGGAAAATAAGAAGTATGTAAAATAACGGAAAATGACAGAAAGAAAAAAACAAAAAAGAAATAGACAAAGTAAAATTAATGAGTGAAGAATGAGAACACAAAGCAGACGAGAAAACGATGATGATGATGATGATGATGATGATGATGATGATGATGATGATGATGGATACCTGCGCATTACAAGTGGACATCATCATCGTCGTCGTCGTCGTCGTCGTCTAAGTCGTCGTGATTTTATGAGTGGATAGCTTGATTATTGCTTGTTTATCCCTGGATATGAGATACATGTACTGGTGTTATTATTACTGGTTGTTTTAATATATTTTTTTAATTGTGTAAACGTTTGTCAGGCCTTCATATTAACATTCATGCTCAACCTCAGCTTTCTTCTCTCACGTGACAAGATGAAGTACTACTTGCATAGTTTAAAAAAGAAATCTGTTCAGTTGACGATATTGAGAACTGTCGTTTCGCAGGGTGACACGGGGGCGCCCCTCATATGCAAGTTTGGGGATGTCTGGAAAGTTTCCGGCATCGTGTCCAGTCTGTTTGGCTGCGATCGTCAGGGGACTAACCCAGCAATTCTTGTCAACGTGCAATATTATGCTCCCTTCATCTCAAAACTGATTAACGTCACTTCCGGACCTGTGTCAACAGCGTAAGAGTACATCAGCCTAGTTAAATACAACACTGGACATCAGATATAGAGATAAACATTTCAAAAGCTCTCTCTTTATATATATATATATATGTGTGTGTGTGTGTGTGTGTGTGTGTGTGTGTGTGTGCCAGTCATTTGTATAGGCGGTCTGATAGTGCCTGTCATCACTTCAGTGAGGATTGGCTGCCCCTGGGTTCAGATCTCGTCTCGGGCACGTTGTTTTTATTTCTCTGTGGCATCTGTTAACAAGACTGGCTGCCTTGCCGTGATATAGCCTTTAGCTGCTGACGGCATAAAACATCAATCCCCCACACCCTCAGTCATATTTATTGATGATTGTGTTTGTGTGTGCACGTCCATGTATGAGATATGTAACACGAAGATTAAATTTTAACAAAATGTCAATATCACACTTTTTACGAATTAAAAAAGTAAATTATTCCATGTTGATCGTCAGTATTAAGAATACAAATATACACTATAGTCGTTGACAGAGGACAGACTATGTGTCTGTGCAGTTGTGACTATGTTCCAGGCAGAGAAGTCAACCAAACGAATTTAAGAAGTCTGGCTACAGCGAGGAAAGGCCATTTTGGAGGCTGGGTAGATGAGGGTAGCTGTCCTGACCCCTGAGATTGAAAATCACCGGAACAGCTATTTATTTTAAGTCTGATTTCCCGCAGGGCCCATAATATGCGCGAAGACTTTGAGTTAATTAAATTTCTGCCCTTTTTCCCTCTGCAAAGGTTCAGACGGTCCGCACACAACGGACTGGAGTCTCGCAGGCTGGACAATCGTTGGCAACTTGACATGAGCGAATTATTGTGCAAATGGCGGCAAGACATGAATTACAAAGCAGAAGTCTATATGACGATGGAATACCCTCACACACACTGTAATATGACGCACATACACTTACCTTGCATACACACGACGCATATTACACACATACACCACGCTCGACGAGCCCCCAGTAGGTGGGGATGAAGGTGAAGAGATTTCTGGTTGATTTATGGAAGATGAAGAACTCGTTGCTCTCTCTTTCTAACTGGCCATGGAACCGTCTTGTTTTCTTCTTCTTTTTACGTCATTCGTTTCCCAAAATGACGACAAACGAATGACGCACACAAGACGTCAAACATAAGACACCATTCACACACGAAACAATACAAGACCTACCCCTAACTCATTACACACACACACACACACGCACACACACACACACACACACACACACACACACACACCACACACACATCTTAACACACAGACACACGCACAAATAACGTAGCTGTGTTCTCACGATTAACATTTATCTGACTTTGAAATGCCTACACTTCACACTGCAGTTATTTCACTTCAGAAACTATTTCAGAAGAGTAGAGTGTTAAATAGATTTTGGTTGGCAATGATTTCCTGATTCCAATCGTGGTTCGTGTTTTCATTCTACCTTAAATTTTTTACTATCTTCATTACTTTTTTCGCTCCTGTGAGAACTCAAATAGTTTTTATCAGGGATACAGGCTGTCACATCATTTACTGTCTCATACAGAAAGAGAGAAAAAAATATTTAGTAGATGTGCCAAGAGGGGGAGAAATGAGGAAGTGTGTTGATTTGGCAGTACATCACGTGACTTACTCTACGGCGTCGCATCACCAGATCCAGGGAGCGACCGCCACTCAACAAAACTCGTTTTTTTTGTTTTCTCTTCAGTGATGCAACGACATTGCTTTTATATTTAAACACAAAACAATGACAGGAAATGAGGTTCTCCAAAATTTATGGAATAGTGAGGTGGAGAAAAAAAGAGATGGAGCCGGGAGAGAAAGACTGAGAAAGGAGAGAGACGTAGAGGAAGAGGAAGAGAGGAGATACAGAAGGAAGTGCAAGCTAATTGACTGGTGGAACAGAGTGGGTAACAATGATGGCGGCGGCGGCAGCCGTAGGCTATTGCGCTGGTTGTTGTAATGGCAGGAGGGAAAGGAACAAAAGAAAATTACAGTTAGCAGCAGAGCAGTGACAGCAGCAGACACGGCAGCAGAGGGACCGTTCTTACAACATGCTGCTGGTGGGTTCCCGTTATTTCATCTTTTATCTGGCATTCAACACACATCTCAACTAAAGCACAATTTTTAATATCTGAAATCAAGAGGATTTATTTCTCATATAGCTGTGAAGCTGCCAAACATCACGACTGAGGCACTTTCATTTATTGTTCTCTAGGAAGTTCACAAGATGAGATGCTCCAGCCATTCATGGCGGTTGTTGCGATGCATCACAATCATATCCCGACACAAGGAGAATTCATACCAAACAATATTTAGATGATGCGAAAGCGAGTTTTTAACCCCCTGGGACACACCTCATTTCTATGATACAGCTTGGACAGCCTCTTTGGCAGGGTTATATTAGATTTTATATTATTCGTGGGTCTATGACAAAAGTAGTTTGAGTATTTATTCAATATTCTGGGCTTCTTCACTATAGCCAACTCGCATCTTGTTGTATACAACTATTCCAAAGTTACTGGGGCAGCGCCGGGGGATCGTTAGACTCTGTTTAACAGGCACTTTCGAAAGTGTCTGCAATTCTACACGATGACAGGCAAGTCCTGTCCAAAGAGTTTCATCAACTTCCATGGGCCGCCGATTGTGTGCCTGCATGCACGGCCAACAGACTGAAGCTGTCCTGCTCTTTCAACCGTGCCACTTCTGAACGCTACTATATGTGAATGAATGTAGATCATACAGAGAGACAGGGAGAAAGAGAGAGAGAGAGAGAGACTGACAATACGAGAACAGGTGCAACAACTGAGAGCTAAGTTGGTGCCCGTATGCACGTGAGAGCGAGCAATAGTGTTAACGGACATTAACAGCACTGTAATAATGGAAATACGAAAAGCACGGGATAGCCTCTCGGTTGTATTCGCATGCTTTGTATGTTAAATACATTTTTATTGTTGTACCTTAAATCACACGTCGCTATGTCTTGTGTTCGGGGAAGAGCAGGGGTAGGTCCGGTGGCGCAACGGGTAGCGCCTGTCACCAATACATTGAAGGTTGGCTGTCCTGGGTTCAGTTCTCGTCTCGGGCACGCTGTTCTTTCTCTGCATGTGGCATCTGTTTACAGGGCTGGCTGCCTTGCCGTGATATAGCCTTAGTTGCTGGCTCGGCGTAAAACCCCAATTAAAAAAAAAGAGCAGGGGTGAGGGCTCGTGTAGTGGGACTTGAGAGCAACTGACCTGTGATTACTGTACATATTATTCCCCTGCAAGAATTATGTTGACACGAGTATTAGGAGTTAAACCCTATCATCAACGGGTTCGGTTCCCCGGGTTCAATGTTTGCGTTTCTCGTGAAATTCAGGAACATTGCAGGAGAGAGGGGAAAATTAATGACTCAATAATTATAGAAACCGATATTATTCATGAATATCATTTGTCACAGGAAGTAAATCACAGTTGAACAAAGAGGCACAGAAGTCGATATCCTCTGAGATACCACAACAACCTGTACAATACATATAATACTGTTCACACTTAAATAACTCAGTAGAAAGGAGGTGAGGTTTGCGGGCGCGGGACATCTGCAACGGGAAGTTTGTCTCCTTTCCATGGCCTGCAAGCAAACAAAATGGTGCCGCTTATCAGCAAAGTCATCCTTCTGTTATTTTCTGTTCCAGCAGGCAGGTAACAAAGCCAGACAATAACTAAAACTAATTGTGCTCAAAGATGAGTAGTTTCTGGCCCTGCGAGCTGACATAACAAGAACATGATGACTCATCCTTTTCTTGGTGAAGAAGTAAAGAAATGTTGATGGTTATTTGTCCAGAGCTTATAGTCACAATAAATTTATAATTATCCGTCCTAACTGAACGGTGTGAGTGAGTTAAGCCACGAGGTGCGAGCTGTAATTATTGTCTACACTCGACACAGGTATGAACTATCAAACTTTCACCCTGACAGAGACCAAGAACTTTGACTCGCCTGTAATACATGCGTGGGGCATCTTTTATGTTCATCGGCTGAAAGACCTGAAACACAAAGCAGATTCTCTTGTAAATTTCTGGAAACTGGAGCCAGGGCCTTCACAAACGATGCACCTAAACTGTGGAATGCTCTGCCATCGTCACTGTCCACCATCACCTCACCAACCACTTTTTCGAAAAAGACTGAAGACCCATCTGTTTACTTAAGACGGACTTAAACTTAAACAACCAAGCAACACTTCTGTCTTTATTTTTTACTTTCCTGGTGTTTTATCTATTTATTTACTTTATTCATTTTTTTCTTATTTTTTATTTATTTTGTTTTTGCTGCGCAATGAGCATTCTTCTGAATGGATACCCGCGCATTACAAATTGACATCATCATCATCATCTCCAGCATTGTATTTTGTTTACAAATTTTGAAAAGTTAAGTATATGTGTAGGTTTCAGATTCTAGTATGGTCTCTGCCGCAGTAAAACTGTATAGTATAACTGTAGATATTTTCACAATCAAAACTCCTGAGACTGTTTTCAAAGGCAGAAATGTCTTTCGCATGTAGCAAGACAGTAAATTCTGTGAAAAGCCAGGAACACAGAAAAAAAATAAATGAACAAAATATTTAAATAAAATTTGTTGCTGAGAAAATCGCGTTTTTACCCTGATTAAACTCAGAATTTTTGTTTCTGTTTAATGTCCATAAATCATTATTTTAGAGGACGGAATGAGAGTATTTCAAACATTGCAAAACGTTCCGTCCTCCTTTCCCCCCCCCCCTTCTTCTCGCCCTCCCTCTCTTTCTTTCACTCTCCGCCGAGTTCTGTCTCTGCCTCCTACGATCGATCAGTAGCTTGCTTGTCACGGAAAAGTTCTTGTCTTCAAGACCGTTAGCCTGAAATTTGTGAACCTTGAATCAAACCATTGAAAAAAGGGAGTTGTTCCATTTACCACGCGGTTTTTTCAAACCGCGTGGTAAATGGAACGACTCCCTTTTTTGTCAATGGTTTTCGCTTTTTTCAATGGTTTGATTTGAATTTCGGCCACCATGTAGAAAAAAATATCCGATAAAATAAATCTGACAAATGATATCAAGTTATATTTTTCTCTGTGCCAGAATATGACATCTCACACTACTCACTCACTCACAGACACAGGTACATGCCCTTTGTTTCTGAATTAGAACAGTTTTCACAAAAATACTGATGAAATAGATTTTTAAAAAAACAGAAAGAAAATTCCCTTTTCTTTAGATATCCAGTATAATTTCCAACCAGCATCAGCAAAGCATGTACTCCAAGCACAAACTGTTATCACAGATCTGCCAGCTCAGTGCCACAGGTTTAGTCTATACCTCTCTAGTCAGTGACATACTAACTTGCTGTGTTCCATTTACCAACAAAGTAGATGAGCAAGAATATTCTAAATTTGAACAAAAAGATTTTGTAATACTGTAGAAAAAGTATTCTGACACATAAGCAAAAAAAAAACAAAAACAAAAAACAAAAAGTGACCCATGCCAACACAAAAGCAGACGCGTAATTATAATTCAAAAGAAACCTGCTATGTTCGGATCTCATCATCACTATTGCCATCATCTCCATTTTTTTTTTTTTTGGTGTGTGTGTGGTTGGGGAAGGAGAGGTGGCTTCCCACATTTTTGAATTCCTGTTTTTCTTTCTCTCTGTACCCTACCTAACCCAACTGCCTTGGCGCCCAGTTGTTACCACTCGGCTCTTTGTCCTTGTCTAAGCAAACTTCTGCTGACTCTATCGGTTGAATTTCAAAGTTGTAAAAGCTCTGGCCTCATGACAGCAGCATTCCGTCACACCTTAACACTTCAAACTATGAACTTTTAAGTTATAGCACTAACACCTAAAATAGCGTTAAAACTTTTTTTAATTTCTATTCTGCAAACATTTGGCAAAATTAATCTTAAGCAAATTTCCTGATTTTGCTCCTAACGGGAATTTTTCTGAATTCCCTGTTAACAGGTTCAAACAGGAAAACAATTGCAGAAAAGACCATTCCTTACTTTCCTTCCTAACAAGTGACCTGCGGCCAGTTGCACAACACATTTCTAATTTTAAACACTTTTAAGCCTGAAATCTATTTAGATAATTAGTTTAAAGTGCACACCACAATTGTAGAATTTTTAAAACTAAAACTTCTTTAAGTAAGATAAAGTTGTTTAAGTCTGACTGTCCGTCCTGTCAGCACAGTTTTTTGTGTATGTTCTTGTGCAATGCATCAAAATGGCAGAGAAGAGATTTTGTTTCTTTAGAACAGTTTTAAGGTTTAGAAACATGTTGTGCAACTGGCCCCAGGACTGCACAGTGCATATCTTTTTCTCTTTGAGTGACATGAGCAAACTGCTTTCATGTCTGTACCTCTCGTAAGCGCGTGTGCGCGCGCACACACACACACACACACACACACACACACACACACACACACACACACACACACACACACACACACACACACAATATGTTAAAATACGCCGAAAGACACGTGCAGTTCAGCAACGACTAGGCTATCAAGTGGCACTTACAGGAATGGTGTAGTTGTCTGGGGTCTGAAAGACAAACATCTTCGTGGAACAGCTTCTCGTGCTTCTTCCTGAATGCGTCCTCGTGCACACGTTTGCTCCGACACCCGTCCTTTGAGACGGCCCCTCCGTGCAGGAGGAACTCAGCGCCGAGCAGGTCAGATGGCTGGCCGACAGCGGGGGGGATTGCTGGGAGGCCCCCATCTCTGTGAGAGGCGAAGGTTTGGGTGAGGAAAAGGAGGCCGAGGAAGCTGTCATGGCGCTAATGTCGCTGCTGACCTCGGGGGACGAAACTTGTCGTCGTGCTAAGGATGCTGTCGGAGGAGGCTCCGGCTTCTTGTTCTTTTGTCTGTCTTTTTCCAGGCTGGCTAGAATCAAAGTAACGCCGTCAAAATATAGGCAAGTGATTGTGTGCTTAATTAGTAAGCTTGTTTATCCGCTTACCTCTTCTCTTTCAAGCGAACGCACGCACACACACACACACAAAACCACCACACATGAGAACACACGTATACAAGCACAAGAAAAGAGAATTTACTGTCAGCCCCCATATGACCGTGCAGGGTAGGACGTCAGCCTATAAAGGAACCTGCAATAGTGACGTCAGCTAATAACTTACGTACATGAGTGACGTCAGCTAGCAGAAGAGCCTGCATAAATGACGTCAGCTAACAAAAGAGCCTTTAAGCGTGACGTCAGCTATTACAGAAGCCTGCAAGAGTGACGTCAGCTAAAAAAAACCGAGCGTCAGTCGAAAAGAAACCGACAAAAAGGAGGAGAGCTGAGAGGAGCAACCAATCCACAAGAACCTGTACAACAGTGCAACTGACGCCCGCAGCACTAAGTTATGTATTACTCCGCGCGCTCAGTAAGCACTACATTCACAATGGCCGCCTGCTTGCGCATTTATTCTGAGAGTACAGTCGTAAATACATCAGCGCACTAAGCCTCCCTTCTCACAGAAATACGAGAGAAAGTGCAACACAAACATCAACAGGGCAAACGTGTACTGAGTGCAAGAACACAGCAGACACAGATGTAGTTTTGAATGCACTACACATTCAAAGGTCACGTGGTGTGTTATGCGTTATGTACTAGACCTATTGGTCATATGCTGAATATTTTACAATATAAAAGGTGTCGAATACAATCAATCTGACAATAGAAGTCTTCTCAGTGGAATGTTTACAATGATGCATGAAATATAGCGCCAGGGCGAACCAGTCATCCCTTGGAGTGGCGACACTACCTATGTATTCCTCCGCCGTCTGGGGCTTGGCCAGAAACCTCCTCACAGCCGCACCGTAATCCCGTCTGCGTCTGGCGGACGCGAGGTTGTCGCCAGCTGATGGCGCCCCGCATCGAAATGGCTCGTGGGCCGTGCGGTCGGACCGATGGCTGGTCGGGCGTGAACTTGCGCGGGAAGAGCAGCGACTGTAGAGCTCAGGGTTCGAATCTGCATAGTCAGAGGGTGGGACATAGTTGAAACAAGGGGACGGTGGTGTTTTTATCATCATGGGCGGTGGTGTTTTATTATTATTGTGTACGTGTGTAAGTGGTTTGTCAGTACTCGTACATACAAACTCTACACGTGTAAGCTGTATGCAGAATAGTGAACAATCTATATATATATATATACAGACACTACGCATACAGAATGTCAAAGTGTGTGTGTGTGTGTGTGTGTGTGTGCTTATATAACTGTCGAGACTAGAATTATATTTCTTTCCTTCTTTCTTTCCTTTTCCATCGGTCTTTCGAAAATGTGAACTCCGTGAACCAGTAGATGACAAATAATATTTCGACATCAAACCCAGATATCAAAGAAACGCATATCATTTTTTTCTTTTACAGCCAATAAGGCCACATTATTGCTAAATGGAAATCACTACATTCAGAACAGTGAATGTTTCAGAGTCTGTATAATGCAAAATGCCATTATGATGGAAACACGAGGGAATTGAACTTTCTCCTGCACAATTTAGTCGCAAATGTTTTTTTAACGTATCACGTTCCATAACATAACCTGGCTTCAGGGTCACCTCAACACAATATCACCTCGGGGACAAAAAGAGGAGGACGAGAGGAGACGGTTTTTACCCATCTGCAGCTTGCTGGGTTTGTCTGGTGTCAGGTTGATCTCTGTCATAGTGTGTGGAACGCTGAGAGTAAACAGATATCTGCGGATGACAAATGACAACATGAGTTGCAGGAGACAAACATCAAGATAAGCAGGAAGATAAGCGGATGATCAATAACATAAGCTTCTACTGGCCTGCTGTAGCCTCAACCACACCCACACCCACACCCACATGGCCATTGTAATGGTGCTGAATGCTGACAGAACTATAACTCCTCGATACAGGGTTCTCTTTCTTGAGGGACTTTGTTAGTTGTATTGTTTTTGTTTTTAAACGTTCGTAACAAACGCTCGTAGCGAGTACAGTATGCATAACAAGTGCTGGAAGACAGAGAAACAACGAGGATGATGAAGAAGAAAAAGCAAAAAGGCAGTCTGTCTGTCTGTTTTTCTGTTTGTCACTCTGTTTCTTTGTCTGACCGTTCATTTCATTGTTTGCCGGGTACGTGGTGAGCTGCCGTTGTCTCACCTGTCATAGAAGTCTAAGATGTGCGGATGATGGAAGTCGCCAACAGTGTTAAATGTCTGTGACTCGGGGTTGAGCTTTTCCGCCTGTAGAAAAAAAGTTATTCACAACAACTGTATCTCATTCACCGCCTGGTCCCTCGTGGAGACCCTCAAGACAAAGATTTAAAGGTTTTATGATGGGAGTTCTCTTCGCGGCGGACCAAGTTCAAATCAAATTTTTATAAAGTTCGAAATTTTGCAAGAGATGCAACAGTCGAGGAATCGCACCGATCTCGTGGTTAGGTTGCGAGGTAGAAATCACAGACCTGTTGTTACTCAATTTCGTGTGGCTAACGCCACTTGTCCCTCTGATCGCATCGCATCTTTCTCATGCTAACTGACCTGCCTGCAGCCTGTGGTGCTGTTCTTCCCCATCAGCCCTAAACCCAGGGGCCTAGTCCCTCCTGAATGGAAAAGGGGAAAAAAGAACAAGCCACGTGTTTCCCATTTTGATACAGAAGTCACGGAAGTTGCTTGTTTGGCATGCGCACCCTTAGTTACCCCTCCGGCTGACTAACCAGGCCTAGTGGAGCCCTGGTCATGGGGTCAGGGGAGGGCTCTCCTTATGTGGTCAAGTGCACCTCGTGATACAGCAAACACCAAAGTTTGTTGGAGTCTTAGAGGAAAAACTGACATTGTAGTCACCAGAAGCAAGTGAGTGGGTACATTTTGGGTACACTCCACTGACTCCAGAAGCACGTGTGTAGACAAATGTTGGTTAGAAAAGTGAATGTGGAGAACTGTTTGCTAAAGTTCAAAAGCATGTATACGGAGACATGCTGGCTACGTTTTAGAAATATATGGACACACTAATGTATAATATACTTCAAAAGTATGTCTGTAGGCAAATGTTGGTACACTTCAGAAGCACGTGTGTGGAGCAATGTTGACCACAGCTTCAAAAGTACCTGAAAACATGTTGCATCTGTTCTGCCTAACCTGACAGGGCGTCCGGAGTGGTCACGTGATGTGTAGCAATGATGACTATGATTGTCTCACAATATGATATAATACAATAATAATGTCACGTGAGTAATAAAATAATACAGAAATAATTACATTTAGAATTATACAAAACTTATCTATTAATAGATTTTCTCGTTGCCTGCAGATATCAAATAAAGAAAGAATTAATGAAAGTAAAGAAATAAAGAAACGTTTATCATAAACAAATGTCGAAAATATTGCGAAATATGTAACAAAAAACAAACTGTTGTTTACTATTTACCTACACGTCCTGTACAGGCAACAAGTTGTTATAAATTTAAAGAGCGTTATCAGTAATAAGAGTTGAAAGTAAACGAGAGACAATTTTTTTTAATTGGTGTTTTACGCCGAGCCAGCAACTAAGGCTATATCACGGCAAGGCAGCCAGCCCTGTAAACAGATGCCACATACAGAGAAAGAACACCGTGCCCGAGACGAGAACTGAACCCAGGACAGCCAACCTTCACTGTATTGGTGACAGGCGCTAACCGTTGCGCCACCGAGCCGCCCAAAAACGAGAGACAAAAGTTGGCAAGTTCAACGACACAGTCACAACACTGTATATTCAAACACATTATTCAGCTATATGTAAGTTCAGCTTTAGTGATAACGAAGCAGTCTACATATAGAAAAAATGTATTAGTTCCAGAGCGACATTCATAGTAACAAAGTATTTTGCTCGTGGAAAGATATATTAGTCTCAATATTGCAGATGTCAGCTCTGAATACAAAGTTACGAAGACAAGCACTGACAAAATCTGGCTAATCGTTTTTCAAGAAAAAGAAGGGTGTAAGAACTCTACGAATGTTTTGAAATAAAAGGGAGGATTACAGCGCCTGTATAAGTGTTTTAAAATAAACAAGTGGTTAAGCGGCTGTACAATGTTTTAAAATGAGACGGGGATTTAAGTGTCTACAGGAGTTTTGTGTAAATAAAAAGGAGTATGAAGCGTCTCTACAAACGTTTAAAAATAAAAATAAGATGTTAGTCTTCTCTAAAAATGTTTTCTAATAAAAGGGGCTGTAAGCATATGTACAAATGAAGTGATACATATACTAAAGTTTAATTTGATAAAAACGATGCTCATTAGTACAGAGTTTATATTCTATGGATTGCTGTCAGAAAGCTTTTCAACACGAGCAAGGTTTTGTAACCTGGCAGTTTGTAAACTCCAACCCTTCATCCCCCACCATTCCCCAACGATTCCCTGCTATTTCCCACCATTACCCACAATGTCCAGCCATTCCCCACTTTCCAGCTGTTTGTGTGTGTGTCTATGCTGTGAAGAACATAATCAGGATTATTCAAGTATTCTAAACCCAAACCCAGATATCCTGCTGTTTATCAAGCTCTTGTTAGTAGAATCTACATTAAACTACAGGGACGGAAAGAACATCTTCTACTGGTCTGTAGCCTACAATACCTTTAGCTGATAAATGTTTTTTCCCTTTTCGTCTTCTCTGTCCTTGTTTATAAAAAACAACGAACTGAAGTAACAAGAATGGTCAAACAACAACAACAACAACAACAACAACAACAACAACAACAACAACAACGAATAATCTTCTTTAGCTGCTGTCAGACGAGCATGGTGTTGCGAAGAAGTAGGATTTACCGGATATAATTATAACAACATAACCAAAGTGGCGTTAATTCAATAACAACACCAGTATATAACAACATACCCAAAGCCGTGTTCATTCAGTAACACTTATCGTCATTATAAAAGTGTCGGTACAGAAAGTCTTAATACTTTGTTGATACTCTTACTTTAGTGATAGGTAAGAGAGGTAAATCGATCTTGTTATTGGTCAAAAATGTAACAGATACACATTCCGACAATGAAAGACCTTAATTGTATCACTTGCAGCTGCCGGCATGAACAAGATTATGTCACAAATAGGTGTGTGTTATATATTGGTAAATTAATGTCTTAGCTCTTCAACTGTATTATGGTAATATAGAATAAATCAAAAGTAGCCAAATAAGGACGTGAGCACAGCTTACCAGCGTCCGACTAAGGGCTCCACGAATGACCAGAGCGCATAAGTGACTAGGGTTCAGTTTCAGGGCAAAGTCCGCGTCTTTTATTGCCTGCCAGACATACCACGACTGAGTACAAACACTGAAGAGTTTAGTAAAAACACTGACAAACTTAGTAAAAACTCTGACAAACTTAGTACAAAGCAACACATCTACAGCAAAATGACTTTCTGACAGAAGGGGGGTGGTGGTCTGCCCCTTTCCTTCCGCCGTCTGTCTCCTCAGACAACTCAGGGTCAGGATGAGTAAGGGTGGGGGGTCTTTTCAACCTTGGGGGGGGGGAGCGCGAAGGGGATGGAGAAGGCCTCCTATCAGCGACTGTCTGCTCTACAGTGGAACGCACTACCCGACAAACTATGGAGAGTTTCCCAAAGAGAAAACAGAATGATAAAAGAAAACCAAAACACACAAAGAGATAAACACAAACGCAAAAGAAAGTGAAAAGAAAACCTGAGCTACCATGGATTTTAAAAATATAAAACGTGCTTTGTGGCTTTGTGGTCTCGTGATGCGGTCTCCCACGGATGTTCATGTCTGTCATCGACTCACATTTTTGTCTGGGTTACTTCCCTTACCCCGCTGCTCGCCGTTAGTCTGAGTTACTTCCCCGTAATCCACGGCTTGCTGCTAGTTTCAAGTCGGGGTGCGACCTCGCAAGCAGCAGGCTGTTTCCTGGGACCCAGCAGACTCATCACTGACCTACATTTTGCTACCGATCGCTACCTAACCTGTCTCTGTAGAGATCGGTCAGTGGTCTCAAGAGACGAGGAACTTAGTCACGTGACTCGGAGGGGACGGGCGGGTTGTGAGAGCGTGTGATGTTTGAAGCGAAACTTATCTCGACTGCCTCCAGTCTGGCACTGTTTCATCACTCCGACCGACCAGATAAGATGGGCTCTTACCACAAGAAAAGTTATTTCTGTTTTTATCAATATTCTATTGTTGAATAATTTATTGCATATAATCAAGATATACTTAGTCAAGACACATAAAATAATCAACACAAATAAAATGGAGACAAATATATTGACACATTATCGTTTAATACATATTGACACACATCTATGTTTCGACACAAAATACATATAATCGACATACACACACATATCATACCAACGCCTCTTCCTCACGTGATCCTCTGACAAGTGCCCGTATACAGTACACGTCCTGAGAGAGCGAGAAAAAAAGTCTCCCTTTTAACGTGTATTTTCAAAAATCATGTAAATCTTTGTTATTACAAATCAGAGGACAATGTAAACCAGCCGAGACCGGCAGTGGGGTAAAATATAGGTGATTCATCTTTCCTCGCTCATTACTGTCCCCGAGAAATCGGACTAGCGGGCATGAGAGAGAGAGAGAGTGTGTGTTTCAGTTAGGGGCCCAGGGACGCCTCGAACAACCCGTGACCTCAGATAAACCCACAATCAGGCCACAGCGTGGAGATTGGAGGTGAGGGGGACGGAGAGAAAAGTGAAAATAGAAAAGTTTGAAGGCAGGCAGTTGGTTACTTACAGGGTTTTGGCTGTCGAGAACTACAGACTTCTCAGCATCACGCAGAGCGATTCTGACCTCGCCTATGACATTAAACGACAGAAGCTGTGTCATAAGGTATGAGAACGGCAAACAGCACACACGCACTGACACACGCACACAAGCACGCACGCGTACCCTACATGACTGCGCTTAATATGGCAAGGGAGGTAATGCTCTTTACTGCGACTGCTCTGTAAAATGTTGATTGCTTCCCATTATTCTTTCTTCCGCAACATCAAAATATATATATATCCACCCCTTTTTTATTTAAAATAGTTACCACTCAGTCCAAGCGCCAGGTTTTATCGTAAATTCCACTGGTCAACACTGAAATTATTCATGACTTAAAAAGGTCATAATCTGTAGCATCTTACTGTCTCTCGTTTGAAGATATTTGATATAGTTCATTTTTTATGTTTCACCGTGTAAATTTCTCCAGTAGGACTGTAACAACATCCTAAATAAAACTAGAATAATGTAATATTGCATCACATTACATAACACCATCATACACTCATCATCCAGAGTTTATTCCATCATTTTCTAATGCAATGCAATGCTACTGCCAGGCGGCTGCTGAGGTAAGCAGTGTACTATATATAGCCCACTCACAAAGGTTGAGCAGCTAAAATATTTCAGACTTCGTGGAATGCAGTTTAAGCTATTGTTTCATAAAACTGTTATTATTTTATCCATTTAGTCCTAGTTATGGACTAGCATGCAAAATGTAACAGTTGGAGAGAAGAATATCCAGCACCCAGCTCTGGTCGAGGCTCACAAAATCCTGCTACCATCCCTTCACATCAAACTAGGTTTGATGAAGAACTTCGTGAAAGCCATGGACCGGACTTCGCCAGCTTTCGGATACCTGCATGAAACATTCCCTCGACTCAGTCGGGCAAAGATTAAAGAGGGAGTTTTTGTGGATCCTCAGATTCGAGAGCTCTTCAAAGATGACCGGTTCAACAAGTTGCTGCAGGATGATGCGAAACAAGCTTGGAATGCTTATCGCCTAGTGCTGACCAGTGTTCTCGTTTGTAAGGGAAAGTGTCAAGTCTGATATCACGTGAATATGACTCTCTTCTCAAAAGTAAGGTTTGCAGATCATAATTAATATATGATACGTTAATGACTGATTAAGCTCAGTCCATGCAAGCTACTGCAAGGTTCTGTGAGGGCGCCTGTCCACATATAGCCCTCCCCCATCTCTCTTACGCACGCACGTACGCACGCACGCACTCGCGCCCAGACAAACACACGTGCGTGCACACAAGCTCTCACCTAGCCTTGCGTAAGCAAAAGCACGTCGAGCGTAGACCGGTGTCATCAAACAGGAATTGGTCACACAGCCAGCCAGACATCCACCCTGAAAGTGTCCGAAAATGGTTTGCTGAAATGAACATTTATAAAGTGCTTTATCCTAGAAAGCAGGCTACACTATCGACACACGACTACACACCGGCATCAAATGCACCGTTTGGATACGAAGATGCCAATAACACGCATATAACACAACAAACAGCACACAGGGTGCTGCAAACCAGAGTACCCGGAAAGAACCCCCGACAGTTCTGTAAATAAATGTCACATCCAAAGAGAGATATTTCGGAGCCGAGATACGAACCTCCGATAACATAATCTCACCGTGACGACGCTTTAGCCACTGCGCCACCAACCGCCTCACACTGCGGCTTAATAATCTCCCTTACTCCACATCTGACCACGGTCTCCGAGCAGAAATGGGAGAAGGGAAGAAGGAAGAAAAAGAATACAGACATGAAGCAAAGAACAAACAACACAGTGTAAGCAACAGAACACAACAGTCGAACGTGGAAGGTTTCGTTAACAAGAGCTATCACCAAAGACACTAATGCAAGCTACAGAAAAAGAAAAGAAAACCTACATGAATGCATTTAGTACAAAGAAAGAAAGAAAGAAAGAAAGAAAGAAAGAAAGAAAGAAAGAAAGAAAGAAAGAAAGAAAGAAAGAAAGAAAGAAAGAAAGAAAGAAAGAAAGATTCCCCTTTTCGGCCTGTAGTTTGTTTTATTTGGAATGTTGTTGACGCCTATAAATCTGCTGCTTACTCACTTACCTTGGGTATGGACACGACTTTAATGGCATTTGTGAGGTGGCTGACAGCCTCCCTGTGTTGACCCATTCGCTGCAGAGCCACTGCCAGATGACTGTGCAGCTCATACATCTACATGTCATGACGACACAAGGGTTAAGAACATTAACTTCCATTAAATGTCCAAGAAGAGAAAATCTTGTAGTGAATAAGCCTGAGCCCATGAACATCAACCACCATCATTAACATTTTCATCATTATCATCTTCATGGACTGGAACGTAGAATGGGAAAATAAAATTAACTCGCGATAGTAAAATCTTGCAAGAGAGAGATGGGGGGAGAAGTGGCACTCAAACATGACTGAAACTAATGGCTTTAAAAAAAATGAAAGCAAGGAAGAGGACGATGATGACGACAATGAATTTGGTGTCGATAACAACAACTCACCAACATGGCGTACGAGGCGGGAGGTTCATAGTCCTTGGGGAAATGACTTTTGTCCACCAACCACAGCAAACGTTTGTAGCTTGCACTCACCTGTCAACCAAACATAATCCTGTCTGAAGTCAGGTGATATTCTCTGTACTCGCCATAGGGTGGCGTTAGCAGAAGGAATAGTGCAGACAGGCAATGTACATGAGGACTGTTGTCAAATGGACATGAAAATAAATGAATCAATGAGGGGGCATGCATACACACATGCGTACGCACCTACATAGAGGCAGCCAGAGAGAGAGAGACGGACATACTTGCAGCCGGCCATGTAGACAGGTCAGCACGTATTCCACACGACAATCAACTGACTGACAGATTTATGAGTGCAAAGAGAGTGCAAAGGGAGTGCAAAGGGAGTGCAAAGGTATCTCTGGTCAAACAAAAATTTAAGCGCAAAGGTGCTGGCAGAACAGAATATTTGTTGTTTGGCTAGTTGCTTATAAATACTATCAATAAAGTTTTTTTTTTAAAGGATACTTGACATATTTTATAACTTCTGACACCATTGAAAGTGAAAGTCAATGGGAGAACATGAAGCAGACGATCATAGGAAGAGTTTGCAGCAGATGGTTATTTGGAGAATTTGTAGCAGGTGGACATGTGAAGAATTTGTACCATCTAGTCATAGGGAGAATTTGTAGGATGTAGTCAGATGGAGACTCGAGTCAGTGCACAGATTTGTGTGAGTTCGTGACCTCCCTGCAAATCCAGGTAAGAACTTCAGTGTTCAAAGGCTTGTCTCGTGAGCGTAACTCAGCTACTCCATCGTAGACTTTGAGTGACGGCAAGGTATTTAAAATATTAATCAGCAAGAAAATAATTCCTCTCGTGAGGGTCTTTGAACGATCATTCTTTGGTCAGTTTCTACTCAATGTTAACCGCTTATATCACACCTGATGTTTGGAGACGATAAATCAAGGGGGTGGCTAAATATCTGCAGGACTTATTTCTTTGTGACGACGACGTTGGTAGGTGGGTTGTTTTACCGCACGGGGTGTTTGCTGACTGAGACCCCACGAAGCTCTCGCTGACCACCATATGATACCTGGCGTAAACACCACCCAATACCTGGGGTAAACACCACCCAATACCTGGGGTAAACACCACCCAACACCTGGCGTAAACACCACACAATACCTGGGATAAACACCACCCAATACCTGGCGTAAACACCACCCATCACCTGGCGTTAACACCACCCAATACCTGGCGTAAACACCACCCAATACCTGACGTAAACACCACCCAATACCTGGGGTAAACACCACCCACACCTGGCGTAAACACCATACAATACCTGGGATAAACACCACCCAATACCTGGGGTAAACACCACCCAATACCTGGCGTAAACACCTCCCAATACCTGGGGTAAACACCACCCAATACCTGGCGTAAACACCACCCAATACCTGGGGTAAACACCACCCAATACCTGGGATAAACACCACCCAATACCTGGGGTAAACACCACCCAACACCTGGCGTAAACACCACACAATACCTGGGATAAACACCACCCAATACCTGGCGTAAACACCACCCATCACCTGGCGTTAACACCACCCAATACCTGGCGTAAACACCACCCAATACCTGGCGTAAACACCACCCAATACCTGGGGTAAACACCATAGAATACCTGGGATAAACACCACCCAATACCTGGCGTAAACACCACCCAATACCTGGGGTAAACACCACCCAACACCTGGCGTAAACACCACACAATACCTGGCGAAGACTTTGTGATAGTCAAAGATTACTTGAAATTGCAGATGATCGTAATTTATACTCTAATACCCAGAATAGTATTTTCTCTCTTAATCCAAACTTGAGCCTTGCAAAGACTTCACGTTAATACTCTTGGTCATTATTTACTATCATCAGGATGATTCCTTCTTCGCTTTTCCTCCCACCCTCCAAAAAGAACCCCCACGTACTTCCCGGAGAAGACTTTAAAGAGATCATCGCCAACAATACAAGTCTCATCCTGTAGTTACCCCCCCCCCACACACACACAAACCATCTAACCTTGCATATCAAAAACAAACCAACAAACTTCACATTACCTTTGTCCTCGTTTGAAGGTTCAGATCACAATTCCCCCCTCCCCCCTTGTGAGGCTTTGCGTTCTCCCCCTCCTCTTTTCACTTTTCCTCTTTCTTCTCTTTCTCACTATAGGTGTGCACAGGGCCATCAATTACAGGTAGGAGGGAAACTAGGGGCAGTGTGGAAACTGACGGTCATTTAAAATATAATGTAAGGCCCTAACAGGTAGGTCAACTTTTATTGTCCGCCCTTTGTCACAATCAAACATTATGCAAACAAAGTATAATATGAATAGATACACTTAATATATTTTATTATCGTCCTTCATGGAACTCTCTAAATATTGCACGGAGGTTTTAGTTTCTTCCCTCTCTTGAAAAGCGCAAGTGAGTCTGGGCTGCTGTCACAAACTTGCTCTTGAAACCCTCGTGTTCCAAAAGTTGAGGCCAACTCTCGCTTTCAGTTTGTCCCTTCAGAAGCTCAGCTATACGCTACCTCAGTCCTCCCAACAAGTAAGCACAGTGACCCTGCTTGTCTATGAATACAAACACCTGACCCTGACGTCGGTGATTGTTTACAAGCTCGACAGATTCTTTACAAACCGCCGAGTATTTAAACAGACATTTCACGCCACTTGTAGTCTAAGTTGGTAACAAAGGCCGTCGAGGGAATGTCCATAGAGGAAAGCACACCTGCTCATACTCTGTAATTCTGCATAAGGCCAGGTAAAAGTGGAACTTTTGTCGCCAGGCTTATTTGTCGGGTCACCTTACACCTCGGTGTGCAGGTAACATTTCAGGTAATCGATGTACGGTTTGCTTTGAAACTTGGCAGGACGTGGCGGCCGACAATTATCAGGCAGCTATTCGCCTTCAAAAAAAAATAAATTGCAGTTGATTGGATCTTGTGTCTGCTTCACGAGGGTATAAAAGGGACATGAGAGAAGTTAAGTCTTGATGGAGTCTGAAAATAAATTGCAAGTTCCGACGCCTCATGATGACAATCTTTCAACAAGTTCTTTATTTGTTTGCTTCTATTTCCTCTCAGCTTTGAAGTATCGTTCAATAAATTATAGATGCTGCTGTCGTTTTCCGCCTGAATATTCTGAATGATTCCCAAAACAATTGTGCGAGTGATCCATGATATTTATCAATCAATGAATTACTCGGTGGATCGAGTACTGACCGACCTGCCAAAGACAAACAAACAAATAATGAATTGCCACCCACCTTTGTCCATCTCTTGGATCGCTCGTTAAGCATGGCTACTCGGAGAAGACAACTGGCTGCTCTGTTGACTTCTTCCATGTTCTGGAAGGACCACTTCTCTTCCTGTAGCCTTCCATTGTTGGGATGAAGTCCCTTCATTTCTTAAATAAGCCACAGATTAGGAGTTAACATGTGTATTTCACATTTCAAATTGCCAGAGAGCAGTCTTATCACCTACTTCACCTGTCCCACAAAGTGATTTGTTCTTTATCAAAAAGAAAATGGATTCGACTGCAGCAGCAGGTGTCTGGGAAAAGGCGATTGTGTAATAACATTGTGGACTGGAACAGAACATGTGTTCTGACGGACTTACACAGAACTCAGTTGAGAAAGAGCTGAGTGTGAAGTGATTAATCAAGGCTAGGTCAGGGTATAGCTATCGGAACAGTTTGTGGTTAGCAGTACAAGAGAGAGGATTAGCTTCTACTACCTGTACCCGTACCTGTACCTGCACACTGTGGCATGTCGTCTGCCCTCCGCCAGCTCTCGCTCGGTGACAGGCCCAGAACAGTGGTGTGAGAGCGGGTAGCCCTTTGACAGCCACTACTACAGTGTTGAGTTGTGGCCAGTGGTGTGTTTACTGAGTGGCACCCTGTAGTCAGCAAGTCAAACTAGTCGGCGACACTCGGCACCAGAGCGCGTGCTGCAGGAGGCGACTGTGTGTGTGTGTGTGTGTGTGTGTGTGTGTGTGTGTGTGCGCGCGCTACTGTGAGGAAGTGTTTATGTGTGTAGGTAAGAGTGAGTTATTATGTGTGTGTAGGGGGGTATGTGTGTAAGTGTGTGTATATGTGAAATTACCATTTTAATATCACCCAAGACAAGCTTACGAACACTTCCCCCTATAAGTCCCAAGTATTGCCCTCAGAAGCCAGCCCTTTGGGTAGACGTGTTCACAAGCTCAAGTGTTTAGCCGCCTCTCAGCCAGAGTCGAGGGTGAACCCTGTCTGCCCAGTGACGACAGTTCTTGCCTCTCACCTTGATTGACCGACTGTTGACGTGCACCGGGTACCAGCACAGTTTTTATCCAACACCCCGATCATTCACTGCAAGCTGTCGGGTAGTAAGTGCGGGAGGTAGGATGCGGTTGTGAGCTGATTGGAGTTGGGAAGTTGGGGGGGTAAACTTTCAGACATCAGCGTCTCGGTGCGGCAGGTGAGTCTCGACACACTCCTCCAAGTCTCAGCTCCAACCCGATTTCATCTACCATCACATTAACGCCTATTAAATCTTATTTTAATTTTTGCATCAACGTTGATTGAAATGCATACAGAGTCAAGAAAGTGAAGCCAATATGAAAATCAGAATTGCTCATTCGCCATGTCCATGACATTATCCCTAGAATCACTAAAACCCAAAGCAGGTATAAATAAGACAACGTGTTCACATAGTACAGACCAGTAGAGCAGATTTCTTTGAAAGCTCCAACAGTTTGGACTCGAAGCCCACAAAGAAAAAAGGCCATTACAGGTAATTACATCTCCCTCAGGTCAGTGATAATTCTGCTCTGTCGTTCAGTCGAGAGCTCGACAAGTATATATATATATCCTCTAGCAAGGTGTAAATCTTGACACTGAGGATTAAGTTGATGTAAGTTGAAGTGGTGGAGTATGATAGCGAATGTATAGCTAGCCCAATGAGATAAGGAATAATTATAGTACTAGAGATAGGCAAACACAGTCCACGTGTACTCGAGGTTTAATCCTTAGAGGTAGCGAAACAGTTCATATTTACTCGAGGGTAAATTATTATGATAGACAGCGAGATACAGACGTATGCAATCAGGGATTAATCGTGAGAATAAAAATAGTACGACAGTCCATATGTACTGGAATATTACTCTCCTTACAGTCGAGTCTGTCAGTTCCGGGAAAACACTCGCTTTTTGATCACCACTGTAGTAAGGATCCATCGACCCTGGGATCCGATCCCGTCTCCAGGTACACACATTTTTCTTCATATATGTCACCTGTTTGAGGGACTGTCAGTCGGATGTTTCATCCCCTCTCGTGGCAACTTTCCCCTTCCGTCCAAAATAACTACAAGACGGAAGATCTTTGATTGAATGAAGCGACTATAGTCATGAAATAAATCTCTTGTCGTCTCTAATAACAAACGGGTGAATCTGTAGCCCCCATTACTTGTAAAACTGTTTAGAAGACCCGTTTATTCGTCCTTTGACCTGTGTTGGTCATTGTGAGGGTTGGGGATGACATGGATAGAAGAGGCAGCTAGCGATGGCCGCCACTCACACCTGACGGGCGATAGTCAGCAGGTCCTGTACAGGGCGACCAGTCCACTCCTTTATGTTCCAAACCCAGTTCTTCCTCTGGTCACCACGACAACCCTACAAGATACCTTGAAGGACAGTCTTCTGGTGTACTTGGTACAAAGTCCTTGGTTATATGTTCTCTGTGCCAGGTCCTCAAGCACTTGTTGTCTAATACCTGGATTCTCCTCTCCGTGTCAGCAAGCAGAGCCCAGGTTTCACATTCATTACAGCAGGGTATGTACTACATGGGACTTGTAGAGACTGGACTTCGTGGTAAACCTGGTGTCATGGCTGTACCCGACCCTGTCCAGCCTAGCCATTACCACTCTTGCGGATATCTATCGTGGAGTTACAGTCTTTGAAGAGGATGGCTTGCAAGTATTACAACTGTTTACCTCGTAGTCACAGTCCCTTAATGTAAATGTCTGCATTGCACTTTGTGACCACGACTTTGCTTTCGTCAGTGCTGGTCTCCATTCCTTGACTGGTGTCTGTGTCTGTTGTGGTTCTGTGCTAGTGCCTGCTATCAGATGTATGTCGTCTGCCAAGCGTAGGTTGCAAGTCGACACCCCACCGATTGAAGTGGAGAGGTAATGGTTGTGGAGGCTTTGATGTTCTCCTCGAAGATGATGAGACGCACAGGTGACAGGGGTCGCCCCTTGACAGACATCTACTGTCGTATAAAAGAAAGCTACTTGGTTGTCCAGCATTGCTAAGCTTGCTGAGCTATTGTACGACTTGGAAGTGCCCCTCTTTGATGCTGAATTTTGTAATCAAACTTTAGCACACCTCGCCAGACTCTGTCAAAATAACTTGTTGTAAGTCGATGAAGCTGTGATAGAGGTCCCGCTGATGCTGAAGATGCATTTTTATCAAGATGAGTCAGCTGAAGTGTGCTCCTTCCTGGCTATGTCCTCGTCTTAGCCTTATTGGTGCTGGATTTAAAGCTTCTATGAAGTAGAAGGAAGTTGATTTAGTTATGAACCAATCCCTCTGGCGAGTGTCAAAGTGCCATCCGAGATTTCTTGTGGGAATGTAAGGTGGGTCTGTGTCTCAAAGTAGGAGACGAAACCCCTTGTCGATGGCTTTTTTCAAGGACATATGTATACTCAGTGCTCTTTCTCTAAATTCTGGTGTCCGCGCCGGCCTTGGCATTACTGTCCCCGAGTACAATGAGTATTTTGTTTTCTGAGTAGAGTGTTGTCAGGTATCATTGTTATTTGCTGTATCCTTTGATTAAACTTACATTTTATAAGGATTAATGTGCAAGAACGAAAGAGCGTGAATGACGTCAGATGTTAGGATGACGTCCATGGGTGATGTAAAAAGTGAAGGAAATGACGTGAGGGAGAGCGCGAGGGGCAGTTAGTAGTCACGAGGAAAAAGGTAGAGGTTTAAGGTATTCAATTAAGAACAGCAGGAAAGGACTCGAAGGGTAGGGATTTTATTCTTTTAAAATAATTTAGATGTAAGAAACGGTTATGACGGACTTTCTCATTTAATTTATTTTTCGTTTTTTTTTATTTTATTTGTGATTAGTAAAGTAGATAGATTCGTCAGCCAAATCATTCTTTTATTTTAATTTGTGTGAAAGAACACGTATTTGTCAGGCTCCGTGAGTGTGTCGAGAGCAGAGAGTGAATGATGCACTTGGTGGTCTGGTCTGGTTCAATGGGTTTCATGTCGCGAGAAGGGGGACGTTGCACAAAAAACGAAATTAAGTAACCAAGTAATGTCAAGTATACTAGTAACTTAGAATTGTATCGTGGTTCTTAGTGACTTTTAGAATTGTATCGTGGTTCTTAGTGACTTTTAGAATTGTATAGT